>CAJQZJ010016246.1:2564625-2605512 GCA_907164525.1 Lophiomys imhausi | reverse complement strand
GTTTGGGAAGTTTTCTTCTATGATTTTGTTGAAGATATTTCCTGGACCATGGAGTTGGGAGTCTTCTCTTTCCTCTATGCCTATAATTCTTAGGTTCCATCTTTTCATTGAGTCCTTGATTTCTTGGATGTTGTGGGTGAGAGATTTTTTTAGCTTTCTCATTTTCTTTGGATGTTGTACTGATTTCTTCCATCGAATCTTCCATGCCTGAGATCCTGTCTTCCATCTCTTGCATATTATTTTTGATACTCATATCCGTAGTTCCTGTTCTCTTCTCTTGATTCTCCATTTACTTTTTAAACTCTGACTGTGTTTTCTTTATTGTTTCCATTTCTATTTTCATGTCTTGAATGGTATTGTTCGTTTTGTACATTTCCTTCTCCAGTTTGCTTGTTTTTGCCTGGAAATCTTTCATTGCTCTGTCCTTTTCCTGTTCAAGTTGAGTCACCTTGGCTTAGTGTTCTTTAATGGTGTTATTCGTTGTTTTGACTTGTAAAATTGTGACTTCTTTAAATTCCTTCATAGATTTAAGTTCTTCTTGAAGGGACTCTATCACTTTCCATAAGGTAGAATTGTCATCATTTTTATGTGTTTCAGCTGTGGTGAGGTGGTTCGGGCTGGATGGAATAGTGTTGCTTTCTTTTGTTGGAGTCATTTCGCTGTTTTTTTTTTTTTTTTTTGTCTGGGCCCTCTGGCCATATGGAATTTTTTAGCTGTCTTCTGGACTTGGGTCCAAAGGGTCACTTTGGTGTAGGATTCGAGTTGCCTTACTCCACCCCTATAAGGTGAGTCATTCAGCCCCGCCTCCTAGGTGGAGACCTAAGTAATCCAGGGGGTGGAGCTGTGTACAAGTAAGCTCTGGTTCCCCGCCAGAAGGGCCGGTACTAGTTCAAAAGTCAGATATACAACAGTTTCAAATACCTCGCAGTTTGCCCGGGGTTGGTTACTGTGGTGGGTAAACCTGCCCTTCACCCCCAATAGCCTTGCTGCTCCCGCGGCCTGGAAACTGGCCAGCGATGTCACAGAAGTGGGTTGCAATCTGCAGTCTGAAGGTACTTTGCAGCTGAGCTGCGCTCACTTCCAAGGGTCGCAACCTTTCGACAGATAGCTGTGGGAGACCTGGGGGTGCCCAGCAGGGTGGGGATTATCTCTGCGTGGTATCTGAATCTGCCTCCTGTGTATTAGATTGGAACTTACCCGGCGTCTCTCTTGGTGGCGGATGGGGGAATCCCGATTCCCGGGTCCAGCGGCTTCCTTGTGTGTCCGAGAGTGGGAAGGAGCGTCCTGCCCAGGGACCCTCAGTGGTCCCTGGGTAGTTGGGTGAGATTTAGAAGGGGTCGAGCCGTTTGTACAGCGTCCTGCAACACTCGCTGCCCTGTGACTGTTAACCCTGAAATCAAAATACGTCCGCGCAGGCCGCCATCTTGGATCCGCTCTGACTTGTCATTTGACTTTAAAAAGAGTTTTGTGTTTCCTGGGTGGTGGTGGCACATGCCTTTAATCACAGGAGAGGCAGAGGCAGACAGATCTCTGAATTAGAGACTAGCTTTGTCTCCAGAGTGAATTCCAGGACAGCTAAGGTTACACAGAGAAACCCTGTCTTGAAAAACCAAAAAAGGGGGAGGGGGAAGAAGGAGGAGGAAGAAGAAGAAAAGAAGAAGAAGAAGAAGAAGAAGAAGAAGAAGAAGAAGAAGAAGAAGAATTAGAAGAAGAAGAAGAAGAAGAAGAAGAAGAAGAAGAATTAGAAGAAGAAGAAGAAGAAGAAGAAGAAGAAGAAGAAAAGTAGAAGTAGAAAGAAGTAGAAGGAGAAGGAGAAGGAGGAGGAGGAGGAGGAGAAGGAGAAGGAGAAGGAGAAGCAGGAGAAGGAGAAGGAGAAGGAGAAGGAGAAGAAGTAGAAGGAGAAGGAGAAGAAGTTGTACTTGTTGGTGATTGAGAAATGAAGTTACATCTCCATCTAGCATTGCCTTTACTGGTATTGGCTGCTGGGAAGGCCTGACCACCTTGGCTGTGAGATAGAGCTTCTTTTTCAGTTGTTGTGGTGATGTTTGTGCCAAAGCCTCTAGAGTGTAACAGCGAGTGTGAAGTGATCAGGGTCATGTAGTTGTTGTGAACTGGCAAGTTGTCATCTAGAAGTACCATTTTGTGTGTGACACAGGAGTTAACTTTATGTCTTCTCTTATTTGAAAGTACAGGAAGCGCTATTGGAGAGATGATTACTCTGGGTGGAAGGGCAGCCATACTGCCAGCTGTAACTTTCTCTGCTAGGCACAGCGGTAGTACATATTCACTCTAGAATGAACAGGAATACCAAAATATACAAAGCAGAAATGTATCAGCTCTTTTTGTAGTACATATATGCACTATGGCTTTATAGCACATGTAACTTGAATCTTTTCAAGCACTGATGATCTTTCTGCTTATCATATTCTTTGAAAACATTTTTAGTGCCTGTATCAGAGAGCTCTGTGTATATTCACCTAGCAGTCTTTAGAGGTTTACCTTGTTGCTTTCGGGAGTGAGACCACTTATTTCCAGTGACTTCTGACAGATATGAGATGGAGCTGAGTATCCCCAGGTACCAAATAGCCTTCTCTCCTCTGGACCCTTACTTAACTGTCTCCTGTTGGGTACCCAGGGGGTTTCTCATAATTTACATAGATAATTATAATGGAAATTATTAGGCTAATAAATATATTTGCCAAACTACTTTCTAGAAGTACTTGCTTGTATTCTTCTGACAAGTGGTGTAGGCATGTTAATGTAACTTTATATGTTTGTGTTATTTTGTCTTTTTTTACTCTTAACCCGGCTACCATCTAAATAATTGAGACTCTTTATATTATTTGTTAACTATGCTTCACAACACAAAAACTGAGCAGTTAGTACCCTATTCTTAACCCACTATGCTAATCTGACTACCACCCAGTATAATCTCACAAATACTTGCACTTTGTTTCTCCTGCTTCAGCTTCACATCTTCTCCTCATCTCTGCTGCCTCTGCCTCCTCTTGTATCCCTCTACTTCCTCTCCTTAATTCCTCTTCCCCTTGAGGGCAGGAAGTCTAGCCCTATTCTCTCTCCTGCCCAGTGATGGACTGTAAGCTGATTTATTGGCAAATCGGGACAATGGGGAGCAGAGTTTATATAGCATTGAGACATGAGTTCTTTAGAAAAAAAGACTGAAACCAGATAAGGGGGGTTACAGAAATTAGCATTTGAATTATACAGTAACCTTATACCTGCGTAGGTACGTTTGTTTCTAATACAAACCCAGCAGTATCAAATACTAATATCTTTGTTGCCAAAGATATGACTAAGAAATAGTTTTCATGATTAACATTAGAAAAATTAGTGATGTTTCAGTTTTAGTTCATCTATAGACACTAGTACATATATAAATTGTCATGTCCTTTCCAATTCCTGTTTTTCTTATATTGAACTATGTGGTCTCTTTATATGTCAAACTAAACTTCTATAAGTGTTTATTTATAGTTGCTGTTGTGACTTTTGATTTTGTATGCTTTTTAGGGATCTGGAATTTTTATATTTTTGTATTGACTACTCTTTTTCTTTCTTTGGTTTCTCTAATCGTTTTTCTTTGTAGAAGATCCTCTTCCACCATGAATGTAACAAACGCTAACTTTCTTCTTGTCAACAGTTTTGACACTTGATTGTTTACTCCATCTGGAGTTTACAGAGTAGTTTTGTCCCTCACCCTCCAAAGCTAATGCCACTAGTTTACTAGCCCTACCTCTACTGTCTTTACTATGCTACTTTTTTATTTTGGAAGTTATCCCATGAAGACCTGTTTCTTGGTTTTAGAGTCAGCTAGACCTATCTTTGAATTTCAGCTCTGTGTTTTACTAATAGTAACCCTAGGCAAACTGTTTAAATTTTTAAAAAGTCTTAATGTTTTATCTGAAGAATGGTCAGAACAAGAACTAGTTGGTTGTGTTTTTAAGTGTGGAGAGTGGAATGTATATAGAATATAAAGTACCTGCCTCATCTAATACCTGCTCCAGAGGAAGAGGAAGTAAAACCTGTTTTTATGAGCCCACTGGGTGATGACCAGTGTCTGCAGCAAGAGGCCCACTGTTTATCCACAGCTGCACCCTATCCCATTGGGTTATCCTGTCCTCTGTACCCTCTTGACTGTTAATACCTCCTCTGCCCAGGTGTCCTTTGTTGAGTATGCTCATGGCATCCAGGCATCTTTCTTATTTTTGTCCAGACAGGACTGTAGAGCTGGAGCCACCCACATACCTGTAGAGACTACAAGTGCTACAGACTAAACCAGACCCGGGGCCCTTCCTTTGTCAGCTGAGAACAATATACAGGAAGGAGCCTTGAGTAATCTGGCCACTTCATGAAATCACTTTGTTCTGTTAGGGCCTGCTGATGATGGATCACACATACATCATTTCTATTTGAAGCTACAGTATTTTGTACATGCCTAGCCTTTTAGATTAGGAGTATAAGACATTCCTTTATGATAGGCAACTTGGACCTATCATGGCCTCAAGGTCAAGTAGTTAGTGTTGGTGAAAGCTGAGAATCAGGCCAAGAGCTGTTTCTCAAAAGGCAAGTAGTTATCCACAGAGGGTAACTTCCAGTGTGATTCTTTGATTCAGCATATGATATATTTAAAGCTAGAACAGAGGAGGCAGAGGTGTCAAAGTGTCATCATTGGTATAACTAAAATAAGAATAAAAGGATAGAAGCTGGACAGAAAAATCCATTTGTAGTGCTTACTTTTTGTGTCTTGTGTACTTTTAACAAGTTAGTAGAAGGACAAGGAACTGCATGTTGATAAGCAATGGTACAAAGTAGAACATGTTCCGGAGCCAGTGAGGAGTAGTGGTTGTGTAACAGTCAGAATATGTCACACACCAGTGAAGTTCTTACTTCACAATATTTACTTTTCTGTCTTGTGTGCATAAAATTAAAAGTCAATAATGGTAAATTTTTGAAAGAGAAGAGAGTGATAGAATTACGTTCTAGTCTTAAAGTCTAGAAATAATTATCCAGTTTTCGAGGTATTTTTCTCCAGTGCTGCTCAATGTTTGCTTCACTTCTGTTTGCTGGTTTAGAGATATACATTGACAACTGAGTGCACAGCTCAAGTTCAGTTGTTAAATGAGTCTCAATGATTTGGCTGGTTTCTGCACTTTATTTTGATTTATCAGGGACATTGAGCTGTGGACATCATAAAGAAACAGTGCAAAATCCATCTTTTCTCTCAAAATCTGTTTGTAAGCTCCAGGGAAGGCCAAACAAGCTTTTAGATGATCAGCAATAAAACTTATAATGAAGAGATGTTATGAATAGTTATTAAAAGGTAAAACTTAAATTTTATTGTACCATATTATTATAGATTACTAGTGAATTGACACTGATAGTTCATTCTGTTGTCACAGTTTGCATTAGCACTGTGGCTAGACATTGAGGTACGGTTTATCATCCAAAAAAGCCCCCAAAAAACAGTGTTGGTGTTTGGAGTAGGAAAATGACTTAGATTACATTTCTTGGACCAAATTGTGGATTGATTCATTGTCCATTGTGGATGAGGATACCGATGAGTGTATCTTGTCAGATAAAGAAGTTGAGAAAAAGGATACTTACAATCTGATGTACCCTACCCCACCTTGTTTATTTTGTAGTACAAAGGCTCGAATCCAGGGCCTTTGCTCACTTTTTCTTGTAAGCCTATCAGATCAGCAGAGGCTCTTTCTAACCCTGAGGCTCTCTCGAGTTGAGTATTGTACTTTGAACTCTTTTGCAGTACCAGCAGGTGGCGGTAGAAGATAAAGAACCCTATGATGAGCTGGCTGTTGGTCTTGTGTTTGAACCTCCAACTGCAATGTCTTCAGGGGCTGGGTGTTACCTTTAGTAGTAGCTCGCTGTGGACATTGACTTTGACAAACCACCTTTCTTAAGTTTTTCAGTCTATTATATTGAAGTGTATAATTTTAGCTTTTTGAAACAGATTTGACAATTTTTATTTTATAAGGTAGTATAAATATTCACAATAAAAGACGTAACAATAATTTTCAATTGTATCAAAATTGTAGAATGCTTTTAAGGGAAAGACTGTATATTTATCAAGCTTTGAAAAGTTGACAAGCCACTTTGCAATGCATACTGAATACAATTTTTTTTTTCCCCCAGAAAGGACTAGGCTTTGTGCTCAGTGTCCTCCTTGCCTCCACCTCCCAAGTGCTATAATTACAGGTGAGCCACCACACCTGGTTTTATATACACGTGTTATGTTTGTATATTAGACACTTTTAATGCTGAGTTTAAGGTTCTTTTTTTTTTTTTTTTTCGAGACAGGGTTTCTCTGCATAGTCCTGGACTCTGTAGACCAGGCTGGCCTTGAATTTACAGAGATCTGCCTGCCTCTGCCTCCCGGGGGCTGGGATTAAAGGTGTGTCCCGTCATGCCTGGCTTTCAAATTTTCTTATATGTATGACATTTTATAATTAGATCACCATAATTCAGTTCATTTTCCTTTCTTCTGGTTAGTAAACATAACTGAAAATGTTTGGCAAAGGCATCTAATTTCATAACATGATATGTATAACTGTGTGATAGTCCCCTGGGATTTTTTTTTCATTTGTCCAGAAGATTGTTTTCTTTCTCGAGATGGGGTGTCACTACATAGGCCTGCCTTGCTGGCCTGGAACTTGCTGTATAGCCCATGCTGGCCTGAAACTGATGATAACCCTCCTGTTTCTACCTCCCTGACCCTGGGATTACAAAGGTGTGCCATCCCTCCTGACTTTTACATTGTTTCTGGGGATTGAGTCTAGGTCATCACACCCATGCAGCAGACACTTCACTCACTGACCTAGCCCCTCACCCTATCTCAGTTTTAAATGAGTGAATTGCTTAGAGTAATTATCATTATTATTTTTATCTGTGAGTTTTTGCCTAAGGTAAATTTTACTTTTTTGACTTTTGGCCTGCAGAGAAGAATTTGGATTTCTTGTTCTGGAAGTATATATGTGTATAGATCTATAATAAGAATAAAAAGTCTCTTTTAGGTACTACAAATGGCAATTTTTTTTCTGTTTGTGAAAATATAGCAGACATCAGCACTCATATATTTATATTTGGTAGTTGTTCTAAGGCTGATGCTTGAATGGTGTGGACAGTGTGGCTAGAAACAGAGAACTTGGCTGGCTCTCCAGGTCAGTTTATCTTTGTTGTTTTCTTCCCTTTCAATGAATTTATTGGGGGAAACTTACATGATACAGAGATGGAGATTTAGGCATCTCATGAAGGTGTTTAAATTTACACCTCATGATTTTGAGAGGGTTTCTGTGCCTCCTATAGAAGATTTAGACTGTGAAGAAAGGTAGAAAGGAAGAGTCCACCAGCCTGCTACATTTGTGTTGTTAATATGTTGTGTATATCCTGGCAATTTATTTATTTATTTTTTAGAGGATCTGTGTAACCATGGCTATCCTGGAACTCATTCTATAAACCAGGCTGGTCCTGAACTCACAGAGATCCACCTGCCTCTGCCTCCTGAGTGCTGGGATTAAGGACATGCTATTCCACACCCACCCGGCAATTTATTTTTTATGCTTAGTTAAAAAATACTTGTTTCAGTGTGTGTGAGTGTGCATATGTGTGTTACGTATGTGGTGTGTCGTGCATGCACCTGATCACATGCATGTGAGAGCCAGAGCACAACACTGCATGTTTTCCTTTGTCGTCTTTTATCTTATTTCCTTGTCACAGGGTTTCTCAGTGAACTGAAAGTGCAGCTGTTTCACTTGGGCTGGCAGGGGAGGAAGCTCCTGGGATGCCCCTGTCTCTGTTCCCCAGTGCTTGGTTACAGGCAAAGCCATGTCTGGCTTCTTGTATAGGTGCTTGGATTCAAACTCAGGTCCTCATGTCTGCAGATAAGTGCATTTACATGGTGACCCAGTTCCCCAATCCTGCTTAGTTTTTTGTCACTATCATTTTATGTATTAAAGAAAATCTGTTTTGTTTAAAGTGCAGAATCAGTGGTTGGCTGGGGTGGGTAAGGGAATAGAGATATTGTTTTGCCCAGTTCTTGAGACCCCAAAGACCACTCAGGAGTCAACTCTGACGTAAATGCATGAGGGTTGTTTATTCAAGTTAAGAGCTTGGACTCCCAATGCTCACTGACACGCAGTTCCGGTGGAGAGCCCTGAGCCCAGAAATCACAGGATTTATATAGAGACTTAAAGAAACAAGTTTTTACCATAGGATTGGATGACATTTGGGTAGCTAGTCATGTCCATTTCTGATTGGCTTGCTGTAACTGACTAACCAGCTGTGGTCAGTGTGACCACCAGAAAGTTTGTTTAGACTTTTTGGGTGCTTTCTCAGAGTGAGCTGTCCGGATATGACTTGTGAACACCCCGGGAATGCAAGGTCAGGTATATTTTGTTATTTTTCTGGAACTGGAGGTCAGCTCTGAGTGAAACCTAATACAAAATGAAATCTTTTTTTATGTTTATTTATTACTTCAAGTTACATCTCCATCACAGTACTCTCTTTCTACCCCTCCCAGTCCCTCACTTCCATCTTCTACCCCCTATCCCTTCCATCCCACTCCTCTGGAGTAGAGTGTCCCTACATATCAGTCTCCAACCCCAGTTCAGCAGTCATTTAAGGGCCAAGAGCCTCCTCATATATTGGGGTCCTATAAGGCAGCACCACTAGGGCAAAGTGTCTCATTGACAGGTAACAAAGTCTATGTTCCTGTTCCCTTTGGTGTGTTGGTTGTAGTATAGTTATCCTGTACTATATGGCTAAAATCCAATTATAAGTGAATAGATGCCATGTATATCCTTCTGAGTCTGGGTTAGCTCACTCAGGATGAGCTTCTCTAATTCCATCCATTTGACTGCAAATTTCATAATTTCGTTGTTTCTGATGTCTGAGTAGTATTCCATTGTGTAGATATACCACAGTTTTTTTTTTATCCATTCCTTGGTTGAGGGACATCGGGTTGTTTCCAGTTTCTAGCTATTACAAATAAGGCTGCTATGAACATAGATGAGGAAACGTCCTTGTGGTTTGGTGAGGAATCATTGGATATATACCCAGAAGTGGTATGGCTGGGTCCCGTGGCAGAGGTATTCCAAGTTTTCTAAGATATCGCCAGATTGATTTCCACAGTGGTTGTACAAGCTTGCACTCCCATCAGCAATGGAGGAATGTTCCTCTCCACAACCTCGCCAGCATGTGCTGTCATTTGAGTTTTTGATCTTAGCCATTCTGACAGGTGTGAGATGGAATCTCAGTCATCTTGAGTTGCATTTCTCTGATGATTAAGGAGGCTGAGCATTTCTTCAACTGTCAGCCATTAGGGATTCCTCTTTTGTGAATTATCTGTTTAGCTCTGTTCCCCATTTTTTGATGGGATTGTTTGGTTTCTTGGCATTTAATTTCTTGAGTTCTTTGTAAATTATGGATATTAGCCCTCTGTCAGATGTGGGGTTGATGAAGATCTTTTCCCAATCTGTAGGCTGCTGTTTTGTTCCAATGACAGTATCTTTTGTCTTACAGAAGCTTTTCAGTTTCATGAGGTCCCATTTATTGATTGTTGGTCTTAGAGCCTGAGCTGTTGGTACTCTGTTCAGGAAGTTGTCACCTGTGCTGATGAGTTTGAGGGTTTTACCCACTTTCTCTTCTGATAGATTTAGTGTGTCAGGCCTTATGTTAAGGTCTTTGATTCACTTGGACTTAAGTTTTGTGCAAGGTGATAAGTATGGGTCTAATTTCATTCTTTTACATGTCGACATCCAATTGGACCAGCACCATTTGTTGAAGATGCTGTCCTTGAAATCTTTTCTTAAGATGGAGTCAGTCAGGCTCCACAAGAGCATGAGGCACAGATCTTATAAGGATTTGTGGAAATGTCTGGGGGCAAAGGTGTGTTTATTATCTGTGGGTATAGAGCCAACACTTACCAGATTGTACACTTGTATATTAGTCAGATTAATGTTTCTGTAGTAATATCTGAGGTTGGTGCTTTAGGAAGAAGTGTTTGCCTTACAGTTCTGGCAGTTCAGGAGTATGGGTCTCCTCATGAATGTCCTGTTCCTCATCCTCACCCACCGGAAGAGGTAGCTACCTATGTGCTGAATGTACCAAGGTCATGGAGTGGCCTCTTTTTATACTGACTTTTTGGGCTTTGTTTGTTTGTTTTTCGAGACAGGGTTTCTCTGTGTAGCCCTGGCTATATTGGAACTCGCTCTGTAGACTAGGCTGGACTTGAACTCACAGAAATCCATCCGCCTCTGTCTTCTGAGTTCTGGGATTAAAGGTGGGAGCACCCACCTCCTGGCTACAATGATGTTCTGTAAGAATGAGGATGGACTCCTGTGAGAAAAGTATTAATTCCTTCACATTGCTCTCTGGAATTTGATAATCTTTCATGAGTCCCTGCCCTAAAAAATTCCACCCCTTCAACATGGCTACCCTGGACCCCAGGCTTCTCATACTTGGGTATGTGGGGAGACACATTCAAACTATCTCAACTAGAACACTGTCAATAATTTACTATTTAGTGGGGCTAGTAAGATGGACATATTTCACTTTTTGTACACATCATGATTTTCTTCATTTTACATTGACAATTAAAATTTAATTTTAAGGCTGGAGTTGGGAACTCAAATGATGAAAATATGATGTATTACAGAGCTTGGATGTTGAAATTGCTCATTATAAAATTTCAGATATAAAAAAATGCAGATATGTGGAATTATTACTGGAAGTTTAGGAAGTCGAATTTATTTTGCGCAAAGGTATCTCAACAAATTAGGAAGTACAGTATAGTTGTTTTCTGGTTGTAGAGATTTCTTTTTTCTTTTGGTTTTGATTTTTAAAAAATGAACTATTTTACTAATTTTAAAATTTGAACATTAAAAACATTTTTTTGTGTAATTGTTTTGTATGTATGTTTGTCCATTCACCATGTGTGTGCCTAGTGCCCAGGGAAGCCAGAAGAGGGTCTCGGAACCCCTGGAACAGGAGTTACAGTTCGTAGTGAGTTGCCAAGTGGGTGCTGAGAATTGAACCTGAGTTCTCTGGAAGAGCAGCCAGTGCTCTTAACTGCTGGGCCATCTCTCCAGCCCTGACCAGGCATTTCTGAACCTGAGGTTGATTGTAGAGCAAGGGTCCCTTGTCAGAAGAATTGGATGTTACCTAGTGTTGTTACAGTAGTTTCTTAACAAGTACAGGTAATTTTTAAAAGATGGTTTTCTGAAAGGGCTGTGTTTCATTTGATTTCATAAAGAGTGTTTTCTCTAATTGAGTATGATCTTTGGCACAGTGACATCTTCTATAACCCAAGTTATTTAACATTGCTGTTTTCCACCATACCTAAACAAAGCTACATATCAACACCCAATGATGTGTCTGCAGGATGTAATGATTTACATAATAGGAATTATTGCCCTGCTTCATATGCCTGGAAAGCTTTGAAGAAAATAATGTCTGGACAGTGTAAATAGGGACCAGAGACCACACAAAATTTATCTAGGCCCATTTATTCTTTCTTTAGAACTGTAGTTCCTGGAAATTTGTGTCTTGGATGTTTCACTCAGAGCAGGTTAGGATGAGAGACTGTGGATACACACATGGACATTGCCAGTAAAGAAAACCAGGAGCTGATACACCTGGGTTGGAGGAGGGGAAAAGGGAAGGAAAAGGCAGAAGGTGGTGAGTTTACCATGCTGGGAGCCAATAGTCCTGCAAATTCTCCAGTTGCCTCTCCTGGGGAATTATGGTTAGCAAAAGCAGAAGAGCATAAAGTACTTGTTTTGTGGAGGCATTGGTACAGTTGTCACTCATGCCTTATTTCATTTAGTACTAATGATGGCCACACATATGGCATTAAGCCCCATTTCACAGACCTGGAACCTAGCAAGGTTGCCACAGCCTAGTTTGATACTTAGGTGTGTACAATTAATTCTCCCTCACTCTACATGCCCTTCATGGTAGTTGTAATTATAGCTTGTCAATAAAGAAAAGAATAAAACTTTTTTTCCACTTTTGAGGTAATCTTTCCTAAGTTATCCAGGTCACCCTTGCGATCCTTAATGGTTTTCCTGGTTGGCCTCCCTAGTATGTGGGGTGAGAAGTGTGTTTGGCTTTAACGTTTTTTTTTTTTTAAGGATCAGAACATATAAAAGTATTTAAAAACAATTTTTACTTTAAAAAGTTCAAATTAGTTTTTCCACTAAAAGATGTCAAGGTAGGAGCCTAGGCTGTAGAGTGCTTGCCTACCATGCATGAGAGAGACCCTGAGTTCCAGCCCAGCACCAAATACATCAGGTGTGGGGGGACATGCCTTTAATTCCAGCACTCAGGAGGTGGAGGCAGCAGGAGCAAGAGTTCAAGGTCATCTTGGGCTACATAGATAGTTCAAGGACACTCTGGGATATATGTGATGTAGTCTCAAAAAGGAAAAAGAAAGATATTAAGACATTGGTTTCTAACTTTTTTTTTGGTCTTGAAAAGATTAAATGTGTATTATACATGCATTAAATCTAGATTTCTAGATAAGAATCTATGAATTGATATTATTAATTATTTACTAAATTAAGGGAATGTCTTTAGATAAGAGATGCAGGTGTTCAGGGTGTGCGTACACATTAACTCAGGCCATAACATACTGCTTCTTCAGTGGGCAGTGTGCTGTGCATGTCTGACCCTGTATCTCTAAATGCTGTAAGCGTGACCTGGGAGGAAAGGTGTGTAAAGAACAGTAATTGGCTTTTAAATTGCATGCAGTGCTCTGAATGCGTCGGTATAACTTTTAACTTTGACTTCATTTCAAAGACTACAGCCACCATTTTTAAGCTCCATTTTGAACTTTTTGCTTTTCCTATTTAAAAAAAAAAATTGGTGTTGGGCCAAACACTCTGCCAATCTGAATGTACACTTATTTGCATTGTCATTTATTATGGCATAACCTGGCCCAAAGGAAAATGGCTCTGTGAGCTTGCCCATCCGGGTCACATTTCCTTTCCCACTTGGAATTGTTTGTTAGAACACCTGTGGTGTGGCTTTCTGGATTCTGGGTAGTCTGCCCTGGTACTCACATGCTCTGCAGTGTGGCATGGGACAGCCTCCACTGCGGGGTTAGCAATGCTGCCTGCACAGGGACAGAATATCTGTAAGGCACTTAGAGTAATGCTAGGTTCTTGGGGTTCAGGAAGTGCTACTCTAATCTAGGCTGTCTTGTGAGGCTTAAATGGGTTGTGTATCTGAAACTCTTAGTTTGGACCTGGTATTTACTAACTGATAAGCAGATATTAGTGGCTCTAATTAAAATATTTCAGTGATAGTATGTCTAAAGGACTGCATCTTTAGATCTCTGCATATGTGATTTTTTTAGTTAATTTACTTGGGAATGAGAAAAAGTAAATAGTTTCTATATTGACTTTCTCCAATAGATACAAATCACAGATAAAAATATGTAAAGTAAATATGTAATTATTTTCTAATAGCCAAGTTTAGTCATTCCAAATAGGTATTGATTTTTTTGTTATTAAAAATATAGATCTTGATGAACATCATGAGTTAGTGAGCTTTGAAATGATGTATCAATATCTAACCTGATTTACTTATTTTTTCTTATTGTCATCTTTAGGTTTGTGGAATCTTGCTTCTTTATTTTCCAACCTTTGTTTATTTGTGTTGATGCCCTTTGCCTTTTTCTTTCTGGAATCAGAAGGTTTTGCGGGCCTGAAAAAGGTAAGTAAATTGAGTTTGGATTAAATTTATTAAGTGATGAAGTAAATATCACACATATTAAAGCAGAAGTTGATATAAACAAACAGTTGAATTACTAAATAATCATGTTGACACATTGTTGATAATATTAATAATATTGCACAGTGAATTACCTTGTGGACTCAGCAGGGAGTGCGTTTATGGTACATATCCATCTGGAGGAGTATCTCTTGTGGAACTGCTAACCTTACATCACAGCTGTTAGGCATTTCTAGGAGCCTCATCTACTTCAGAGCCCAGTAAGACACTTAAAGTATATCCCGATATAGAAGCTATTACACATTTAATATTTTCAGGAGAGTAGCACATTGTAAGATCATGTACTCTGCAGTTGGTAGACCTCATGGTCTGAGATTGGCTCATGTTACATGAATGTGGAAGACTTGGGAATGAGCACACTGGGAAGCTTTTTGGGAACATCTGAAAATATACCATGACTTTATTGTAGGGATGACTGACTCTGCCTTTGAATACAGAGTGTCCAGCCATAATCTTTGGGAATATAATTTTTGAATATAATGAAAAGATTTAAGTAGTTAATACTTGACAGAGTGAGCTAATGTTACAATTGAATTGTCTTAGAGCTTTCTGATTTTTGTTTTTTGTTTGTTGTTTTTGCTTTTTCTAGACAGGGTTTCTCTGTGTAACAGCCCTGGGTGTCATGGACTCACTCTGTAGAGCAGGCTGGCCTAAGTTTCACAGAGATTCATCTGTCTCTGCCTCCCAAATGCTGGGATTAAAGGTGTGCGCCACCACGCCTGGCCACCTCTCTGATTTTTGCTTCTATTCCTATTGCAATATATGGAGTGAATTATGCTTATCTATCTTACGAATTTGACATGGGAAGTTGTAAACTGTGTGGTTTATTGGTTTTTAATTCACACAACTTGTCCCCTTTTCTGTATGTGGCGTATGAGCATTTTGGGGTGTGCTTACATATGTTCTTGCAGGTAGTCAGTGTACATGTAAAGGACAGAGATGAAAATGGGATGTCTTTATCAGTTTCCTTTCACTGTATTTTTTTGAGACAGGGTCCTCGATCTAGAACTCACCAACTTAGCTCAGCTGGCTGGGCTGCCCAGTGAGCTCCAAGGATCTGCCTGTGTCTGCCTGTCTGGCTCTGGAGCTAGAGATATGCACCCCTATCCCAGCTTTTACATGAGTGCTAGGGACACGAGCTCAGGGCCTCATGCTTACATGGCAGATGCTTTACTGACTGAGCCACCCCCAGTTCCCTCACATAACGTTTCAAAGTATAGAATGTCTCACGAATGCGCGTGTCCTCCTTGCCCAGGGTGTGCTGATAACTGTGCTGTTTCAGTTTTAGTTATGCTGCCAAAGGAGTGCTAATTATGTGGGGTACACTTGATGGTCTGAGTGATACTGGGGAAGGGCCACTGGGAGGAAGGTTTCTGTGGACTGACCTTGTTGTTACTTCAGATGTGAATGCTGCAGCTGAAAGCTGTCAGCTAACCTCCTAGTTAGTAAATGTGCTGAGATGAGAGTGGATTGTGTTTTGCTTTCAAACTTTACATTGAGAAAACTGGCTTTTGTATGTTGGAATTATTTTCAATTCTTATGTGTTAAGATTGACAATTAAAATTATGTAATAGAAAGGAATTATTTTGTTTTAATTTAGAAAGCTGTTATTGCTGGGCATGGTAGTGCATGCCTTTAGTTCCAACACTTGGAAAGCAAGAGGCAGGTGGATCTCTGGGTTTGGGGTCAGCCTGTTTTATAGAGTGAGTTCCAGGACAGCCAGGGATACATAGAGAAACCATGCCTTGAAAAACCAACCGACCACCCAACCAAACAAACAAAAAAGAAAGCTGCTTTACTATTTATACTTTCTTGAAGGAATTATACAGGGTCATATCACTGATTTAGTTCAAATTCTCCTTGTATATGTTAACACTGAGGCCCAAGGGCATTAAATACTATTAAATTGTCTAAAGACACCAGGTATAAAATAGCAGGGCCATGACACCTGACATTCCCAAAGGCACTGTTCTCTCTGTAGTGCCACTCTGGAAACCACAAGAAGCTAGCAAGAAAGAGGAAAGATGGTCAAGGACAGACTGTGGAAGGGAAGCAAGAGGACCAAGAAATGCTGACAACAGAGGAGCTCTGTTGTTAGAAAGTGTAAAGGGGAGGCATCACCTGAAACCCGAGGCTAGAGGACTTCTAGAATGTGTGTAGAATACACAGCCTTACAGATTGCTGCAGAGAGTAGAGTGGACAGCCCGAGGGCGAGCCCATTGGAGACTCTTGAGATGTTGGTTTCTGTGGAAGTTTGGAGTTAGAGTTTACATAGATACCTGTGTATTCATCAGAAACTCAGTAAACAACTCTTAAGTACGAGTTACCATGCCCTCCCTGAAAGGAGCTTTCAAGGCTGTTCATGAAGAGCAGACTGCCCTCGGGGATGGACAGTGGGGTGACCAGTGAGGCACACAAATCAGCCTTAGCTTGCCATGTGCTGGGGAATTTGGGAGCCACTGACGGAAGTGGTGTCTTGATCTTGGGGCAAGCACACTAGGGGGCGGGGCGGGGGAGGCCAGCGGAGATGGGGCAGAGCCTTGAGGGTGAGCAGGGCTTGGAAGAGTAACTTTCAAGGCTTGCTCTGTGGTCTTGAGTTCTGATTGAATTGATGAGTGCTAGAGGATGGGGAGCAGTAAGGGGCACAGGGAGCCTCAGAGTAAGGTCCTGGAGGCTTCAGCTCTGGCAGGTAGGTTAGATCTTATGCTGTAGACAATAGGGAGCTGGAAAGAATTTCCTGGAGTGTTTTTGCACCTACAATTTTATTTAAGTGTCGTGATAAGCCTGCATTTCAGAGTTTTCTCATTTGTTACCAAAGAAAGAGCCTAGCACTGTTGGGGAGAGGGGGTCCTGCAGGCAGCATGCACAGGTGTGTAGGTGGAGTTACATAGACTCACTGAAACCACCTGCTGATGTCTGCTGTATGCACAGTTCATCCTCTTCCTAACCTTGTCTGTGTGCTGTCACTTCCCTGTCACTCTTGTTTGGTTTTCTAGGAGTATGTGCCCAGTTCACACTCCTCATGATTGTGTAGTTGTTAGCTAGTTGGATCCTGACATAAGGCAGCCTGTGATTTGGACAGTCCTTGCCTCTGTCCTGTCAGCACTGACTAGTCAGGAAAGGGACACAGTCACAGCTTGTGAGGCTTACTTAACTGTCTCTGGGATTAAGACTCAGTGGCAAAACCCAGCAACATCACCTCTGTGAGCCTCCTCTTAGAGCAGTGGTTCTCAGATGCTGCGGCCCTTTAATACAGTTTCTCATGTTGTTGTGATTCTCAGGCATAAAATTATTTTCATTGCTACTTCATAACTGTAATTTTGCCACTGTTATGAATTGTAACATAAGTATCTGTGCTCTCTGAAAGTCTTAGGTGACCCTGGTGAAGAGGTCGTTCAACTCCTAAAGGGGTTTCAACTCACAGGCTGTACTGTCTTAGACCTCATCAGCAAGGAGAACCAGCTGACTAGGGATGCAAGAGACAAGTATTACATCTCACATCCACATTTTTACAGCTCTTGCTGTTAATTATTTTACTTCTAATTTTTCTGTTCGTGGCTAAAGAAATACTTGTCCTAAACACATATTTAACTATGTTTGTCTTTCAAAATCCTTCAAGGGTCACCGTGCCTTTCTCCCTCTTTGATGGTACTGAAGTGTTGAATGGACTAAAGTGTTTAATGTTTGAACAGTGTGGTCAACATCATCAAATAAGCTATTTCCAGCTACAAGGGATTTAAAAAGAGACCAGGAGGTAGAGTCCAGCAGGGAGAGGGCAGAAGGTAGAAGCCAGGAGGTAGAGTCCAGCTGGGAGAGACCAGCAGGGAGAGACTAGGAGGTAGAGTCCAGCAGGTAGAGGGCAGAAGGTAGAAGCCAGGAGATAGAGTCCAGCAGGGAGAGACCAGCAGGGAGAGTCCAGTAGGAGAGACCAGCAGGGAGAGATCAGGAGGTAGACTTCAGCACAGAGAGACCAGGAGGGAGAGTCCAGCAGGGAGAGACCAGGAGGGAAGAGTCCAGCAGGGAGAGACCAGGAGGTAGAGTCCAGCAGGTAGAGGCCAGGGTAACTACCATTGATCTGACTTGGGAAGCTAGGGGATGAATAAGTGTTGTAGAAACCAAATTATGTATATAATTTGTTTCTTAACGCTAAGGTTGGAAAGAGATAGCTGTGGCTCGTAGGTGAAGTGGGGAGCATTAATGGTGTCCAGGGAGCCTGGCTACACTGGGACACCAAGGAAAAGGGTCCGGGAAGGGGATCTGAGGGCCCATTGGGTATTAGCATCAGATTAAAGGTATGTGTCACCACATCTGGCTTTACTGTATTACTCTGATGACTAAGCGAGGTAATTATGCAAAGGCACACAGATTAGGACTTACTACATTTTTTTCTTTTTTTACTTTTTCAAAACCATTTGTATTTTTTTGGACCTGCAACTTATAAGGAGAATAGTGAGGAGATGGCCATAAGAAAATAGAAACTTACACCATAGTAAGAAGACAGATGGAAAGAGATTCAGCAAGTAAAGGTGCCTGCTGCCAAGACGGATGACTTAAGTTCAGTCCCCAGCACCATATGATAGAAGGAGAGAACTGACTTCTGCGGGTTGTCCATTGACCCTACATGTGCACTGCGGCGCAGGTGCCCAACAAACAAGCAAATAGATAAATTCAATTAAAAGTAAAAGAGAGATGAAAGGCCCTGAAAGGACGTGCGTGGGCAGCCCTCTAGACCTTAAATGTGCTGTTTTACTTAGCTCAGTGATTTAATAAGACGTATGCAGTCTGTAAATGAACTCGGCTAATGAGTGTGCTTATAGAAAGCAGTGGCCAGCCCTGAGTAATGACACATTATCAGGTGCTCTGACATTGCAAATTATTTTCTGCACTTTGAAGTAGGGAGTGTGGAAGCAAAGCATTAGGAGTTGCATCCTTTGACAAAAAGCTGGAAGTTAAGTTGTATAATAGAGTCTAGCAGAGATGTTTAGAATGTTTTCAGATTAAGTGATCGATGTTATTTTGAAGTGCTTATGTATTTATTTTTAGTTTTAAGATAAGTTACAGGAAAGCTGCAAAGCCTGTTAGCACCGTAAATCTCTAGTGTGGCATTGGACTCCTGGGGGCTATCTGCACAGCCCTCAGGGCTCCTCGAGCAACAGCTTTCTGTGTGGCTTCAGAGGCTATATCAGAACAGGGAACATCACTGTGAGGCTGCTGTTTGTGCTGTCATTGGCCACAGTCGTCACAGCTTTTACAAAGTGGGCTGGCAAGTACATGTCATCCTGTATGCTCCTGTTCAGCTGTTTGCTGGTTGACTTCATTGGGCATGTGTGTTTCTGACTGACA
The DNA here is from genome assembly GCA_907164525.1 of Lophiomys imhausi. NCBI lineage: Eukaryota > Metazoa > Chordata > Mammalia > Rodentia > Muridae > Lophiomys > Lophiomys imhausi. Next base: position 2,586,342 of record CAJQZJ010016246.1, on the reverse strand, counting down.
CTGGAGACAGGGTAGAAACTTTCCTAGTGTGAGTGTACGCAGTGGCTTGAGTCATGACAGGCTTACAGTCTAACTAGCTCCACTTCCCTTCCCCTTGGCCACCCTCCTGGGCCGCTTTACTGAGTCTGCATCTGGCATGTTCTCTAAGTGGCACATGGCCCCCATGCATCCATGCGTTCCCCTGGGCAATTGATTTTAAAACAGCTCCTTGCATATTGTGCAGAGATGCGGAAATTGGCTACTGGCTACAGGATGGATGGAGAGCTTGAGTTGAAAAATCCAGTGCAGCAGAATTCTTCACTTAGTTTTTAATTGAACAGCCATGTTAATTCAAACAGGACATGTTAGGCCTGGGGAGCTGGTCATATCCTCTAAGGGCTGTAGGTAGGCCTTTCTTCTATCTTCTCACACTGTTTATTATTTTATTAGGGCCATCTCCTCACTGTTCCTTTTGTGAATTTTCAGGTCTAAGAGAACATAGTTTTGAAAAGTGGTTTTTTTTTTTTTTAAATAGTAAGAAGCCTGGTTTTGTCTTAGGGATTTAGCTTCCTCCTGCAGTGAGGTTTCTTAGGTGTGAACTGTTTTGCAGTCACTCATTTGCACTGCCATACAGTGGGTCGTGTATGCTTGAACCTGATTCCGTGTTTGGATCTTAATTCAACTCTCATGGGAAATGCCCATGTTTAATTTGTTTTGATGTCAGTCATTCATTGGTATGAGAGAGTCAGTGGGTCTTAGGGACTGGAATCATTTTGAGTTGGACCACAATGCTATGACTATGGCCTTTGGTCAATAGTACAGTGTTTTCTTCCTCTCCTGCTCAGAAAAGACCTCTTGGTTATTGACAGTAACTCCAGGTGATGTTTTCTGATTTCATAAGGAACTCCAGAGGTTAGCCCACTGGCCAGTGTTTAAATGAGAGGAATATATCTGACTCATTTTGTATGTTACTATCATATTTTGAATTAAAACCTTATAAAGCGTAGAGAAAAGATCTCACCATATGATTGTTTTGTAAGTATAATGTAACTATAATGACAGATTAATTCATAAGCCCAGGACTTTTCTGATAGCAGATTTATATCGCCCTTTACTTTAAATCCTATCTTTGATTTGAAGCCCTGGCATAAAACTGAACATAATGACAGCAACATCCTGACCAATTATCCAAACCATCCAGCCATCCTAGAGTGTCCAGAACCTCGCACATGATCTGTAGGATTAAGAGGTTAGCTCCTGTAACTTCAAACAAAGTGCTTTCATAATAAAAGTAAAATGCACAAAATCTGAGGTCACTTCCTCTCTTAATTAGTTGCACTGGCCAGGTGGAGGCGAAGCTCTGTGCAGGGCTCAGGCTGTCCATAAAGCCAAGCAACATGACAGCACAATGGAGGAGGAACAAAGATCGTTTTCATATGTTTCTATCCTGTGTCACAGTTTGAGATTGCCCTGGTTTCTGTCGCTTTTGGCAAACTTACATAAAAGTGACCTTGTACTGTATTTTATGAGCAGATGACTTTTCCCTCAGTGACTAATTTGTCTCAGGCCTCCATCTTAAAGAGAAGTGAGTAGGAAGTGCAGCCTGAGACTCCATGAGCTTTCATTGGATTCTTTCATTATTTTTGCTCGTTTTTTGCCACTGATGATCCATAAATTGTTGGAAATGAGCGATTAAGGAAGTGCTGCTTAGTGTTAGTAGCAAATGCGCATACTCAGTCTGGGTCTGCTGGGTGAGAGGAAATCGCAGACAAGAGGAAGGCTCCTGCTGGGAACCTTGCAAGGAAATTTGACTTGGGCATGTTTTGATCTTGGCGTTTATTACAGAAAATGAAGTCATATCTCACTAACTGCTGCTATGTGTTAATTTGATTCTCCCAACACCTGCAAGAAAAGATGTAGTCACGTATTAATCAGAACTCTCTTGCTCTCCCACGCTTGAGAGTAGTGTTTGTTCCCAGAAATAGTAAGGATGGAATTGGCTGTTTTGAAAACACAGGAGTACTGTTCTTCGTGAAGGGGGGCAGTGCGGGTCTCTTGAGCTTTCCATATCTGGAGGTGCATGCAGGGTCTCAAAGGAAATGATCATGAGGAAAAGAACATAAGACGTTTCATTTAATGATTGTTCAAACGCATAAAGACTTTGGCTTAAAAGTTACTTAGCTCCTAAATGAATAAATAAAATAAAGTGAGTAAATAAAAATAAATTTGTGTGCCCCCCCCCCTTCCTAGTGCCCATGCATTAGGAGGGAGCTAGTTATACTGTGGTTACAGTGTCTGGTTTGTGATGGCAATTGTTTTCTCAACACCACTCAGCTTTCAGGCACTATATTGCTTTGATTTGATCTGCTAAGTAGTACTTTAATTTTCTCTGCATCTATTAAAAAAAATGAGGGATTTCTACATGTAAGGCTAGATTGCCTCTTTATTTGCATAATAATGAGCTTTGGACTCAAGTCCAGACTTTCCTTGTGTACTATGCCGCAGATGTGTTTGTCAGGGTCTCTCTGTGAAGCTTGCTGCTCTCACCTGTGTTGGTAACATGCCCAAGCTGTGCTTGGAGCACAGTTTTATGCTCAGTGCTCACATGTGTCTAACATGTGAAATTGCTAATGAGACTTCAGGAGTGTCACGTGTGTGTGTGGGTTACCTTTTTACGTACACAGTAAGGTTTTTTACGTGCACAGTAAGACATTCATTGTGTTGAGTCATGGAGGGGCACACATCTGTAATTGCAGCACTTGGGAAGCTGAAGCAGGGGGATTGCAAGTACTAGGCTAGCTTGACCTACAAGGTATAAAGAAGGTCTCAGAAAAAGTTATATCGTCATGGGACACTTTTGATTATTCATCTCTTGAATTATAAGGTCTGTTTTACTTAAAAGGGCAGATTGTAAAAGATGGGCTGTGCACCTGGACGTGGTGGCGCCCGCCTTTAATCCCAGCACTCGAGAGACAGAGGCAGGTGGATCTCTCTGAGTTTGAGGCCAGGCTAGTTTACAGAGAGTTCCAGGACAGCCAGAGAAACCTGACTCAAAAAACAAAACAAAACAACCCCCCCAAACCCCAAACCAAACCAAACCACACCAAACCAAACCAAACCAAACCACACCACACCAAACCAAACCAAACCACACCAAACCAAACCAAACCACACCAAACCAAACCACACCACACCAAACCAAACCAAACCACACCAAACCACACCACACCAAACCAAACCAAACCACACCAAACCAAACCACACCACAATGGATTGTGCTGTTTTCATAGGGAACCAAACCTCAAACTTTATTTTGTAGGAAGATTAAATTAACTAAACATCTCAGAACGTCTCTCAGTTCAGTCCTCTGTTAAATGAGAAAAGCTTTGTGAGGGAAGACATAAAAAGCTCCCAGCTTCATATTTGAAAGTAATATGCTTTTAATTACTATGGTCCCAATGCTCACGTTCAGAAAGAAATTTTATAGAAATAATCATTGGTTATTAGAAATATTCCCCCTAATTTTTTTTTGGCGGGGGGAGACTTGAAAACTATCTACTTTTGGGTTAAAATGAATTTTTGTGAGAGTGGCGTTAGATGTCAGACTCAGTGCAGCTGGAGACTTCTCAGTGGCTGCATCCCAGGCCTACAGAGAGTGCCCGCCCTGCACATGCAGCGTAGGTTGTAGATCTTGTGTCTTTTTGACATTTAAACTCATTTTTACTTGCCTATAAAATCATTTTTTCACCATGTTTCCATGGTAACAATTTGCAATGTCTATGAATGTTTGCCAGGGTCTCAGAATCTACACAGCTGAAACTGTCTGGCTGAAACTTGGGGCAGTGTATTAACTGACAGCCCGTTTATGTAGTTTGTATACCAGGAATAGAAGTGACAGTGGGACTATTTGACAGCTTAATTTAAGTGGTGTTTCAAGTTGTGGTGAACTATTCTCGTCACTGACAGTGACACTACCTCAGACAGACTGCTGTGTACATCTTCAATTAAAAAAGTTCTAGTCTTGTATAAACACTGGAGTGATGAATTTTAAACATCAGACATGTTAAATAAACTACACGTGTAAATGTATGTTTAATGGGTAAAATAAGATCAGTAGGCAAAAACTGAAAAAGGGATACATTTATAACCAAAACATTAAAAATAAATATATTAAAGAGTTCCTGAAGATGAAACTTTTAATTATTCAATATATTTATTAATAACTATAGGCACTTATAACAAATATCAACACTTATTACCTAACTACTAGCCCTGTGAATGATTATAACCCTAGTTATCTAACAACTAAACCAATTAATAACTATAACAACTATTATCTAACAACTAATCCTAACTTTTAGAAGGATAGAGTCTCTGGGGCAGGTCCTCAGTCTTCAGGAACACCCCAGGAGCAGATCCTTTAAGGCACTTAGTCAACAGACTTTCTTCAGGAACATCTCAGATGTAGGTCCTTTAGGGTAAATTGGCTATGACAGCTTCACCTTAAATGAGGCTTGAGGCTTTTTTCTCTCTCAAATGCATCAGCTGTCCATAAACCAAGTTACTCAGTTTGTATTAGCCACTCAGCCACTCAGCCGCTCTGCCTCAGTCTTTGGGGCTGGCCACAGTTCTATTCAGGCCACTGTTTGAACTGGCCGAACCCCTCTAGGCAAAAGCTGAGCGACAGGGTTTAGTCCTTGGCCTTTTGCTGTCTTGCTGATGCCTTCTCTGCTCACCAGCTTCTTTCTGCCTCAGGGAGAGCTGACCATATTTTTTCAGCTCTGTTTGAGATCAACTTTTCAGTCCGCCTGCATTTTCTCCATCAGAGGATACAAGCCCTCTTGTATCTTGTTGTTGTCTCTAGCATGGGAACTCTCAGGCTCCACCCACTTCATCCCTAAATAGGTTCTCTCCTTGTTTCACCTGGTGTAAGTCTAATCTGGGGCTCCACCCACTTTGTAAGGCTATTAGCAGCTGCAAACAATGCCAAGCCATGAACTTTGTTTTTAGCCCATATGCTGCCATGCCAAGGCCCACAGCCAGGCTGTTCTTCTTGCCACCTATTAAGGACTATCAGAAGCCCCCAGATATTCACTAAATCTAATTTAAATTAATCTAACTCCCCTTACAAGTTCCTATTTTTTTTCTTGGAATACAATGAAGAAGACATTTTAAATTATTTTGTAGCAGTAGATTATATTTATACTTTCTTATTCTAACAGGGATTACCTATTAATGTTTTCATTATATAATAATATCTTAAATTCTGTAAGCAGCAGATTTTAGCATAGATTTATGAAAGACTTACATTTTCAAGAGATTTATCCTATTTTATGTGAATGAATATTTTGCCTACATGTTTGTATGTGTACCACATGTGTGCCTGGTGCCCAAGGAAAAAGGGTATCATATCCCCTGGAACTGGTGTTGTGGGTGATTGTGAGCAACCACATGGGTGCTGGGAACCAAATCAGGGTCCTTTGCAAGAAGAACTGCAATTGCTCCTAACAGATGAGCTAGCTCTCCAGCCCCTAAAGCTTACAATTATAAAACCTTTTTGAGGTATCAGAATTATTGGCTGAATATTTTTTAAATTGTTGTTAAAACACATGTAGTTTATGTAATATTTCTGGTACTTTTTTTTTCTTTTTTGAAGCAGGGTTTCTCTGTGTAGTCCTGCATATGTTGGAACTCACTCTGTATATCAGGCTGGTCTTGAACTCACAGAGATCTGCCATTCTCTACCTCCTATATGTTGGGATAAATGGCATGTGCTATCACACCTGGCATTTGTTTATTTATATTTGTTAGGAAAAGTTTAATGAAGACAACTTTATGCTGTGGTAAGAACGTATTGCATTAGATGACTTAGGATGCTTTGATTCCAGAGAGGAATTCTCTTCCCTTTCTGCTGGTATGTTGGTTCACCTTCCTGATTGCTCACTTGGATGTTGTGGGTGAGAGATTTTTTAGCTTTCTCATTTTCTTTGGATGTTGTACTGATTTCTTCCATCGAATCTTCCATGCCTGAGATCCTGTCTTCCATCTCTTGCATTCTATTTTTGATACTCACATCCATAGTTCCTGTTCTCTTCCCTTGATTCTCCATTTCCTCTTTTAACTCTGACTGTGTTTTCTTTATTGTTTCCATTTCTATTTTCATGTCTTGAATGGTATTGTTCGTTTTGTACATTTCCTTCTCCAGTTTGTTTGTTTTTGCCTGGAAATCTTTCATTGCTCTGTCCTTTTCCTGTTCAAGTTGAGTCACCTTGGCTTGGTGCTCTTTAATGGTGTTATTCGTTGTTTTGACTTGTAAAATTGTGACTTCTTTTAATTCCTTCATAGATTTAAGTTCTTCTTGAAGGGACTCTATCACTTTCCATAATGTAGAATTGTATCATTTTCATGTGTTTCAGCTGTAGTGAGGTAGTTCTGGCTGGATGGAGTAGCGTTGCTTTCTTTTGTTGGAGTCATTTCGCTCTGTTTTTTTTTTTTTTTTTTTTTGTCTGGTGCCTCTGGCCATGTGGAATTTTTTAGCTGTCTTCTGGACTTGGGTCCAAAGGGGGTGCTTTGGTGTAAGATTCGAGTTGCCTTACTCCACCCCTATAAGGTGAGTCATTCAGCCCAGCCTCCTAGGTGGAGACCTAACTAATCCAGGGGGTGGAGCTGTGTACAAGTAAGCTCTGGTTCCCCGCCGGAAGGGCCACTACTAGTACAAAAGTCCAATATACGACATTTTCAAAAATCTTGCAGTTTGCCCGGGGTTGGTTCCTGTGGTGGGTATATCTGCCCTTCACCCCCAATAGCCTTGCTGCTCCCGCGGCTTGGAAACTGGACAGTGACGTCACAGAAGTGGGTTGCGATCTGCAGTCTGAAGGTACTTTGCAGCCAAGCTGCGCTCACTTCCAAGGGTCGCAACCTTTCGACAGATAGCTGTGGGAGACCTGGGGGTGCCCAGCAGGGTGGGGATTATCTCTGCGTGGGATCTGAATCTGCCTGCTGGGTATTAGATTGGAACTTACCCGGCGTCTCTCCTGGTGGGGGACGGGGGATCCCAATTCCCGGGTCCAGCGGCTTCCTTGAGTGTCCGAGAGTGGGAAGGAGCGTCTTGCCCAGGGTCCCTGGGTAGTTGGGTGAGATTTAGAAGGGGTCGAGCCGTTTGTACAGCGTCCTGCAACACTCGCCACCCTGTGACTGTTAACTCTGAAATCAAAATATGTCCGTGCAGGCCGCCGCCATCTTGGATCCCTACATTTTATTTCTTTTTTTTTTTTGGTTTTTTCAAGACAGGGTTTCTCTGAATATCTCTGGCTGTCCTGGACTCGCTTTGTAGACCAGGCAGGCCTCGAACTCACAAAGATCCGCCTGCCTCTGCCTCCCAAGTGCTGGGATTAAAGGCGTGCGCCACCACCGCCCGGCTACATTTTATTTCTTAATGTTAAATTTTTATTTATGATTAGACATATTTTGGGGCTTTTGGATCTTAAACTTAGAACATCAGGAATCATCACTATGAATAAGAAAATGAATAAAAATAAGCATCTGAGAGAAGCCAACTGTGCCAGCTAGTTTTTTTGTTTGTTTGTTTGTTTTTTGTTTTTTTCGAGACAGGGTTTCTCTGTGTACTCCTTGCTGTCCTGGACTCACTTTGTAGACCAGGCTGGCCTTGAACTCACAGAGATCCACCTGCCTCTGTCTCCTCAGTGCTGGGATTAAAGGTGTGCACCACTACTGCCCGGCGCCAGCTAGTTTTATATCACCTTGACTCACATTAGAGCAGTGATTCTCAACCTGTGGGTCATGACCCCTTTTGGAGTCGAAAGATCCTTTCACAGAGGTTGCTTAAGACCATCTGAAAAACCAGATATTTACAGTATGATTGATAACTGTGGCAAAATTAGAGTTATGAAGTAGCAACAAAAGTAATTTTATGGTTGGGGGGTTACCACAACACTAGGAATTGTATTAAAAGATCATAGCATTAGGAAGCTTGAGAACCACTGTGGTAGAGTCATCTGAAAGGAGGGAACCTCAATTGAGAAAGTGTCTTCATAAGATGATGCTATCGGGCATTTTCTTAACTAGTGATTGATGTGGGAGGGCCCAGTCTATTGTGGGTGGTGGCATCCCTGGGTTCTATTGAGGCTCGTGGTCCTAAGTTCTATAAGAAAGCAAGTTGAGCTCATGCTGGGCAAGCCAGTAATGAGTACCCTTCATAGCCTGTAGATCAGCTCCTGCTTCCAAGTTCGTGCCTTGTGTGAATTCTTGTCCTGATTTTCTTCAATGGTGGACCACGATATAAAAGTGTAAGCCAAACAAACCCTTTCCTTCTCAACTGCTCTTGGTCATGGTGTTTTATTTTAGCAACTAGGACACCAGCACTAAGCCATCTCAGTTGGTGTGTTTGTAACTCAGGGGAGTAGACAAAGAGGGGATTGTAGGGAGACTTAATATTGTATCTGGCATTTGAGATGTTCTGTGACATAAGGACCTAATAAGTGTGTCTACTATTCAGTACTCTATTGATGGAAGTACTCCTTTATGATTATTCTTTAATCTTCTGTCTTGGGGTTCTTCTAGATAGTTTTCATTGGAGAACATTTTTATAGCACCTAGTGAGTTTGATGGGGACATGGTGTCTTGGCTTTTCATATTATTTGTTTTTGTTATATGATCTGGGTCTTTGGACTTCTTTTGTTGGTTGTTGGTCTGAAGGGAGATTCTAAGCTGGTGTAGAAGCTGCATGACCAGAGCTAGGCTTGGGAATATGGGGCTAGCATAGGCAAGGTAGGCTCTGGGGGAATATACCAGACAAGGCTAGTTTGTGAACAGTGCATTTGGAGTTAAACTTTGAATTATGGAGACTGGGCAGGTAGGTGGTTTTCTAGAGAAACCCACTAGGCAAGGCCTTTGCATGAGCCACATGTAACCATAAGTTTTGGTTACTTTATTGGGTTCTTTTACCCACCACTCTGCTCCACCCCAATCCCTTCCAACCCTCCAACATTAGGTAGGAGAGAAAGGATAGAGGGGAAAGACCGTGCTGATTAGGGGCATCAGGTTCCTTGGGCCAAGTCCAACCTTTGCTGTCAGGATATCTTCAGCTAGCAGCTAGCAATTCAGCAAACAGCAATTGGCAATTGGCAATCAGCAAAACCAGCAGCAGGAACCAACAGCAGCAGGGGTAGCAGCAGCCATCTCTCTTGGGGCTCTGTCATGGATATACCCTCTGCAGAGTCCTTGGAATTCCAATGTACACTATCTTCAGCTGGTTAAATCAGGCCCTTCCCAGAGAGTGAGGCCAGTCATAGTTAGCTGCCATGGACAATCTGAAGCAGCCCAATACCCCCCACCTGGAATTAAAACAAAAACATTTTCATATAACATCTCTGTGTTTTTAAAGAAACCAAAATTCTCACTATAGCCACATGTCTGGATCTAGGCCCAAGAATGTAGAGATGGTACAGGCAGGCTTAGTTCTGGAGGTACTTACCATGGCAAGCCAGTATGGGTAGTAGGTGACTAGAACAAGGCCTGGGAGTTTGGGGATTCCAATCACTTTTTTATGTGAAATTTGTAACTAAATACTTATTAACATAGAAATAAAAGCGTCTACAGCCATACTACCCTGAATGCGCCTGATCTTGTCTGATCTCAGAATCTAAGCAGGGTCAGTACTTGGATAGGAGAAATAAAAGGAAAGAGCCTTTCTGGGTAACCAATAAAATGTCTCAATGTAATGTAGTATAATGAGACACATCTCACATATTTGAATTACATTGAACTTTTGTAATTCAGTACTTTAATTTACATGTTAACTTCTTAGCCACTTTTAAAGTTTTAATTCTGAGAATTTCATACAATATATTCTGATCATATTTATCCCACTCCTCTACCTAACTCCTCTTAGGTTCACATCTGCCACCCTCACCATCCTGGTTTTTTTCTCAGTTTGTTTGTCATTGGTGTATAGGGAAACTATTGATATGGCTATGTTAATTTTGTACCATGCCACTTTGCTAATAGTGTTTACTACCTTTAAGGGTTTCCTGGTGGAGTCTTTGGGGTTTCTTTGATTAGAGTTATTATGTCACCTGTTTGGGGCTGGAGGAGCTGGCAGGAAAGGTTGTGACATTGATATTTCTGGGTGTTGGCATAAACAGTAAAATAGATTATGATGCCATTTATTGTAGTCCATGTTACTGAAGGAATACCAGATAAAGCAAATGAAACTGATTTTAGAATAAAGCTCAGGCCCTGTCTGTGATGATGATATCTTACAGTTTATGGGTCTTGGCCACAGTAGGAGATCCGGTCTAAAACCCTCTTCAGTGTTGGTAATGTGACAAGGTCAGGTAGGCTTAAGGGGGATTGAGCATTTTGCTCACTGAGTCACTTTCCTCAGGTTCAGGGGAGCTACCACTGTGGGGATGCTGCTGCAGACTTTGCAGCAGCCTCTTGGTAATTTTGACACATGTTTACATTTTAAAGCTTTGCACAGAGACTGTGAGAAGACTGAGAATGTGAAATTGAGCTGTGGGGTTTAAAGAAATAAAACTGGAGATGAATTAAGGTGTAGAAGAGCAACTGAGTCACAGGCAACTCAGCCATGTGTGCCTAAGGTGGAGGTGGTGTCAGTTGTAGCTGTGAGGAGGAAGAGGATGAAACATTTCTCAAACACCATGGGATAATTATAGGTAGCCAGAGGTTAGTGTATTGATTGTGTAGGTACAGTGCAGGCCCAGTTCAGGATGCAGGAGAGATTTCTTATGCTTCTGAACACTTCCTTAGGATGAGCAAGCAAGGCTAACCCGTTGGTCGTGAGTATTTAGGCCAGTCTGCTGGAAGTCAAGGACAAGGGCATCACACACTACTGATACTGGGTTATCATATGATACCCTGGGTCTCCTCAAAGTCTAGGTGAGAACAACATTTGGAAGGATTGGAGGAGACAGAGAATGGGGATTATCTGTTCAGATTTGAAACATCTGTTCACAAGGTTCTTCATATTTTGTTGTTTTTGAAATAAAGTCAGCATGGAACATCTATTTATTTGAAAGTTAAAGAATACCCTAAAGGAAATCATGTAACTTGCAGCCAAATGGATGGAACTAGAAAAACTTGTCCTGAGTGAGCTAACCCAGACTCAGAAAGATGCACATGAAATCTATTCATTTATAATTGGATTTTAGCCATGTAGTACAGGATAACTATCTTACAACCAACACACCAAAAGGAACAGGAACATGGACTTTGTTACCTGCCAATGAGATACTTTACCCTAGTGGGGCTGCCATGTAGACCTCCAGTGCAAGAGGAAGCTCTTAGTCCTCATATGACTGCTGGGCAGGGCTAATATGTAGGGACACCCTACTCCAGAGGAGTAGGATAGGTGGGAGAGGGGGGATAGGGTGGGAGAGTGAGATCTGGAGGGGTGGAAAGAGGGCACGGTGATGGCGATGTAACTTGAAGTAATAAATAAACATAAAAAAAATACCCACCCTTGCTCAGTACGTGTGAGGACCTAAGCATGACGCTCTTGGTTCAACCTTTTAGCACTGTAATGAATAAGTAAATAAATAAATGAATAAATAAATAACAATCTTATTTATTTTATGGAAAAAATTATACAATATATTTTGATGTATTTCCCCCTCCACCAGTTCCTCCCAGATCCTTTCCACCTCTCTACCTACCCAACTGTGTTTGTTCTCTCTGTCTTTCAAAGAAACAACCCCCACAAGAAAACAAAACAAAAAAAGAAAAACCAAGACACAAAACTGTCCATAAAAACACAAAAATGAAAATCAAAACAAACAAGCAAAGACGAACAAACAAACACCCCCAAACAAAGCAAAATGAAACTTAAAAGTCCATAAAAATACTGTTGAGTCTGTTTGGTGTTAGCCAACTGCTCCTGGACATGGGGCCTTCCTTGAAGTGTGGGATATATCTGCTGAGACTTCATTGGAGGAAATGGATTTTCCCTTTGCCAGAGCATATCAATTGCAAGTAGTTTTTTGGTTATAGGTGGGGCCAGTGTTAAAATCAATTTTCTTTTTTTCTTTTCTTTTTTTGGGGGAGGGCATTGTTTTGAGACAGGATTTCTCTGTGTAACAGCCCTGGCTGTCCTGGAACTCTCTTTGTAGATCAGACTGGCCTTGAACTCACAAAGATCCACCTGCCTCTGTCTCCTGAGTGCTGAGTTAAAAGGCGTGTGCCACCACGCCTGGCTTTAAAAATCAATTTTCTTGATACAGAATCTCACCATGTAGCTCAGACTGACCTTGAACTTACTATGTATTCCATTCTGGCCTTGAAGTATGTTTTTAGGGAATCTGAACCTTCCTGCTTCAGGCTTTGTGCTGGGATTGTAGGAATGGGCAACCATGCTCACCTTGTTTTTCGATCTCTTTGCTTGAAATAGCTGCTTGTTACCAGAATTAATGTGTTAAAATATGAGCCTGATTACTTTTGCTTCTGTGGTCTTCTTTGCCATACATATTTTAGGAGAGCTGACACATCTGAGCGAGTATTTAAAGCCTGCACAGAGCTGTGACACTGTTCAAGGTTAGGTAGGAAAAAGCCACTGAGATCAGCATACTGGACTGGAGCATTTCTTCTCTGTGTCCTGCGTTCAGGGTTGGGGAGATGTTATTTATGTCAGTGTTTCCTGTTCTTGAAGTTCAGGTATTAGCAAAGATCAGCCAAATTGAGACGTGTCTGGGTCTTTGTAACTTAGATCTACAAACCATTCTCAATATTGAATGGACAATTGCGAGATTACTGAGAAAACAGGCATACTTACAAGTTTGTTAGAAGTCAGAGGCCTAAAACAGGGGTGTAAATCTTTGAACTTATTTACAGAAACAATCATTTGGTGACTTTTTAAGAGTAAGAGGTTTTAAGCTCTGACTTTTTGAGTCAGAATCTGGTTTACTTTAAAAATGTACATGATTCTTCCTTATTATAGTCAAGCCTCATAAACTAGTTGAACTCCCACTTTATATGAAAAGTGAATACAATGTAATTGGTTTGTAGTCTGTGGAGTTCTTGGTCTGTCCAGCAAGCAGTTCTCCAGTTGGCCGCTAGAGGGCTCCAGAGGCTGCTAGGTGCCCTTTCCTGATCTGGTGGTGGATGTCAAACAGTCTGGCATTCCTTGATTAGAACCACAGATGGAAATCCACAAATGTACTTTCTTCTGGGAGGTACTAGGAAAATAAGAGTTAAAAATGTTTATGCAAAATGCTGGAATGATTGAGTTTTTTGTGCTTTATTCCAAGTTTAATATTTTTAAAAAATATAATTTTAAGGGGCTGGAAAGATGGCTCAGTGGTTAAGAATACTTGCTGCTATTCCAGAATACCCTGGTTCAATTCCCAGCATCCACATGGCAGCTCACACCTGTCTGTAACTCCAATTCCAGGGCTTCTGACACCGTCACACATACATATGTACAGACAAAATACTAATGAACATAAAAAAGTAAAATTTAAAAATTATTTAAAAATATAATTTTGAAAAGTTACTCTAAACAAACTGTAAACATTTAGTGCTTTCTCTAATATGGATTTATATAAAAACAATGTAAATTTTTTTCTTGTCTTTTTTTTTTTAAACATTTATTCATTAATTCAAGCTACATTTCTATCACAGCCTCCTTCCCTCCTCCCCTCCTGGTTCCACCCTCCCATTCTCTTCCCCTTTTCCCTATAATGTAAATTTATTAAGTATGAATATATATTTTCTCTCCTTCCAAAGGATGGTTTTATGCTTTTAAATAGAAGCCTGGTTGCTCATGAGATGATATAAATATTAAAATGCTGTTGCTGTTGTGTTTTAAGGGAATCCGAGCCCGAATATTGGAGACCCTGGTTATGCTGCTGCTTCTTGCATTGCTGATCCTTGGAATGGTGTGGGTGGCTTCGGCCCTGATTGACAGCGATGCCGCCAGTTTGGAGTCTCTATATGGTACATGATTACTGTTTTAGCTAGGTCCCATGATGGGCGTCTGAGTTTGGGATACAGTTGTGTACTTTTTGTTGTTGTTGTTGTTGTTGCTTTTTTGAGATAAGATTTCTCTGTATAACAGCCTTGGCTGTCCTGGAACTTGGTTTGCGGAATAGACTGGCCTCAAACTCATAAGAGATCTGCCTGCCTCTGTCTCCAGAGTGCTGGGATTAAAGGTGTGTGCCAACATGCCTGACAGGATTTAAAAACTTTTAAATAATTCTTTATGTGGTTCACTGTCTGTTAATTTACAGAATATAGATGTCTTAAAGATACTTAAGCAAAGCAGTGAATATTCATTTGTTTCAGAAGACTGAGAAGTTTTCTATATATTTTTGATTAGTTTCTATTCTTAAAATTCCATGGAACATTTTCTGCCTTTGAAGGAGATTTTTTTTTTCTGAAGGAGATTTTTAAAAGGGTTATTTCTTATTTTCTTAGTTTAGATCTTTTTATTCTATAATTTAGAAATTAAACTGTTTAATGCACTCAAACAGGTAGTTAAAATGTTTATCACATACTATTGCTCATTAAGATAAATGCAGACCACCTGTTTTAATGTCCACACTTGTGCTTATTAAGGTGTGTTGATGTTCACAGATCTCTGGGAGTTCTACTTGCCCTATTTATACTCCTGTGTCTCACTGATGGGATGCCTGCTGCTTCTATGTAAGTACTCTTGAATGAGACACTGACAGGAGGGGATGTTGTCCTGCACCCGGGAAACTGTGCCAGTTTCCTGATAAGATTCCTTAACAACGGAGATTGGTTTTTGAGTTGACCCTAACTTTTTTTTTTTTATTGTTTCAGATAAATTTTAATAAGCAGAACCTTGAAATAATTGGGTGCTTTTGTTCATTAAGGAAAACTTTTTGCACTGAGTTGAAGACACATGCACATACACATACACACATGTACCACAAAACTCTTAGCATCCGCTCCCCATGTACATATTCCTTACATCTACCTCTAGCTCAAATATAACCCCAGGATTATTTAAATGGAAAGAATAAAATTCCATTTGATCAATTTGTATTATTTATTTCAAAATTTGTTTGGTTTTACTGAAGATATCACACTCTATCTCAGGGATAGTGACCATAGTTGTCACTTTTAGATACTCTTTTCTGGCTCTTAGTCCTAGCAGGTGAAATGTTGTGTATTCTTTTCCTGGGTCTACTTAATTTGTTTAAACAAGAGTGTTCATCCTTTAGGATCTTGACTATTGTAACCTTCTTTCATTCTCACATTTCCTGTGATATGCCTGACCTCCTCACACTGCCCTCATTCTTCACTGGGGATTGAAGGGCCTTCCCACAATGCACCTGGACAAACTGACCTGGAGATGAGAATATACCTCAAATGCTCTTTAGGCTGGTTTTCCTGCCTACTGGGAGCCTGTCTCTCTGAGTGCTGAGGACCTCTTTTCTCACTAGTGCTCTCATTTCTGCAGTGTGCACCCCAGTTGGCCTTTCCCGTATGTTCACAGTGATGGGCCAGTTGCTGGTGAAGCCAGCGGTAAGTATTTTATTTGTGTTGCCTAAGTACTTGAGTTGATCTATTTGATTATTTAACAAAGATTTTTAAAAATTAAGAACAATATTTTGTTGATTTATCGCTCATGTTTTTAATTTTTTGAATCAAATTTTTAATCTTTGGAAACAAAATCCAATTTTGCTTTTAAAGTACTAACTATATGCACTTGAGTAAAAGGTTGTATAGAGAATTTCAAGGCAAACTGTGCGGGTGTCTGTAAGTATTTTCTGTGTTCAGTGCCCTGCATCCAACAGTAGTTTTATCTGTTTCAAAATGGATCACATAGCTGACCAGGGTGTGGATGCCTCCCATTCTAGGGTCTGAGAAGCCTGGGGACTGTGAGCTCAAGGCTATTTGGGCCACAGAGTGAGAGCTGTCTCAACTAAAACAAATCAACCAGAGCCCCCAAACAAACACAAAACAGAGACAACCCCAGAACTGACTGTATGTATCTATGCTTTGGTTTAGAAACCAGTTTCTGAAAATATGCACAATGTATCTTGAGTTATATTTTGTCTCTCAGAAATGCTACATATTTATTTTAAAATGACTTTTAGTGGATAGTAATATAGTGATCCATTCTTGTTTTTGTGGTCTTTGAACAACTTTTACAGATAATAACTTCTTGGCTACTCCTAGAAAATCTGTCATTTAAGTTACTTCCCTTTATCTTCATTGCCTGCAAACTTGAGTCTCTCTCTGTTCATGTTTAGGGTTTTCCCAGTGTCATATGCTGCCCCTCTTCTGCTCTTTCACAGACTGTCCTAGCAGTTTGGACTTGCCTCACTGAGGTCCACAGGGCTCCATCTGCAGGGCTGCTCGCCTGTCACAGCCCCCAGCAGTCTCCTGGACGGAAGTTCGGAATTCATTGTGGTCACCATTGCACGTTCTCTGCATTTACTGGTGTTTTGGCCACGCGTCTGTCCTCCTTTTGTGGTGATTTCATTAAGGAAACAACATACTGATTGAATATTATGGTAGATGATCTTTCAATAAACTCTTGTTTGATTTTGAAAATTGCATTCTCTCATGCAGTTACCTTTAAAAGAGGCTTTGTGATGCACAGGCTTCATTTAGTTTCTTCTACCTCTCTGTCTCTTTCTTCTTCCCATAGACAAGTGTTCAATTCCCATTCTTTGTCTAAAGTTTCTTCATTGCTCTGCCTTGCGCTCTGGACCTTCTCTGTCATTTGCAGATGGCAGTGAGAAAGCAGTGTTGACTGAGCAGAGCTGCCAGCTCCACCTCCTCACTTACAGAACCAACGTACTTCTGTGACCTCTCCCCATGCTGCCCTGTTAACAGCACCATCACAGCTTTACTTGTGTTTACTTTCTTCTTTTTCCTAATGTCCAGTGACAGTGGCTAGTTACTGAGTAATTATGCATCTGCCCCATGCTAGTTCTAAGTGCGGTATGTGACACTCAGCTTCACTTCATCTTGATGACAGGCCATGGGTTGGGTGATTAGTCTCATTTTGTAGGTAAATTGGCTTTAGTCCAGGGAGGCTGAGTAGCTGGTCACAGAGCCATACAAGTGCAAGTCTGAACCTTGAGCCCTGATTCTAGACCACTATTTTTTAGTCCTCTCTGCATTCCAGAGTAGCCATTTCCTCCTCATGAACTTGCCTCCTCTCTACTTCTGTTTTTGCACGTGGTTTTCTCTGCCTGAAATGCCTGTTCTCTTGTAGTTTAGGTTGTCAATCAGGTCTGTTGTTATAGTCAACAGAAACATTGGCTGAGTGTTCTTTCTCCTCAACTGGAAGTACATTTTCCCTTTGACCTTTCCTAACATTTTATTTAAGCCTCAGTTTTGACATTTATTTTAATCTCACAGTTACTGCGTGGAATTTTTTATCTTGGTTGCTATCCTCATGGGGTGCCCATGTTTGAGCTCCTGGTAGTCCACAGTAGTGATGAGCCAAAGGCCTGAAGGCACTTGGAGTTTCCCTTTGCTTCTTAGGGTATGGAGTGGTGAAGATACGGGGATACTCAGAGGCACATGACACACATCTCTGCCATTCTCCTATTGCCATTCGGCTGTGTTTAGAATTATCAGTAGTTTACCCTCTAAAATGAAAATCCTTAAAGCATTAGGTCTTTGAACAGGGAATCATTATCAATTTAAATTCAAGCAACGGAAAGTGAAGGGAAATGACAACAGAGAGGAGTGGTCCTTTAAGCCTTAAAATAACCATGTAGAGTTTATTATATCACATTTTGAAGTGTTTGGTTAGTACTAAAATAGAAAAACATAAATGTCTTAAAAATAAGGTATATAAAATATACTAAAATTTTCATAAATAGTTTGGGCATTTTAATTTTGGGGTCTTAGTTGAGTCAATACAACACATGGTCTTAAAATGATAGGCCGCAGAGTCTGAGGTGTCATGTATATCAGTGTGTTACACTGCATTATTGAGTAGTTTGTCTTTCAATTTAGATTCTTGAAGACCTGGATGAACAAATTTATATGATTACCCTAGAAGAAGAAGCACTTCAGAGAAGACTCCGTGGTATGTGTGTTACGTAGTTAGATCAGGTAGAAAACTTGTTTAATTCAACTGAGTCATACAATTGAAGAGTGGAAATTGAACCCTTTCAGAGGCTTACAATTGACAAAGGACCTTACTGGAAAAGGAAGATTGTGAGAATTCGAGGGAGATAGGTCAGGGCCAGAGGGCTAGCTCCCTTGGAGTATTGGCCACTGGGGTCTAGCAGAATTCCACAGTAGCTCCTTGGACATCTGCAGTTTAAAGGTCTGCACATTGCCTCAGTGACTCAGGGCTGTGTGTGTCCTTCCTGCTGAGTGCTGAAGGTAAGAGTAGTTTTTCTTAGGAGATCCTCAGGAACATTGTTGGCTCAGGTGTTTTTTATACCACCCTTGGGTTAGTCCTGCACCATTGCAGCAGTTCTGGCTGGCAAGCTGCCTTTAAAATGATTTTAGGGAAACTTATTTTAATAATGTATTGCTGTGATTAGCCACTGTGGGCTATTTCAGATGGAAACTAATAGACTGAATTGCTATTATATAAGTGATTCTAGGGCCAGGTTAACATTTGACTATATTAAGGATTGTAAACTTGTGTAGTTTATTAGTTAATGTCTGTAGAGGGGGAAAAGCAAGAAGAAAAGAACAATTTCATGATTTGCTGTTTTAAAGTTTATATATATATATATATATATATATATATACATATATATGTGTATGTATGTATTTTGGTTGCATGCATATTGTGCACCATGTGCATACAGTGCCCATGGATGACAGAAGAAAGCATAGGATCTTTTGGAATTAAGTTACTGATGGTGTGAGCCCTCATTTGAATGATGAGAATCAAACTTGGGTCCTCTGGAAGAGCAAGCAGTGCTCTTAACCACTGAGCCATAACTCCAGCCTCAATGATTTGCTATTTTTAGGAAAGAGTAGAAGTAGGCCTTTAGTAAGGTAAGCTATCCTCACGGATTTCATTAAATATGGTATAATTTTTTTTCATTTCAACAACATTTATTGAACCAAAATTAATCAGACAGAAACTACAGCTTATATCACTTATGATTACAGTTGAGACATTTAGATGAATTTCCTAGGTTAATACTCTGTTAGGGGGGGGTCTTTTGTCATTATTATTATTATTTTTATAATTTATTTTTTATTTCTTCAAATTACATCTCAATCACAATCCCCTCCCTACTCCCCCCTCCTGTCCCACCCTTCCACCCTCTTCCCCCTCAACCCCCCATCCTCTACCTTTTTTTTTTTTTAGTTTAAGGTATATCTTTTCCCCCCAACAGCTCCCCCTTTCAGTCCAACAAATGGTTCTTTCTCTTATAACAATAAATACAATACAAAACAACAGAAATGAATAGGCCACAATTATGAGAGTTATATGGCTTAGCATACATTCCCAATGTCCAGTCCATATGTATTTGGCACCTGACTTTAACATTCTACTATCTAACCATCTCCATGAGTTTAAAGTTCTCTATCTAACTCAGCTTTCATACTAACTTGCCTCACAATTTTAAAAACGTCTTCTTAGATCTAGAACACCCTCTTGATTCCTAAACAACTCAAAATTTAACTATGAGGCAATATTTAATGCATTTTGTTGTCAAAATTATTTTATATCTTAAATTATAAAACAAAAGTATGTTTTCCCCTTGCTCTGGGAAGAATTATAGAATAGCAAGAGCATCAGGCTCTAAAAATGCACTCATGATGCTGCTTTGTGGAATTGATGGTGGCATTTTACTAATGGTGCATCAGTGTGTGGGCTGTTATTATGGGCAGCTTTGGGATGCGTGTTCTCTCCAGTGCAGTCTTATAGTGCCCTGGAGAGACTCTATACTCGGCTGGTGGTAAGAAGGACTTTGTTGTGAGGCTAGCACTTGTTTCACCTTGAAGGTAGCATGGTGTGTTGTGGCCAGCACTCTGTTCTGGCATGAAGTCCTCATGTCTCTTTATATATATATGTATTAGTGTAGCTGGAATATGGAATGCTTGCTTATGGCTTCTCCAGTGTGCTCTGACACTCACTAGTGCTCCTGTGTGAAGCATTGAGTGATTTTGTTCTTTTTTATACGCCATGTTAATGAAATAGCAAAGCTGTGCTTGGGTACAGTGTCAGTGCCCCAAGGAGGGCATCCTGTCCTCAGCCTGTTCCCTTTCTCCTCCCAGTTTTGCATCCAGTGTAGTGCAGATGAATTAAGACTATCTCAAGATGATAGGCTAGTTGACTGATGGAGAATAAATAAAGAATAAAAATGAATAAGACTTTAGCGCTCTAACATATAAGAGAGTAGGAGGGATCTGCAGAGTTCTGAATTCCCTGTGATCCTGACAGAAATCTACCCGTCCTGTTCCTTACATAGCCTTCTTCACATGCTGCCTGGAGACTCAAGGCAAAGGGTGTACTTAATCCTCACTCTCTGTGTCAGGTGACAGCAGATGAGTCCACAGTGTCTGGACTCCTGATCCTGTATTTCTAAGTGTCTTATTTCTGCTTGGTTCCATGTTCCCTAGCTCCTGTAACTTTTGCATGTGCTGCTTATATCTGAGAATTAATTCACTCATGACTCTACATCCTCACTTCTCTCTCTGCTCTCTCCAGCACCGTTGTGTCCCCATCACTTTATGTGGTGACTGTCTTCTCACCATGTGTCCTTACGCTGTGGGGGGGGGGGGGCATCACTGTTGTATTCTTCCATACATGCTATCCTTTCCTCTGGAATGGTTGGCTAGGCATCCTGCTCTCTCCTCCTGTCTAACACTTTGATCTCTTGTGGTCCTGTCATTTCTGTGATCAGGCCATTCCTGCTTCTCCTGTCATAGTAGCTCCTTGTTCTGTAGAACTCTCTTTCTGATCTGTGATTTTCTATGCTTGTTATGGCCTTTCCAGTATTTTGGAAAGGTTCTTGGTCCTCTGTTCTGGTGCTCTATCTGTCTGTAACACCTTGGCCTTGCCCTCTACAGTGATCCAATGCCTGCACATCTTAAACTCAGGTGTCTGCACTCCAAGATAGCTTTCCTATTTCTTCAGCTCTTTTTCTGTCATTCTCCATTTCCCACAGTCCTTCAATAGAGACCCAGCATGACACTCTCCCAATAGCCTTCACCCTATCCTCCTCATATCCAAGTTTTCTCGCCCAAGGTTTATTGCCTGGCCAGGGTTAAATGGAGCCTGCCTCAGTGCTTTCTCAGGCCCTTGCCTGTGTTCCCAGGGCTGTGCTGTGTTTAGTGAAGTTAAAGCCTTGTCTGTTCTTTCTAACTTTTATACTTACTCCTGACTATGGTGCCTGCTCTTCCTTCTAATATGTGGCCCTTCCTTACCTTTACTTTAATGTCTTTGGATGACTTTTCTTTTAAATTACTTTTTATTTTTTTGACATTGTAATATAATTACATCTTTTCCCTTTCCCTTTCCTCACTCCAAACCCTCCCATATGCCCTCTTTGCTCTCTTTCAAATTCATGGCTGTGTTTTCCATTAATCGCTTTTACATACATGTATTTATATGTATAAACACATATATTTATAAATACAACCCACTCAGTCTATGTTACTATGCGTGTTTCCAGGGCTAACCATTTGGTGTTGGATAACCAGTTAGCATGCTCTTCTCTAGGGAAGACTATTTCTCTTACTCTCAGCATTACAAAGTAGCCTATAGCTCTGTGTAGAGTTGAGGTCTAT
>CAJQZJ010016246.1:2517746-2529515 GCA_907164525.1 Lophiomys imhausi | reverse complement strand
AGCCCAGGTTGAGCATAGCCCAGGTGTGACCATGGCTCCTCAGAGGGCAGCACCTGTCCTGTGGATTCTGCAGGGTTGGTTGGATGGAGGAGACTGCGGCCCCAAGCAGGGGTGCAGCACCCAAGCACGGAGGCCACAGGGAGGTCAGCACAAGTCCTGTGAAGGTTCAACAAGCTGAAACGGATGGAAAAGACCACAGCCTCAAGTGAGTGTGCGGCAACGGCCAGCTCCTAGGCCATGTGAGTGCCCGAGAAGATTCAGCAAGCTCCATTCGGCAGAAGAGGCCAAGGTGCAGGACCTGTGTAGAGGAGGTTGGGAGCTGAAGAGACCTCGGAAGCAAGCAGGGGTGCAGCAACTGCCATGGCAATACTAGGGGCGGGTAACCACTGAGCTGCTGCTGATTGCTGTGCTCCCTTTGGCACTGGCTGATTTAGACGGGCTGCTGAGGAGCTGCCCCAAGGACCTGTGCCTGAGAAGTATTCTTTCTAATGTGCCTCGGGTTGGTTGGTTGGAAGGTGATTAGAGCTAGTAATAAGTAGTTTAAAGGTATGCCAACAGTTATGAGCTGCCATGTGGGTGCTGAGAATTGAACCTGGGTCCTCTGGAAGAACAGTCAGTGCTCTTAACCACTGAGCCATCTCTCCAGCTCCCATTTTTGTGTTTTTGGGTTTTTTTTTTAATGGGTTTTGTTTGTGTGTGTGTGTTCCTTGTGTTTATTCTTTTAAAAAAAATCTGGTTGGTTTTTTTGTTTGGCTGTTTCCTAAAGAGAGAAAAAGAAAGAAAAGAAACTGTAGAGTTGGAAGGATGAGGGAGGTGGAGACAATCTGGGAGGGTTGGGGGAGCGGAAATTATGATCAGAATATATTGTATGAAAAGCTATTTTTAATAAAAATAAAAAAAAAGAGTTCAGTGTCAAACTTATCATCTGCCACTAATTAATGTATGCAGTTGTAAAGAGTTACACACACATTCCCTAACTTGTTACTTATTGATTAGGGCAAAAAGCAGTATTCATGTATTCATTTCACATCTCTGCATTGAGAACAGAATTTATGCCAGATAGTGTTCTAACTTCTATACTGAAGGAAAAATGTAGTATAAGTCTTGAAGTAATATTTTAGTAAGACAATGATTTGGAGGAAGGGGTAAGTAGCAAGGAAATGGTTAGCTAACATGGCTTAAGAGTTTCACCTTGACACAGAACACTATACAGAAAAGCAGGCTCTAGGCTGTTTATACTGATATTATGATGAAAAATCTATCTCAGTAGGAGAATACAAATGAGAAGGTAAGCTCTGAAGAACCCGGTGAACTGGAAAGAATCAACAGAAGTCCTTGTAGCTGGGGAAAGAAGGAAAAGAAGAAATAAAGGCAATGTGCAATAAACAGTCACTACATTTGGCCTGCCTAGAGGGAAAAGTCCCAGTCCTCACACATCAATCTAGCATGTGGGGGCACTGTTTAGTCCCTTGATGTCACTGTTGAGCTGCTGGAAAACCACATGGAAGTTTGCTCTGTCTCCTGACAAATAATTATGTGAAACTATTTCCTTATTTTTTAAGCTATGCTGAGTTTTGTGACTTGTGGAAAGCATCCTGATAGGTACACGCCATTCCACAGGTGAGAAAAGTGAGGTTCAGAGAATCATAAACCTAAGAGCTCAGAAAACTCCAAGGAGAACACTACAATAAAAATTTGGAATTTAGCTGATGAGAAAATGTTGGAATTAGCCAGTTTAAGAGAACAAAAGGAGCCAGTTCCTAAGTCATCTTTGCTTGATTTATACTTTAGAGTCCCCCAAAATACAAAGTGGCACTGCCAGATGGGAGGGCTTGTTGAAAGCTGGCATGAAGTGGCTTAATCTCCAAATCCTTTGTTTCCATCCAAGGTATCAGGGACTCGCTTCTTGTCCATCTTAGTAGAAGAGTAAAGATTACTTTCAGAGTAAAACGGAAGGTCTCTGGCCTACTAGGATGGGGGTGCTTACAGCAAAATACACAGGATCTGTTCTTTTCTGTTTGCACAGATGAACTTTAATTTGACAAGGAGGTCAGGAGGGTTTTTCTCAGGAACCTGCCTAGCCTACGGGAGAACTCTGCAGCTCTAGCAATGGGGAATCACTGGATTATTATGAGTGAGAGTCATTTTGTCAAGACCCTCCAGAAGTTTGAGGTCCGAATCAGCATTTATTTTTGACGACTTTATTCTTAATATACAAGTAAACAGTGAAGACTCGTGACTGAGGAAAGCTTCCCATGCGAACACAAGCAGACGTAGCACGTGAATATGGGGTGCATGGAGGAAGAGTGCTCACGATGAACCACTCTCATACCTTAAGATGGACAAGAAGGCCAAGGCTCCCTCACCTGGGACAGCCAGTTGATAGAAAGGGTTCTTGAAACTTAATAAGAAAATAAGCCAGAATGACAAGAATAAGTAAAGTATAAGAGGTAGTAAGAATGTTAGGGACCCCCTCAGTAGAGACAACCTCTAGCTAACACACTTTCCAGAAAATATGGTGAAAAAAATGACAGCATCAAGAAATTGCTCTGATCCGCATATCAATTTTGGGATTGAAAATGCTCACCTGTGCCCAACCCTGCATGGACATGTGTTTACAGCAAGAACATTGTGAATCAAAGGTCCTGCACAGTTTACTGTGGTATTGACAAGCAGGCATTCCTGGGTAAACTGACAATTGCTGCAGCTTCCTAAAAGCAGTGCTGTGGCTGTCTGCAGAAGGGCTTATCTGTAGCTGGTGTTGGTGCTTTGCCTTCCTAATGCTGCCACCTTTAATACAGTTCCCCATGTTGGAGTGATCCCCAACCAGAAAAGTACTTCCATTGCTACTTTATAACTGTAATTTTGCTACTGTTATGAATCATAAATATCTGTGTTTTCTCCTGGTGTTAGGTGACCCCTGTGAAAGGGTCATTCGACCCTCAAAAGGGCCACAACCCACTGATTGAGATCTATTGCATTAAAAGGTGGATCTTAGCTGCAAGAAGCTGAGACATGTCCTTGAAGGGTATCCTGTCTCTGGTTCCTTCCTCTTTCTGCTTCCTGGCCACCATGAGGTGTGAAGAATCAGTAAAACACCTCTTGGTAGGTGGCATTAGGAAGAAGCAGGCATGGAGATAACTGAGCTTTGTGAACATGTCATTCTGATAAAGATAAGACTCAAAATTCACTGAAAACTAAGACAAATTGTGTGGAAAGATAATGTACTGAGTTAATCTGAATGCAGGTACCATATTTTACTGAATGTAATTAGGGTACATTGGCTGTAGAAGACAGAATGAATGAGTGCAGGCTACTTAGCACATCATCTTGTTCCAGATCCTGCTTGCCTTTTCTCTGATAAAGCCTAAGCTTTGGAGTTTTCCTTTTCCCTCTTACCTTTGCTTGCTGAAGAAGGGAAGCTTTCATTCTGGAGACTAGTGACTTAAAGGCTCAGATGATTGAGTTGACTTCTTCCTGCTGTGCTCATCAAGGCTCCAGAACAGACCTGACTGAAGGGGTCTTTAACATTCCTGCCACTTCTACTTTACTTATTCTTGTCTTTCTGGCCTATTTTCTTATTTCTAAGTTTGAATGAGGAAGATACAGACACAGAAAGAAGTTGGATTCAGTGGACTGGGCTCTCTGATAGGGAAACCAAAGCAAACCAAAAACTCAGTGTGTTTATTATTACATTGAGTTGAATAAAGAGGGAAGGTTTAGTTAATCTGAATAGGAACAGTCTTGGTAGGGGAGCAGTCTTCAGGCCATAAATAATCCTGGGGAGAAAGCTATGGTGGACATTTTCTGCACTCAAAATCAATGTTTGCTCTTGGACCGGGAAGGAAGGCCTTGCCATTCATTTTCCCATGGGTCTGAGGCTTTTCAGTCCTTGATATTGCAGTACTCATATCAGCAACACACAGCCACCACTCAAGACAGCATTCATTCAGAGCTTTCTCTGCTCCTCTTTCTCTGTCACTGCTGTGACAGAATTCCTGGCACTGAGGGCTCCAGCTGCCTGGTTTTTCTGCATGCTTGTATATGCACTTCTTCTATTAATAGTTTTATATAGTTTTGAGAATTTCATACATGAGCATTGCATCTGCGTCACTGGTCCCTTCTGCCTCCTCCCCAATTTCACCCTCCCCAGTTCATGATCTCTTAATTATTTTTGTTACATGTAAACACACACGTGCACAAAATGTATATATAATGTACTGAGTCCACCTAGATTTGTCCAGGGCTAACCTTTACTGGAAAGTTTCCTCTTGGCCCATCCTGTGAATTGCTTTGCTTTTTTTTAAACTAGGGAGTCACGTTCATTTGCTTATTACCAATCAATTATTTATTTTTTTAACCAATGAATTCTTAACTGATAGAGATTAAATTTCACATAAGATATAGTAGATAGCTGGAGAGATGGCTCAGAGGTTAAGAGCACTGACTGCTCTTTCAGAGGTCCTGAGTTCAATTCCCAGCAACCACATGGTGGCTCACAACCATCTATAATGAGATCTGGTGCCCTCTTCTGGCCTGCAGGCATCACTGTAGACAGAACACTGTATACATAATAAATAAATAAATCTGATAGAGATGTAACTTGAAGTAATAAATAAACATAAAAAAATTTAGTAGATAATGATTACAGTGATACACATTTGTGGCAAGTAAAAACCAATAAAGAAGTAAAACTTAGTTCTCAAAACATAGTTTAAGTTGCAGAACAGAAAATGGTCATTATGAAATGATAAAATATATGTGCTTTAAGAAAAGTGTAGCTGTCTTAGAGATACAGTGAGGGCCCTCAGCAGCCAAATACACATATATAATGAAAACCGTCCCTTAGCAATGGAGGAAACCTAATGTGGCACATTTGGATCTGAGGATTTCAATTTATCTGTTTCAGAATTTAAAGAGATCAAGCAGAATGAATAGGAAGATACTGTACATAGACCATTGGAGAAACAAGCAGAAAGTAGGAATGGAGGAAATCCACACGGGAAACATGCGATGCTATCTGTTGCATTTAGGAAAATGTGCATTTAAGTAGCCCATCACTTTGGCAAAAACTCAATACTTGGCCACATCCAGTGCTAATAGGCATTTTCAAAAGCTACTAATAGCAGCTCACACTATTACAATAATTTCAATTATTATAGTACATAAAAACATTTGGGGAATTTAAATTTAAAAAGCTCTTAAAAGTGTAATAGCCTACCATTCTGAAGTTTGGAAATCCGTCTCACAGAAATAATAGCAGCAAATGAACTGGATATGTTAATGTTCACCAGAATATTGACAGAGGCAATAGTGCTGAGTGAAGCTGCAGCACATCCAGACTGTGGTATGCACACTCAGCTGTTAGGAAATGTTTATTGACAGGCAGCAGCAAACAGTCAACTAATGTGTCCGCCTTGACATTTGTATAAGAATTTGCATGAGTAAGAAAACCCATATGTAAGACAGAAGTTAAATATGAGTGTGAAGAATGCTGTGAAAGCACCAGCCACCTTGGTGATAATTGTTATCTTAGGGAGGCAAACTGGAGAGTAGAAGGTCTTGACTTTTTGTACTTGCTGTGGTAAGCACATAAAAAAAAGATTAATATCATAGATCAAGTAAGGAGAGACATTTTCCTAAGAAATGTGATTTTGAGTCATCAAGAGCTTGGATGGTCTAAATCTGTGCTTTTCAACCTTCCTAATGCTGTGGCCCTTTAATATAGTTCCTCATGTTTTGGTGACCCCCAACCATAAAATCATTTTCATTGCTATTTCATAGATGTAATTTTGCTACCGTTATGAATGATAATGTAAATATCTGATATGCAACTCATGTGAAGGGTGGTTTAATCCCCAAGGAGGTTGTGACCTACAGTCTGAGAATGGCTGCCCTAAGTAGTGAGCTTTTACTTGGCTCACAGCGGCATTCCCAGTGAGTACCAAATGTGGTTTTTATTTTAGCTAGTGGTCTGCCTGTTCTCTGGTAGATCAGTTAAGGCTTCCACTGCTACACTTAAAAAATACTTTTGCTTTGATAGGACTGTCTTCATCAATGGAATACGACATAATGGAATTGGAGCAAGAACTTGAGAATGTAAAGACCCTTAAGACAAAATTAGGTATTGTACTTTTTTTCTTGGTTTATTTGTTGGTCTTGTTTAGTTAATAAGACTGTAAAATAGTTAGAATATTTGGAAATTTATGAAAACTTCCTTTGTTTAGAGTGATTGACTGGTCTTTCCTTTGGGAGAGGGTTAGTATATATTTTCTGAAATTACTTTTTTAAGGCTTATTTATTTGTTTTTATATCTATGAATGTTTTGTCTGTATGTCTGTGTATCTCCACCACCTTATGGGAGGTAGGGAAGGAACCTAGGTTCTCTGGAAGAGTAACGTATGCTCTAAGCCACTGAGCCATCTCTCCAGACCCTGAGGTTACTTTTCAAATATGCTAATATTTGAAGATGTTAGGTTTTGTGGAGTTGATTTTTCCTGTGTGTGTGTGGGCACACATGCCACACAGTGGGTGTGGAAGTCAGAGAACAACTTGCAGGAATAGGTCTTTTTCCTTCCATCATGTGGGCTTTGGGGATTGAACTTGGGTCGTCAGGCTGGCGGCAGGTACCCTTTGTCACTAAGTCATCTTGTTAGCCCCACTTGCATTGTTTTTGAGAAATAATATGTAAAAGACTTCTCTATCAATGTGATTTTTAAAAATGTGCTTTTTAAAATGTCATTTTTTTTAACCACTGATGTAAGGAGTTTGATTATGTGTGCCTTCTTGTGGCTTTCTTGGTCTTTGGTTCAAGTTTCATGGATGTGGGAATTTATACTTTTCATATAACTTGGAGAAATTCTGGCTGTTAATTTCTTCAAATGTTTTTCTTTTCTCCTTTGTGTTATCCTTTTCAGGGACTTCAGTTATTTGCAGATTGGTTGTAACTCAAGGTTGACTCTCTTTTTCCTTTTTACTCTTTTCTCTCTTGTTTGTTTTCAGATCATTTCTGTTGCTATCTGTTACTCCTCTCAATTTTCCTTCTTCAGGTCTGATTTGTCTCTTACCCCAACCGCTGTATTTTGTTCTTAGACACTGGTTTTCAGTTGTCCTTGGGGCTTGTTATCTTCATGTTGGTAATTGACATTATTCAATCTGTTTCCTCCACTTCTGCAGGGGGAAAAAGGAATATAGTTATGAGAGCTCTCTGATTGTGTATGTGTATTTGTGTGTGTGTGCATGTGCATGTCAGAAGTTAATGCCAGGTTTCTTCTTTGATTGCTTTCCACTGTGTTTTGAGATTTTTTTTTTTGCATTGAATCTGTAGCTCACTGATCTGTCTACAATGCCTAGCCAGCAGTTCCCAGAGATCTTCCTGTCTCTGCCTCTGTAGCCCTGGCATCACATGCCACTATACCCCCTGGGATCACATGCACATGCCACTATACCCCCTGGGATTATATGCATGTGCCACGACACCAGGCTTTCTTACGTGTACTCTGCTGATCAGACTCGGGTTTTTGTGCTTGTAGAGCGGGTACTTCACCAACTGAGCCATCTCTCCAGTCCCTCTGAGAGCTGTGCTAGCTGTCTAGTGTTTTGCCAATTTGACACAAGCTAGATCAGCAGTCCTCAACCTCCCTAATGCTGCAACCCATTAATACAGTTCCTCATGTTATAGCGACTGCCCAACCATAAAATTATTTTTGTTTCTGTGTCATAACTGTGATTTTGCTACTATTATGCTATTGCCACATTATGAATTGTAATGTAAATATCTGCGTATCTGGTGGTTTTAGGCAACCCCTGTGAAAGGGTTGCAACCCACGGGTTGAGAACTGAGCTAGAGTCATTTGTAAAGAGCACCTCCATTGAGAAATTGGACTGGACTGTGAGCTTTCTTCTTCTTCTTCTTCTTCTTCTTCGTCTTCTTCTCCTCCTCCTCCTCCTCCTCCCCCCCTCCTCCTCCCCCTCCTCCTCCTCCTCCTCCTCCTCCTCCTCCTCCTCCTCCTCCTCCTCCTCTTTCTTTTCTTCTTCTTTTTGATTAATGATTGATGTGGGAGAGCCAAGCCCATTTTGGGTGGTACCACCCTTGGGGAGACAGTCCTGGGCTGTGTAAGAAAGCAGGCTGATCATGCCATGAGGAGCAAGCTACTAAGCAGCATTTATTTCTCTGTGCTCTCTGCATTTGTTCCTGCCTCCACACTGCTGCCTTGAGTTAACTGTCCTGACTTCTCTTTCTGGCGATGGACCATAACTGTAAGCTAACATAACCGCTTTCTCCCCAGGTTGCTTTTGGTCATGGTGTTATATATCATAGCATTAGAAAGCCTAAGTAAGACAAGAGCACTTCTAAAGTCTTTGCCTGTGAATTCTGACATTTTTGTTAGCTCTTGATAAATTTCAAATGATTGGTTTTGTTTTATACTATTGTTTTTATTTTGTGCTCCTTCGCATGTTTGGCCGTTTTTGATGGAAAAGTAAGCATTTTTGGATTCTGGAGTTTGCATCCATGGGAGGAAGAAATTTTGGTTTTGAATGCCAATAGCTTATTCAGTTACCTAGCTCTGAAATCTGGTTAGGCTGAACCAGAGAGGTGCTGCTCCAGGGCACCTGCTCCACTGTGTGGTATCTCTCCTTGTGGCCCATGTAACTGTCCACTGTGTGACATCTCTCCTTGTGGCCCGTGCAACTGTCAGCACTGTTCCCTCATGTTTGTCTTGAGTCACGGACTGTTCATGTCTGAGTTGAATACTTTTGAAGACTTTAGTGTTCTTTCTTTGTCCTGCAGTCTCATCTCTGAAGACTTATTAGTTGGTATTTTAGATTCACATTTTGTGTTTTCAGGGTAGGAGTGAGCTGAACTTTTCTTGGTTCCATCTCCCAGCAGCATATTCTGGAAAATTTCAAGATGGTAAGCTGGGTCATTTAGGTTTGTGTTTCTCTTTGTCCCTCAAGGCCGTTGTACTTTCCATGATCAGAATTCTTGGGTCCTGAACTTTGTGTGTGTGTATGTTTTTGTTCTCACATGTGCACACGTATGCTTGTACGTGCCTGCTTACCTGCCTTTCCTTCTCCCCTCTTTTTCTTTTGTGGCTGTGGCTTGATTTCATTATTTAGAAAATTGTTATTCATATCAATTTTTTTCACTTGCCCCATTTTCTTTGATTTCTTCAGATTCTAGTTAAACACACACAAACTTTTCACCATTCTTTTGTGTGCCTAGTTTCTCATGCTATCTTCTATTCTGTTTCCCAATTTAGTATCTCCCAGCTGTGCCATAACTGTTGTTTACACTTTTTATTGAATTTTTTATTTTAGTTACAGTATTTTTCAGCTTTAGGATTTTCATTTGGTTATTTTCATTGGTTCAGATTTATTTCTGACTTTTGTTGTTTTGTCACTTGTTTAATTGATTATCAGTTAAGGCCTCTTTCTATTAAGTCTGTGAATGGACCAAGTGAGGGTCTGTTTCTGTTGTCTCTTTTTCCTCTTTGCCTCTTGGTAATGTTTGACTGAGTTCTGGATATTTGTTACACAAAATTGTAGAAACTGAAAGAGAGCTTTTTCTTTTGGGTAGGCTGTTAGAGTAGCTATATACTGTCTATAATCCTAGGGTATTGTTTTTCACTGGTCCTGAGGGAAAATCTGAGTGTTTTGAC
Organism: Lophiomys imhausi; assembly: GCA_907164525.1. NCBI lineage: Eukaryota > Metazoa > Chordata > Mammalia > Rodentia > Muridae > Lophiomys > Lophiomys imhausi. The sequence continues at coordinate 2,519,853 of CAJQZJ010016246.1, read as the reverse complement.
TCTCCTTCCTAGTGAACTCTAGGTTGGACCTGGCAGCTTTGCTGAGCTCCAGGCCTCTTAGCTACATCTCTCCATTCCTTTTCATAGCTTTTCCATTGTTGAAGTCTTGAGGAGGAAGGAATCAACATGGCTTACTTCTTTATCTGTTTCTTATTTCTGGGATTTTTGTTCTCTCAATTTCTAGCTACTTTGGTAGCTCTAAGCTCCTTGTTTTGGTCTCTTTGGCTTTGTTGGGTTTCCTGAGAGTTTTGCCTCTCATCATTGCTTCTTTTACAAAAATAAAGGGGAAAAAATTCCTGTTTTTTTTGTTTGTTTTGTTTTTTAATATTTTCTGGTGCCCACAGAACTCCTGGAGCTGGAGTTACAGGTAGTTGTGAGCCACACAACATGGGTGCTAAGAACCAAACCCTAGTCTTCTGGATGAAGAGCAGGTGCTCTTAACTTCTGAGCCACTCGAGGCCCTTGCCATTGTCTCTTGACTTCTACTTGATTTCTCAGACTCTTAGGCCTATGCCAACTCCATATTGAAAAATGCCTTGCTGGGAAAGGACGCTGACAGGAGGGGCTCACTTCAGTCACCTCACACAATGTCAGCTTCTTGCTTTCCTTATCTTGTTGCTCTAATACATCTAGAGACCATTTTGAAGTCTAATTCTTCTTCCCTGGTGTTCATAGCACAGGGAATTTCATGTGATATGTGATACTTCTGACACACAATTCCCTCTACTTTTTCCAATATATAACAAATGTGATACATACACACACACACACACACACACACACACACACACACATTATATATACTTTGGAAAACAAATTAGGGGCCCGAGAATAGAGGGAATTATCATTCGTACTCCTTTATCCACTCAAATATCTGCCTATATCAGTATATACATGTGTATCAAGTGTGCATATTCTTATCCTAAAAGTGAACTATTCATTAGCAATATATTTCCTTAAAAGCAAATTTGTCTTTACAAAGCTGAAATTTAAGCCTCATGGGATTGAGCTTTTAATGTAGTAAGCTGGTTTTAAATGGATTTTTATAGTTTATGGAAGATAATTAAAAACAGTTTATCTTGAAATTTAAGTTTTTCAGAAAGCACAAAATGATATATACTGGTTGCATTATAATGAGGTGTGATGAAAATATGAACTTGGGAAGAATTTTTGGAAGTTGCCGGAATTGTTATTTTATTTTGTTTTTCTTCCTAATAGAGAGGCGAAAAAAGGCTTCAGCATGGGAGAGAAATTTGGTGTATCCTGCTGTTATGATTCTACTTCTTATTGAAACAGTAAGAAGTTATTTGCTGACTTGAATAAAGTGTATTGTCTTTAGTATTTCCCTTAGCTGAGCTGTTCCTAGTACATTGGGTTTCTATTAACAGAATAAAAATGTCTGTATCTCAATTTGTGAAAATTCAGCAGAGCAAAAATGGAAATGAATGACAATTAGATAGGCCCTCAAGGCTGCAGTTCCCCATGAAGCAGGGACTGCAGGTTTGCGTGAGAAGAATTAAGACAGCAGAGCATGGCTGCTGCTCCAGCAGCTGCAGGAGCCAGATTCTTTTCTAAGATGAGCTGTGGTAAAACTCACCCCAGTAGAGTGTGGGACTGTGGGCCTCTCACTGAGGAGTCTGCACAGTAAATTCATCCATACTGTTTGTTATATTCGGTCATAAGCCTTGAAATTAAAATTTGCAGAATGTTTGGAATTTGTCTTGGAGTTCTTGTATATATTGTACTGAGTATATACACATCATAGTACTGTCCCCCATCCTGAAGGACACATGTGATGTGTATTGTCAAAAGTAGTGTTTGGAACTGACACCTGACAGCTCGCTTTCTGTTGCAGTCCATTTCAGTCCTCTTGGTGGCGTGCAATATTCTTTGCCTGCTGGTTGACGAGACTGCAATGCCAAAGGGAACAAGGGTAAAATTAAATGTATTTGAAAGTCTTTCTAGATGTGTGTCTGAATATGGTGTAAGTTCTGGATGTAAACATTTCAAGCCCTGTGAATTTCTCTGAATAAAGAGCTTCCACAAACATGTTCATAAACTGTGTGTGTGTGTGTGTGTGTGTGTGTGTGTGTGTGTGTGTGTGTGT
>CAJQZJ010016246.1:2485588-2517736 GCA_907164525.1 Lophiomys imhausi | reverse complement strand
TGTGTGTGTGTGTGTGTGTGTGTGTGTGTGTGTGTGTGTGTGTGTGTGTATTCTTTGGTTTCCAGGGCATTTTTTTCAAGTATCTGGGTTATTTATAAACTTTCAGTATCAGACTTGATGTTGATTTTTACTGAAATTTTTATATGTTATTTTTTAAAAAGAAAATAGTGATGTATAGAGAGCAGATCAGCTAGACTTAACACATTTGTTATATATTGGAAAAAGTGGAGGGAATTGTGTGTCAGAAGTATCACACATCATATGAAACTCTCTTAAAATGTGTGGTAAATGGAGGAGAATTCATATATACTTTTTTCATGAGTTAATTTTTATCTGATCTAAAATTGATGTTTCCACTGGTCACAGTGGCTCACACATACAGTCCTAGCACCTCAGAGACTGAGTGTTGTAAGTTTGATTCAAAGCCAGCTTGGGCTACACATTAAGACCCTGTCTAAAAAATAACCCCCAATAAGGAAAGTTGATTATTTTATTAGATTTTGGCAATTACTCTATTTTAAATATATGTTCTACTGTGAAGATATTTATCATTAAATATTTATAGTTGATGTACTGTCTTTTGTGATTCTTTTGCAATGTTCTTGGCTTAGCCTTCTAAGTGCTGACACTTTTGTAGGTATGCATAAACACTTTTGTAGGTATGCATAAATAGGTATCTATAAATTTGGGAATACCCACATGCACACACACACACACACACACACACACACACACAACACACACACATATATACACACATGTGCATATGTGTTTATGCTTTGGGTCAGGATCTCATGTAGCTCAGTCTGGCCTTAAATTCCTTATGGAGCCAAAGGTGGCCTTGAACATCTGGTCTTCCTTCTCCTGCCTCCTGAGTACTGGCATTACAGGTGTTGGCCACCAGACTTTTGAATATATAAAGTATTTGATTTACATTTTGAAGTTCATCTTATTTTCCTAAGTCAGCAGCTTTCCCAATCCTCATAATGGTGACTTTAAAACCCTCCAGACTTACTGTGTCACATTTCTCTCTAAGCCAGAAGTTGCCATTTTTTCTCATAGCAAAAAAGTCAGTCCCTGTCTTAATTTCTTACCCTTCATCTGAGGTGAAGATACCATCGTTTTAATTTATTCAGCGATTTTCTTGACTTTCCTAACCAGCAGCATGTCTGGGACCTCCATCACCCTTGTTTAACTCAGGAGCTCTCACTGGAATCTTTCTGCACAGGACACTCCCTTTTCTGCAGCCTGGGCTTTGTCTTTCCCTTATACCAAACCCCAAACCAGGAAGCTGCTTCTGTGACCTCTGCTGACTGTCACTCCATTTTAATGGAGCAGAAGAGCAGAGTGCATTTTGTGCTGTCCCCTTCCTGCACAGTGACCTGTACCTCCAGGGCTCCCTGCATGCTGTGTGACTCTATGAGCCTTCTTAGTCTTGTAGTCTCTCCCGAGAGAGTGACTATTCCAGAACATCTTTCTGTCTTGGTCAGTATACCTTTGTAAGGGAGGAAAGTAGAGTCTTTTCCTTACCCAGCACAGGGTTCATGGTGGAGGCCCAAGCAGCAAAAGACCAGTGGATGAATTTGCTTAATATAAAATTTATGAAAACTTAGCTTCCATTTGCTGCGGAGTGGACAGTGGTTGGGCATGTTGGACCATGAAGGTGTGGTGTTCTGCTCTTGAACCATTTGTTCCATTACTTCTGGGTCCTACTTTTAGGGATAGGAGGCTTCTCTTCTCAGGGTTTAGGGAACATAGCCCCTAAAACAATGTGCTGAGTTTCTAGGGTGCTAAGTTTGGATAGCATCTCCAAAACCTGACCACTTGTTCTTGGCGTTGTTCATGTTCTTTTAAGTGGCAAAGGTTGTTAAGTCCCATACCCCCACTTTATTCATGTGTAGAATTGCTGTGGGTTATTCTTTCTCTTTTATGTCCAAAGTAGAGTATATATATCATGTGTGTAATATTATCTGTTGTTTTATATTTTATTAGGCTGACTATATTTTGCTTTATCTCTGCTGTTGTAATTTAAGATGACTAGGAGAATGGTAATGTGTATTCAGAGATTATCCTTTAATCTCTAGCTATAAGCTTTGAAAACACTGTTTCTACTTTAGTGGGGAGTGATGTTTGTTGTCACTTATCAGTATATGAGCATTATTTGTTCTGTTTTATCTGAGTTCCTAGTAAAGGCAACTCTTGAGATTGGGATGATATTTATGAAGATTTATGTATTCCTTTTTTATTTTCTTGAAATTACTTAAAAAAATTTTTAAGTGCTACCAGTCACAGTTTTGTAACTGAATTACCAAGAATAATTTGGGAATAAGAAGTGGGATATATATTACTTTATTTGTAAGTATATCTCAAATTTGAAAGACTTTATAGTATAATTTTTATATGTTGCTTATGCCTTGATTATATATTATTCTATTTAAAATATAAAAGCAAAAGCAGCAACAACAACAAAAAATCTCCCCAGAGAGCAGGCCTGTACCTTGCCTGGCAGCACAGTAGAGCTGGCACTGGTGGTGGGGCACAGGTGAGCTGTCCCCGAGGGTGTGAACTTGGGAGAGCTGGCCCTGCCCCTAGCTTGAGCAGCATTGGAGATCTGGCACCAAGGGCACGAGAGTGGGTGAGCTGGCCCCGTCCCTCACCAGCTGCAGAACTCTTAAGTAGATGGGACCTACACCTTGCCTGGACAGCACAGTAGAGCTGGCCCTGGTGGCATGGGGACGGAAAAGCTGGTGTTGAGGGCTGGCCTTACCCCTTTCCTGGGCAGTGCTGGACAGCTGGCAGGATGACGAACTCAGCTACCTCCCAAGCCCAGATCCAGGACTGAGTTGGTGCACTCTAACATGTACCCCATCTATGAACTGTTGGAACATGTGAAGAGGCTGGTCCTGTAGAATCACACCTGCAGGATCTCCATAGCACAGGGCAACAACAGGATATCCTAGAGGAGTCCTGGTGAGGATCCAGTATTGATGGTGTAGCAGAAGCCTCTAACCAGACCAACTCATTGCAATGAACATTTATAAGTAAAACTGTGTGTGACAGTCTGTGACACACTGAAGTTTTCACAGCAAGATTTTATTTTGTTTTGAGGGGGAGGTTTGGGGAGATGAGTGAGATTGGGGGGCATGATGTGAAATTCACAAAGAATCAAAAAGAGTTTTTTAAAAAGTAAAAAAAATTTAAAAAATAAAGTAAAATAAAACATAAGTTAAAGAAAAAAAGAAACCTCCCTAGAACGTTCAAGATGTTTTTCTCAGATAGCAGATTGTTCCATTTTATAGCAGTAATCATAATGGTATCATTTTGGCAAATGACTTAAAGTACATTTGAGGAAAGCCAGGTTATTTTTGAGCCTTAAAATTATTAACATGCTGCTGAGTTTGTGATGAAGTCAGTTAGCCTTTGGAGGATTCATGTTATCTTAAGGTGTTAAATGTTCCTAATTCAAATTGTCCTGTGTAATGGTGTCACTGGATTCTGAGCAGTGTCTTTCCTGCAGGGACCTGGCATAGGAAGCGCCTCTCTCTCCACTTTTGGCTTTGTGGGAGCTGCACTTGAAATCATTCTGATTTTGTATCCTTTCTTCAGCTAAATGTTATGTCTGTTAACAAGTTTTCTGTCTAGTTTCTGGGACAATGGTAATTTACTAAGACACTTGTCTAGAAGGAAAAACAAGCCAGTCCTCCTTGAGCCTCTGGCTTTTTGTTTTGTTTTGATTTTCCCATGGGCTTTAGACTTTGGGAAATGTGCATTCTCTTGGAGAGTTTTTCCTTCATTCTCACAGCTATCTCATGGTGTCTTCTGTTGTTGGTTTCTATAGCCTCAGATTTTTTGGAAACTTTACACCCAAGAAGGATGACACAACTATGACAAAGGTAAGGTAAGGTCTTAGGTGACAGTGGCTTTTCTTTTGCTTCCAAGACAAACAAGTGTTTTAGTTAGTAATCACCCTGAATGGCTCATCGGGGTTGATAGGTATTTGTAAGTAGCAGACACACAAAAGAAGGTTTTCAGAATGCTGAGTAAGTAGGAAAGGATGTGCTCTGTGTAATTTGGACTGCATCCGTTCACTTGAAATGCATGGAACTATAGAACTTGCTAACAAGCTGTGCAAGTCTCCTGAAAGGACCCTTGTTCCTCTTAAAGAAAACGTATTGCTAATGAGTAACTCGGACTGTGTTAACTGTACTTCAGGACCTTGTTTGAAATCTGAAGAGCTTAGTTGCTACAAGTAGGAGAGACAAAGTATTTCAACTCTGAATAATTAAAGTGAGAAGGAAGAACTCTGTTCAGAGACAGTGTGGTCTGAGGCTAATTTGACTTTATACAATATGTCACTGGTTCCAGAATAATAAAGGCTGTTATCTTACATAATAAATGGATCTTTGTAAAATGTTCTCACAGATTGGCTAAGAAGAATGGCTAAAAGCTGTTGGCCTGTTTCCCTTTTTATTATGTACTCTATATTTACAGCCTATTTAAAGTGTGTGTGTATGCGTGTGTATGGCAAAGAACTCCCTCTATAATATATATTACATATATGGGATATCTATCTATCCATCCACCCAGATGTATAATGCTACAGATTTATTAACATCATCAAGTAGCCAGTATGTAATTTAGGTGATTATAAATACTAATTGGTGTTTTTAGTGCCTCTATTGAAGGTGAAAGAGTAAGTAGAAGATACATTGAAAGTGAATTACTAGAGTTTAGATATTTTGTTTCTATTGTTTTCAAATCTAAAAATTGAATCTTATAATGGTTAAACAGGTCAGAGTAGATATTCTATAAGAACATGCAGCAATCAATCTTTAAGATTTAGTCAGAAGTCCAAAGGTATTCTTTTTTTTTATTTCAGAGGAAAAGCTTTCAAATCAATAATATAAAATGTGTATGATTTATGTATTCTATGACTTTATGTTTGCACTCATACTATATGTATTTTGTGGAATTCATAGATATAACTTTAAATGGATAGGTTCATTATGTTTAAATTCTACTCTAATGGTTAGTGTCATTAAGAAGTTCCCAAGTGCTCTGGGTGTCTGTCCAGCACTGTAACCTCCCAGAGTGCTGTGAGTGGGCCCTTGGCCACCTGCTCTTTCAATGCACACCATCCATCCGTTCTTTCTCTCCACAGATCATTGGGAATTGTGTGTCAATCTTAGTTTTGAGTTCGGCTTTGCCTGTGATGTCAAGAACACTGGGTAAGTTTGACTAAGAAATACTCGTTAAAAATCCACGTCTTTATAGATGCTTTATTAAATCTCTAAAATCACCTTTAAAATATAATACTTTTTCTTACATTATTCTTTACTTCAAACCAAAGCACATGCTTTTCTTAATCAAAGGGCATTTATTTTTTAAGTACTTCAAACATCCCTTTTCTAAACAATTGACTTTGTTTCCTCACCACATTCACAAGTTGGGTTTTTGAATCTTCTAGTGAGGAAACTGACTTTTAAAAAATACTATAATGCCTAGAAAATATTTAAGAAATTTTCAAATATGAAATATATTTCCAGATGTATAGTTTAATGTGTGATTTTTAAAACAGAAGTTTGTAAACTTGTTTTAAGCTGTTGTGTGTTCATGAAAATAGAGCTGAGCATGATCTCGTGCATTTCCTGGGAGTCCACCCATCCAAAGCACACTTCTTACTCCTGGGGTCTCCAGTTGCCTGCCAATCACAGCATTTCCTTAAATTGTCAATGTACACACAGGTTTTTTTTTTTTTTTTAATCTTTTAGAAGTAAAAGACAGTTCTACTTTGTCAGTGAAATAGTTGAGTCACAGGTCATTTGGCCTTCTTTATAAAGCATTGTTCTAAACTGTGTTCTTTGCTAAATATTATTTCAGGCACAAGTTTCTTTTAGGCAGTTCTATATAATTCTCTAGACTTAGGTTTTAACTTTGTAAATTAATGATTAGAAACTGACCAGACAGATTCCATCTGTGAACTCTGTCCCTGGCTTCAATAGCACTTGCAGGCCTGCGGCTTGCTCTACTGCAGACACCACCTCCACTGTTGATTGAAGGTTCACGCCATCAGCTGCAGCTGTGTCAGAAAGTAGAAGCTTTGTTGTTTTCTTCATAATTTGTACAAAGTATTCTATGTGTTAATAAAAAGTAGAATTGAAGTATAAGTGTAAAAGAGACCTCTATTTCACAGGCCATTCATTTATTTAGTGAGTATGTCTCTTTCATGTTTGATTGGTAGGATACATCTGTTTATGGTAGGCTAATTTTGAAACATGAAACATGAACGTTAGTGCCATTATTTGAAGCTAAATGCTAAATCTATTAGGACAGACCAGCAGATAATGGTAGTGACCAGCTACCTTTCCATTTTAAACCTTTGCAAATCTTTGTTATTAAGAATAATTAATAATTATTAATGTATTCCAATTTTGTGAGAGAAAATCACCTGCTGAGTTTAGACTTAATACAAAGAAAACAAGTTAATGACAAAATTTACTTTTTGAAGCCTGATAAATTAAATTCCTGAGAAGTTTGCCATAGAGATAAATAAAAAGAAGAAAAAAAAAGATGGAACAATTAAAATGCAGCTGAGAAGCTCTTGGACCCAGCTGTCCAAACAGGATTAGTGGAGTGCGCTGCGGTACAGTGAGTCATGTGGCGCCCTGTAAGACAGCGGCACGCACTGCAATACGTGTTATGCCCAGTGGCACTGAATAGATGAAAAGAGTAAATACGTTAAACAGATTCATGGAGGCTTTCTGTAGTATTAAAAAAGCAAAGTTCTAGACTAGAGATAAAGCCTTATTTTAGTATTATGGGAAATGCAAACTAGAGAGTTACTTTGTAATTCTGTTAACACTTTAGGATTGAGTCTTTGATTTTAAGAAGGTGAGATACAGATGAGTGTGCCCCTGCTGAAGAGCAGGATTGTGATACACCAGCTGACAAGCTTGAGACCAGAATAGAGGATGCATTAACCACATCCCTAGCTGTGAAAATGTCCCCCTCTCCTCGCCTTTCACAAGGAGATCTGACCTCAACTTGGTTTCCTTTGCCCCTGTGAGATCAGTCCAAAGCATCTGTCATTAGAAGAAATGTGGACACAGCAGAGCAGAATATAGAACCTAACATAACTTTTCTCTTTTTTAATGATGGTTTGGTGAAGAGGATGATTTCAGTTATGAACTGAAAGTACACTGAATCCAGAGTACCATAGTTAATTTGATGATACAGTTCCTTAAACAAAAGAAAATGTCATGTAGCTGTTTTTTTTAAATTATCAGCTGCTATTGTTGATGCAGACTACAGCTCAAAATTTGAGTGCATAATGTGACATAACATACTCATTGAAGCATTACTCTCAGATAGTTTACTACACTTGAATGGGGGAAATGTATTCATTGAAAAATGTCCACTAAATAACTTAATAAGCTTATCAGTTGCTACAAAGAAGTTGTGAGGTTATTTTGAGCACGCATTTTATGTCAATGAAAGGAATGTAGTTTATCGTATATAGCAAATGTAAGATTTTTGCATTCAGCCCTTAAAAACCTGTAAGAGCATTGCAGTGCTTTCGATGATCTGATGTGTTGTTCTGCTATGTGGTCAGACTTTGGTTGTAAAGAACCCCTATTTTGGCATAGTGGATGCTCTCATTTTAAGTAATAGATTACTGTTTAATACACTCTGAGTGTGACAGGAGGAGATGTTGCAATGGGGTGAAATCAGAGCAGTAAACCAATCCCCTGTAGACGCCCAACCTTCTCTGTTTTGACGAACAGATATCATATAATCACCAGCTCGCTCTTTATTGTGCTTAGTTGAGAAGACAAGTAAAGGCTGTTTCTCATCACCCCGCATCTGGAGTCCCAGAGGAGTTTGCCTTGAAGTGCAGGCAGCCATCTTAGAAATACGTTTGCTAGTTTATTTTAAAGCTACCTTTATTTTTATCTTGGAAACCATTTCTATACTTTATAACTTACTAGTATGCAAGGTCCAAATGCTGATTTACAGAAAGTATTTATAACATTGAAACAAAAGTACTCTTTCAGATCAGCTTGTATATATAATTTAGGCATCTCCAGCTATTCCTCATTTGAGTTCCTGTATCTGTCATCTGGTAGGAGATAAGGTGGATTATTCTCTTTGGTGGATCTTGATGTGGAGGCTTTGTTAGAAATAGCTGTTTCTTGAAGAGATTTGTATTTGGGTAAACTGTTATTTTTTTACTCTGTGCTTCACTGTTTTGTGTTTCTTGCTGTAAGATGGAGGTAAATGACGTTTTCACAGGTATTCATCAGTGGTAGATGTGAAGCAGAGGTGTAACTTACATATTCTAATTATGGTAGCTAATTACGGTAAAAGTAGTTTAAAAACCCACACTGAAAATTTCTCAACAAAATTGTGTTATTATATCGAGTTTTATTAAAGATAATAACAAGCAGTTTTAACTAACTTATGCTTGATTCCTAGTGTTCCTTACATATTTGAGCACTAAATTTGTACATCTGGTTAGGATTTCCAAGAATAAAGAATTGCTGAAAGTACCCTGCACTACATGTTGGAGTCAGGAGGACAGCTGATGAAGGTCCTTAGCTCATGCCTCCTATCCAGGCCATGCTTTCCAGAGTTGTGCACGGAACAGACGGAACAGGCCATCCTGATCATAGCAGTCAAAATGTAGCCTGTGATTTAGTTCCCAAGCTTTAGTTTATATGAAAGCCATCGCTGCTGGGATCATCTGGTGAGAAGGAACCTTAAGGGTTCACTTTAAAATGTGAAGGAAAGATGCTGTTGTAGAGCTCTGCAGTTATAGTGAGGGTCCCATTTATAACAGAGAGCCTTCACCTAGCTGAGTAAGTATCTGCAGTGGAACCCGTGCAGTCAGTTCTGAGAGAGGGCAGCAGGCCATCTCAGTTGTAGGACATTAAAAAATTAATTTAAGTAAATACACGAGTAGATTGCATTTATGGAGATCATTAAGAGTTAGATTGGGCTGAAGAGGCTTTTGACCATGATTTTTAAAAAATTATATAAAATAGTATTTTCATTACTTTTTGAGACTATCATGCATTCATACAGTGTATTTTGATAATATTCACCCCACTTCTCTCTTTAACTCCTCCTAGATCTACCCGTTATCCCCATACCTCCTCTCAACTCTGTGTCCTTTTTAAAAGCCCACTGATGCTAATTTGTGTTGCCCATGTACTCATTAATGTTGGGTCATCCATTGGAGTGTGGTCAACCTACCTGGGGTCACATCTTTTAAAAAAACTGTCTCTCCCTCCTCAGAAGTCATCAGCTGTCATTAGCTTCCCAACCAAGGTGGGTGGGGCTCATGAGCCCATCTCCACTCCATTTCTTAATTGCTGCCTGACTCAATATCATGTAGGTCTTGTGCAGACAGCCACAGCTGCTTTGAGGTTATGCGTTCAGAAAACACTGACTCACACACATGCTCCCTAACCTCTGGCTCTTGTAATCTTTCTGCCCACCTTTCCTTGATGAGATCTGAGCTTTGGTTGGATGCTGTGATACAGCATCTGAGCTGAGTCGGCTGTTGTTGATTCCTGGGTGGTGGCCCCATGCTGTGGAATTTGGCATTTGTGATCTCACCTTCATATCTCTTCTTCATTATTACCACCCTCTTCCCGTTTTTCTCCTCCTCCTCTGTCAATCCTCTAACTTCCTCCTTTATTGCTCCCTAACTATCACTCATCACTTGTTTGAAAATCTACACCTCTGCCCTCCTGCTTGCTCCATGCTAAGCAAATACCAGTCTGACTCTGGGCTGCCATGGGGTTCCACTCTATGCTGCCCAGGTCATTGCAAAAGCAGAGCTCAAGGTCTGTGTCATTAGTCTTTGGAACACTTCCATCCAAGAGGCTAGCCACATGAGAATCTTGGAAGGCAAGGTAGCATTGCTGCCACCATGCAGCCAACCCCTTCCGGTCCACCTTGTTTTCCGCTTGGACAACTGAGAGGAATCCATGTGTGAGAAGTGCGTTCTGGGCCTTCTTGCTCTTTTTCATTTTGAGGAGAGTAGGCTAAGAAGATTCAAAGCCAAACCAAAAGAGAGAGTGTGTCTCTAAGACTGCCAGGCCACCTCTGACGAGTTCCTTCAGGGAAGCGGGCAGACTTCATCTGCTCTGAAGGGCCCAGATGTTTACGTCTTTGAAAATTGGTTCTTTCTTGAACTCTGGTTGTTATTCTCCATCATTGGATTTTAGTTAATATTTAAGTTCACATACTGACGTTCACCTGGCCACTTAATTAAATTGCCTTCAACTAGAACAAAGTGAACATGTAGCAAATAAACAGTCATGAAAAATGATCATTTCAGATGCATTTCTTCATGTCTAAGCTTTAGTTTGCATGCTCCCAAAGCCATCTGCCCTTGACCTTTCTCCACTGTACAAAGACTCCTAGTTCTTTGAGGTGAAGTAAAATCCTACATTGCAGGTAAAAGTGTCTCAGGTTCTTGCACTTTCAACTTTGCATTACTCTTGTTTATTTGAATTGATGTTCTTAAGAAACTTTACAAGAGCCACTTCCTGAGTCTTCTTGCCTTGCAGAGTCTTACTTAGTTCAATAACCTCGTGTAATGTCAGGATGGCTGTTGTCAGTATATAGATAAAGTCATTTCCATGTGCCTTGTCTCAATTCTCCATTTCTTTCATTCTCTCAGCTTCTTTGACCAAGTATTATTTCAAAAGACCCTTACAACAATAGCCAAAAGGTGGAAAACAGCCTGTTGTCAGATGAGAGGACAAGCAAACTGGCATGCACATCAAATGGAATGCTATTTAACCTTGGAAACCAGTCCAAAGAGACAAACACTGGGGTTCTGATTTCGAGAGGAATTGCAGTACCCTAGTCTCTAAAGACAGACACTGGTGGTGCTTACCAGAGGCCTAGGGAGGAGGGATGGACTGTGCACTAAAAATGGTTATATTGGTACATTTTTTGTTACATGTCTTTTACCACAATTAACAACAAAGGAAAAGGAAGTCTTTGTTATATGGCACAAAGTGGATGGAACATGGAAGCATGTCATGTGATATAGCCTATCCACAAGTGGCCAAATGCTGTATGATTCCACTGATGGGGCAGGGTTGAGGAGAGAGTCTCAAGGGAAGCCGCCTTGTGGACTTTGGCTTTGGAGCAGTGCATTTGTGTTGGAACTGGGGAGAAGGTATATAATGCCCTCGAATTGTTTGTTTGAAGTGGTTAATTATATCTGATGCGACTTTCACCTCAGTTATTTAAAGGGAAACCCATTGCTTAATATGTGCCCAGGAGGTATTGTCCTGTCCCTTGCCATGGCACTGTGATGAATGTGGAAGCCTGACTGGTCCTTTGAGTATCTCAGCTGCCTCCCAATAACATGACCCTTGGTGGGGTTGGAGGAGCCCATGAGAAGGACACTGCAGGTGGCCAAGGTGGTACAGGTAGTGCCCACCCTGGGCACCTATTCCTCTTTTTTCTGTTCATCCCCCCTTCCCAATCCCCTTCCCTATCCCCTTCCCTGCCCTGCCTCCTGTCAGCAGTAGTGGGTACTGGACCTAAGAACTGTATTCATGGAGGCAAGTGTTCTTCCGCTGACTGAGCTCCGGCCCCAGCAGCCTCCTAATGAGCACTGCACACACTGGCATGGAGGCTCTGGGCTGGTGTCTGTTTATTGATGTCTTCTACATGTTCAGCATGCCCTTTCTTTTCTCTGCTTTGCTGGAATTCTTACACGGGTGGTTAGTGGATTTTGTTAAGTGCCTTTTCTGTATCTGTCGAGACAAACACACTTTTTAAAAGTCTCTAAGTATATTGAATTAATATTAAATCTCAAATGTGAATTAGCCTGCAGTTTCATGGGTGAGCTTCATGTGTCATGATGTATTACTACCTCTTTTGGGTTGAATATGGCTGAGGACTTTTTCTTCAGTGTTTTGATGACATTGCTCTGTGATTCTCCCTTTTTGTTTGAGGGCTTCTTGCTGGTTTTGATGTATGTGTGATGTTTCCTCACTACAAGAGTTCACAAGCAGACTCTTGAGTTTCCCTGGGTGGTTTTCATAGACTTGCTTCTCCTCCTTCAGTGCCCCAGTGTTTACTGACGATTCCATCTGGTTTGGAATTTACTTGTTGGAAAAGGTTTAGCAACAACTCAGTTTCTTTTGTGGAAAGAACCCTATTCCCCTGAACAAGCTTTGCCAGTGTCAGCACCAGTGTCAGCCTGTGGGCAGCTCTCTCAGCCACTCCTGGAAGCAGAGACATAGCACCGACACAGATTTTTGTGGTTTCTGCCTCTTTTCCTGAGCAGTGTGCTTATATATGTATTGATTTATTGATCCTCTCAGAGAAGTAGCTTTGATTTCATATTTTTTTGTTTTTGTTTTTACTAGAGTTCATTGATTTAGTCTTTTGAAGTACATTTTGTTACTCTCTTGCAGTTGGAGATGAGTTCACTTATTTTTGAGGTCTTTTTTCTTTTTTCTGATCTGAGTACTGCTTGGCTGTAACCCAGCTCCCCTTTGCTGCTCTCCACCTGGCTCCACCCCCATGCTGCACCTCCCTGCTGCTGTCCTCCACTACACAGCCATATCACCCTTTGGTCTTGTTTAGGTACCCCTAAACCTTTCAGAGAGATCATTTTATTTTAATTTTGTTAAAAATACTTTTTCTTTTTTGACTCATGGGGTATTTTGAAGTATGGCATTATGTTCCCAAACATTTGGGGATATTTGAGAGATTTGCTCGTTAGTAATTTTTACTTTAGTTTCTCTGTTGATACCAATGTGAAGGAGTGCACTTGTGTGAGGCATCATTTTAATTTATGAGTAGGCTTACAGCCTGTGTGCAAGGCATAGTAGAAAGAAAAGGGCATTTGCTTCTTCTCTGTGCTACGTTTCTCAGGGTCAGCTCCCCTGGCTGGCAGCTCCTCATGCCCTGGAGATGCTTGGGTCCACTTGCTTAGACTGCTGTTGAGAGGCTTTGAAAGCTCTGGCTAGGATTGTGAGCCCCTCTCTCCTGTACTTCAGTCAGACTGCATCATGTGCTTTTAAGCTCTGCTTCCAGATACATAAGCATGGGATCTGCAATGAACTGGCCCTTTGCAATAAAGTAGCGCGGCAATTTGTTTAATTCTTCTCTGGTCTCCTGAGTCATATTAAAATAGCCCTTTCACCTTCCTTATGATACTTTTCTAGTCCTAGACTTTAGACCTGGGCCTTTATGTTAAATAGCTGTGTGAGCCTGTCTGGATTTGGACTTTTAGAGTATTTTAGAGTATTCATATCCAATTTGTTTCCTGGCGTGATCCCATCTATTGCATGTTTCTGTCCATACCTTCTCTCCCTGTTGCCCTGTGTGCTTCATCTGCATTCTCACAGATAAGCTTCTCCTTTGTTGGCCTGTTGACACAACTCTGAGAAGTTACTTGACCAGTTACTCCAAGGCTTATGCAGTATTACAATTTTGTGAATCGGGCAGTGATGTGCATAGTGTGTCAGTCATAAACTGCCTTGATTCCTTTGAATACATATATAGAAGGGGTACTGCTGGGTCATATGGAAGTTCAGTTTGTAATTGTTTGAAAAGCCTCCGTACTGATTTCCACAGTGGCTACAACAGTTTACATTCTGACCAGCAGTGGGTAGGTTTCCTTCCCACCCTGCCCCAGCCACATCTTCACCAGCATTTGCTGCTTTTGGTTTTTGTTTGGTAAAAGCAGTTCTGACTGGTAGAATTTTAGCAGCATTTTCTTGGGTAAAGATGTTAGTTTGTGTGTGTGTGTGTGTTTATTAGTCATTTAAAAATTTTCTTTTGAGAATTGTCTGTTCAGTCAGTTTTCATTTATTGAATTATTTGATCATTTGGTATTTAATTTTTTGAGGTTTAAAAATACATTCTATTAATCTCCTGTTAGATGAATAAATCCCACTATTTTCTCCCTTTCTGTAGGCTCTTTTCATTCTGTTTCTTTCATCATACAGATTTCTGTCTTTGTAGTCCCATTTGTCTCCTTTTGCTTTTGTTTCCTGAGCCGTTGGGTCCTGACCAGAAAACACATGCCTGTGTCTTGTAATATTTTTTCTTACCTTTAGTCTAACAGTTTGAAAGTTTTAGGTGACACTGCAGTTTTTAATCTATTCTGAGTTGATGTTTGTGCAGGGGAGGCAGGGTCTAGCTTTGGTTCTTAGTGTAGACACACACACAGGCTTGCTGTCAGCACTTGTCACAGAGGCTGTCTTCCTTCAGTGCCATGGGTTCCCTTGTCAAGGATCAGATGCTGTGGCTTGCTCCTGTGTCTTCTGCTCTAGTTCATTGGTGTATGTGCTTGTTTTTGTGACAGTACTATGCTGTTTTTGTTACTACAGCTCTGTGGTCTAATTTGAGACTTTGTGTAACATTTCTTGCAGTGCAAGTCTGCTGGGAATAAATTCCATGCTGTTTGGGAGTTCAAGATTTTGCCTTATTTTGGAAGATATCTTTAGGCATGAAGTTTTAGATTATTTCTTTTATATTTTAAAAATATTCTTGCATTGTTTTCCCCTTTGCCTTGCTTTGACAAGAAATGTTCTCTGATCATTATCTCTGCTCTTTTTTTCTTCTGGGAGCTTTAGTACTTTGGTTACTGTGTGCTTAGGCAGGATCTTTCTCAGATTTTTTGCTCTTTGAGTTCATTATACATGTGTATCATCAAATTTGAAATATTTCCAGCTGGTCATCCCTAAGCCATTATTTTTTCAAGGAATTTATCCTTGTTTTTCTCTCATAGGGACTGTGTGTGTGTGTGTGTGTGTGTGTGTCCACGAGTGTGCGTGCTTATGTGTGCACTTTTGTGTACATGTATGTGCAGTGGATGTGTGGTATATGTGTGGGGTATGTGTACTCGTGGGGTAGGTATTCATGCACATGTGTATGGGTATAGTCTAGAGGTCAGTCTCATGTGTCATTCCTCAGGCTCTGTCCACCTTGAGTTTTCAGACAGGGTTTCTTCTAGGCTTTGAGCTCACTGAGTATAAGTCAGGCTGACTAGCCAGCAACACCAGGGATTGAATCTGTATTTTCATATTCTGGGAGTTGAACTGAGGTCTTCATGCTTACACAGCAAGAACTTCACTGGCCAAGCATCTGTGTGTGCAGTTCCTGTCCAGGGCTGGATATAGGCACATCATCAGCCACTGGGAATCAGTGTAGTTCACTGACACTGTTAGTTTCCTTGTTCTGTTTGTGTTCTTATGCTATTTTTAAGTTTTCTAGTTACCGAAGTATCCAGCCAGCTCTTAATCCTATCAAGTATCCTTTTCCAGTTTACTTTTCCTTTATAGGTCAACTTCAAGCTTTTAAAATTCTTTTGTGTACTTACTTAGTAAGTTTAAACTTTCCTATAGCTTCTGAATTATAGGAAAGGCTGTGGTCACTGGTAACAGTCATTTCTGGGTTTCCCGCTCAGTTCTCTGCTGGACTCCACTCCAAGTGACTCTCTGCTCACTAAGCTGTCCTCATGCTGAATGCTGAGTCCTTTCTCTGTGGTGGTGGAGGTGGTAGTGGTGGGGTGCTGGCCTTGTTTGCTCCTGGAAGGCCTCTAGTTGGAGCAGCATCCCTCAGGGCCGCTTTGCATGCTCCTCATCTGTCAGCAGTCACTGTACTTCGTTCCTCATGCCCAGGGTCTCACAAGCCATCATTCAGATATTACATCCAGTTTTTACATTTACTCAGGTAGCTGGGAAAATCTTGTCCCTTTTATTTCCTTTTGGTTAGCACTTGAAGCCTATAGTCATATTTCTAATTGTTATAATTTAACACAACATACTTTCACAGTAAGATTGATCATAGGAGCGCTCTGGTATAGGTAACTCACAAACAAACAAACAAGTATTTTTTTTTTTTTACCAAGTAGGGGCTGGCAAGGTATGTCATTGGGTAGAGGTACTTGCTGCCAAATCTGATAACCTGAGTTCAATCCCTGGAACCTACATATGGTGCAGAGAACAGACTTTCACAAGCTGTCTTCTGATCTCCACACACTTGTGACACATACACATAGCTGCTCACAAACTTACATATACATATGCTAAATAAATGTTTAGAAATGTAATGAAATGAAAATTTTAGAAGGGTATTAGGAGTTAGTCTTTGGATTTGAATTATCATCTTCCATTCTACCCTCATCCCCAACCAGAGCAGAAGCATAGTTTGTCGTGACTTTGTTTTTAATAACCAGGGTAGCTAGCACAGTGTGCTTGCTTACACCAGACCTGGAAGCAAGGATGTTCACAATGACTACAGACTTTATTGGTTGACTGTCTCTAGGTCATGCTCATTTTAGATACTACCTTAGCTAAGTTCTTTTTCAAAAGTCTGGATAGGGGGAGGGACTCTGAGGATGGTATTGAAATTAATAATTATTTGAGTTTAATTTTTAATACAAATCAGTTAATAAATGTGATAAGAGCACGTGCTGTTTTTGGCACCTTTACATTAAAATCATGGGTGTTTTGAGTCAGATGTTTGTGTACTGGGCCAGCTTGTGTAATTTGCTGATAACATCACTTTCAGGCCCTTTGTGTCCCACACTTCACAAATGCTCCGAATGGCCTCGCACAGCCTCGCCAACATGAACACGCTTGCTCAGAGTAGAAGTTGACTCAGGTGGGCTATTGACTTACACTGTGGGTGGGGCAGCCTATTCCTTCTTAAAGTCGATTGTAATTTGTGCACCAGTTCCTTTAAAAATGTGAAAAGAGAAAAGGGTTGTTTTTGAAGGAATTACTTGTGAAACATTCTCAATTGAGTCCTTGTGGGGGAGGCAGTGCATGGCTTGTCATGAAGTGTTGTACCCAGGTCACATGATTCCGTGCCTCACTTCTGTCTAATGAAGCTACTTTGTGTGTGTCTGTGTGTGTCTTGCTTGTCTTTTAACAGTGATGGGATGGGTAAGACCTTCAGATTTTTGACCAAAGGTATTGAATAGTTTAACCTTGTTGTATTTTAAAACTCACTGTTTTAATACCATGTTATTATCTTTGTCCAGAAGTACAAGTTTGGAGTATTGTGCATTTACATAATAAGCTTTATCTCATTGCTGTTACTTTTTCTTAAGCATTGATAATTTCAATTTGAAAAGGACATATTTATTATGTAATTGTTGCTGGGACAAATAGCCAGAATTTCAGAGAAATTATTATTTTTTTTTTGCTTCTAAGTAAAGAGTTATGTATGCTACCCAGAAAAATCATTTTTGTTCCTCTGGGTTTCTGTGCGTGTCTACCAGAAGCAAAGCTTTTGAGTAAGAACCTGTCCTTTGCCTAAACATTCTGTCTGGACCCTGACTTTCCAGGTGCAGTGGGGCCCATCTCTAGGGTCTGTGGTCACTCTCCCTACTCTTCTGAGACTTCTGTGCTTAGGGTGACTGGTCTGACCTCCTGACTGTGCTCTCCATGGACAGTGCAAAGCTATCTGCAGGGCACACAGCAGGGGTCCAAAGTGGTGTCTGCATACCCACACAGGTTCATTAATGAGGAGAAAACATTAGACCTTCCTTGTATGTGTGTCATTTTTTGTTTAGTTTTTGAGACAGGGTTTCTCTGTGTATCTCTGGCTGTCCTGACTCACTCTGTAGACCAGGCTGACCTCGAACTCACAGAGATCCTCCTGCCTCTGCCTCCCAAGTGCTGGGATTAAAGGCATGCACCACCATGCCTGGCATATGACTTTTTTTTAAAATTAATTTATTTTTTTTTCAGTTACATCTCGATCAAATTCCCCTCCTGCCTGTTCCCTTCCTCCCTTCCTTTTCCTCGTCTTCTCCTCCTGTCATCTCCTTCTCCTCAGATAAGGGGAGCCCCCACATATCAAACCCTCTCAGTTCATCAGTTGCATGAGGGCTTAGAGCTTCTTCTTGTACTGGAGCTTGATGTGGCAGCCCAGCTAGGGTGAGGTGTTCCTCTAACAAGCAGCAGGGTCCATGATTCGCTGTTGGGTGGAGTTTTTCATAGGATAGTTATGCTCCGTTCCTGTCTGTTTGGGTCTGTAGGTTATACTGTGCTATTTGGTTAATATTCACTTATAAGAGAGTACATACCATGTATATCCTCTGAGTCTGAGCTACCTCATTTAGGATGAGCTTTTCTAGTTCTGTCCATTTGGTTGCAAATTGCATGATTTCCTTGTTTCTGTGTAAAGGTACCACAGGTTTTTGTTATTGTTGTTTCTTTTTGTTTTTGTCCATTCTTCAATTGAAAGACATCTGAGTTGTTTCCAGTTTCTGGCTATTATGAATAAAGCTACTATGAACATTGTTGAGATGTTGCCCTTGTGGTTTGGTGGAGCGCTTTTGGATATATGCCCAGGAGTGGTATGGCTGGGTCTTGAGGTAGAATTATTTCCAGTTTTCTAGGATATCACAGAATTGATATCCAAAGTGGTTGTATAATTTTGCACTCCCACCAGCAATGGAGGAGTGTACCTCTTTCTCCATCCACATCCTTGCCAGTGTGTGCTATCTCTTGAGTTTTTGATCTTAGCCATTCTGACGGGTATAAAATGGAATCATTCTGAGTTGCATTTCCCTGATGACCAAGGATGTTGAACATTTCTTCAAATGTCTCTCGGCTTTTAGAGATTCCTGTTTTGTGAATTCTCAGTTTAGCTCTGTTCCCCATTTTTTGATTGGATTATTTGGTTTCTTGGTGTTTAATTTCTTGAGTTCTTTATATATTTTGGATATTAGCCCTCTTTTGGATGTGATGTTGGTGAGGATCTTTTCCCAATCTGTAGGCTGCCATTTTGTTCTAATGACAGTGTCCTTTGCCTTACAGAAGCTTTTCAGTGTCATAGGGTACTATTTATTGATTGTTGGTCTTAGGTCCTGAGCTGTTGGTGTTCTGTTCAGGAAGTTGTCACCTTTGCCCATGAGTTCAAGAGGCTTTTCCCCCACTTTCTCTTCCATTAGATTAAGTGTGTGTGTGGTTTTATGTTGAGGTCTTTGATTGACTTGGACTTAAGTTTTGTGCAGGGTAATCAATATGGGTCTATTTTCATTCTTCTACATGTTGACATCCAATTAGACAAACACCATTTGTTGAAGATGCTTTCCTTTTTCCATTGTATGGTTTTGGCTTCTTTGTCAAAAATTAGGTGACCATAGGTGTGTGGGTTTATTTCTGGATCTTTGATTCGATTCCATTGATGAACCAATCTGTTTCTATTCCAGTACCATGCTGTTTTTATTAGTATTGCTCTGTAGTACAGCTTGAAATCAGGGATAGTGATACCTCCAGATGTTCTGTTATTGTACATGATTGATTTAGCTATTCTGTTTTTTTTGTTATTACATATGAAGGTGAGAATTTTTTCCATGTCTGTAAAGAATCATGTTGGTATTTTGATAGGAATTGCATTGAATCTGTATATTGCTTTTTGTAGGATGGCCATTTTGATTTTGTTGATCATACCTATCCATGAGCTTGGGAGATCTTTCCATCTTCTGATGTCCTCTTCAATTTCTTTCTTCAAGGACTTGAAATTCTTTTTGAACAGGTCTTTCATTTGCTTGGTCAGAATTCTTTTAAGGTGTTTTGTCCATATGGAATGTCAGTGGCACATAGAGTAATGAATAGTCAAATGCACACATTGAACACAGGATACATGTGTTAAAGTCACATCAGTCCTCTCTTTTTGCTCTTACCCATAGCAGTAGACATCATCCAGAGCACACTCAGCTTTTCCTTTGGGAGCCTTGTAGATGCACAAGTTTGAGTGTGCTTTTCTCAGGAGGTGACTATGGCTTTTACTGGACTCTTAAGGAGATCTTGGGATTAATTCAGTTGCCAGTATGGGGTCTTACTGAGGCCTTGAGGCTTGTGTTGGTGGGACCACAACTGTTTCTATAGCTACTAACATCAGTTAAATGCTTTAGTTTAAAAAGTAAGGTATCTAATTAGGCATCCATTCCTTTAAACAAAGTCCTTTCCTTTAGGCTTAGCACTGAGAGACTGAAGCCAAAGTTGTCATCGTCTTACAGCAATACAGGACAGGTAGTGAAGGCTTTTTCTCGTATCTGGGTTTTAAACTTTTTATAAAGTATTATCTAATGTCTTCATTAATCTTCACCTATTTTTAAAACACCTTGGCAATGTCTTTCAATCCAGGTGGGAGTGACTATGGAGCTATTTTTGAAATGCCCTGTACTGCACTGTTTGCCTAGGGAGATTTCTGCTGTCTATAAACTTCTGTGTGAAGTTCTCAATAGTGTTTGATGGAATTGTGTTGGATCAGGGCTGAAAGCCAAATTCAAAAGTCAGTTAATGACGTGAGGTTGAATCAAAGGTATTTTTGAAATCACCCATAAAATCCGTAAATGGCCTATAGCATATGCAAGTACATAACTGTGTTTGTACGAACAGTCCTATAAGAAGTATCTATTGCTTCTTGTAACTCTTCGCTATAGATGTATATGGTCCCATGTAGCCCTTTCAGTGTCTTGCTAAAGACCCTACCACACCCTTCTTTCTCACTTCCCTCAACCACCTTACTTGTAGGATTTATTTGCCTGTCCATAGTCAGAAAATCCTATCACTCATGCCCACTTTCTGATAAGTATTGGACCTGGGACAGATACTCATGGAATAAAATTATTTAAGTAACCTTTCAAT
Source organism: Lophiomys imhausi (assembly GCA_907164525.1). Taxonomy (NCBI): domain Eukaryota; kingdom Metazoa; phylum Chordata; class Mammalia; order Rodentia; family Muridae; genus Lophiomys; species Lophiomys imhausi. The sequence continues at coordinate 2,497,076 of CAJQZJ010016246.1, read as the reverse complement.
GAAAAAGGCTTTAAATGTGTATGTGAGTCAGTTTAAGAAACTTAAATCATGTATGATGATGTAATCCTCACACATTCCCAGCTTCCCTCTCTTAGTTTATAAATCTGTAGTGTTAAATGTTAAATTCTACCACTGGGTATGAGGAGGCTCTTGGGCCTCATAGGACTGCTGAACTTGGGGTGGGGGACTGATAGGTAGGGACACTCCACTCAGAGGAGTGAGATGGAAGGGGTAGGGGATAGAGGGTGGGAGGGTGGGACTGGGAGGAGTGGAAAGAGGGCACTGTGATGGAGATGTAATCTGAAGCAATAAATATTAAAAAAAATTCTACCACTGGTGCACTGGAAGGAAATGGTTCTGTTTATTCAGTTACATGATGAACATTAAGAATGTGTAAGGGGTTACCACTGGAATTGGGGTTGCAGGAGTGGAATAGACACCATTTATATGTAACTAGTAAGGAGAATAGGCACTAGTGAATAGCACCTGAACTTGCTCTTTAATGCAGGCACGAACCCTAAGTCTCCTGTGTATCCCATGCAAGTGACTGGCACAGACATGAAGATCAGAGCTGGCTTGGCTTGCCCTGCTAGCAAACAGTCATACACATCATAGCACAGTCTTCCCAGAGCATCCCACAACATCTGAGAAAGCCTGTGGCATCTGATCTGATTTCAACTGCATTTTGTTAGAGATATGAATGCACCTCATTTTATTAAGAACTCTTTTGTTTACTTTTTAACAGGAATCACTAGATTCGATCTACTTGGAGACTTTGGAAGATTTAATTGGCTGGGAAATTTCTATATTGTATTATCCTACAATTTACTCTTTGCCATTGTGACAACATTGTGTTTGGTCAGAAAATTTACATCAGCTGTAAGAGAAGAACTTTTCAAGGCCCTAGGTAATCTTGAGGTTTATGGACTTTTTTTTACTAATCATGACTTTGACATTTTACTCTCTAGTTTCTAAGCGTGCACGGTTGTCAGTAGCATTCTTGACCCATGTGTTGGTTGTGATTGAATCAGACTCATGTCATTGTACTGCAGGGCCTCATCTGCAAAGTGCATGAACAGGATTGTGGTGCTTCTCATGGGGCTCATGCAGGGCTTGAACTTGGAAGTGGCAGTCAACCCTTCTGTTCTTATCATGATAGTGATGAGAATGACTTAGTGTTAAAGGTTTATTCTTTTGTAATGATGCCTTTTACTATTATTTACTTGAAGATTTGCGGGGGGGCGGGGCTTGGATTTTTTTTGGTTTTTCGAAACAGGGTTTCTCTGTGTAACAGCCTGGCTGTCCTGGACTCACTTTGTAGACCAGGCTGCCCTCAAACTCACAGAGATCCGCCTGCCTCTGCCTCCCGAGTGCTGGGATTAAAGGCGTGCACCACCACGCCTGGCTGGGCCTTGGATTTTCTAAGTGTACAAGCAAACTATAATTCTCTACATTAAGCCAAATAACTCTAAAAAACATTTGTAGCATTCTTAGTACAGACAGGACAGGGAGTTGCTGTTATGTACTCTGTCATTTGTATTGTGGTGGCATCAAGGGCTGCTCCAAGTGACATATCTTCACTGCATTACTCCTGCACACATGCTGAACAGAGTCCAGGGTTTGTGCCTCAGGATGAGCAGCACTCTAGAAAGTTCCCAGGTTCATAGCATCTACCTCCATAGCAGTAAAGAGAGGTGGTAGTTCCCTGTAAGGAGCCGTAGGAAACCCTAGCATTAGCTCATTTGCCCGATACCACTTGAATGTATATGCTCCATATAGGCTGTAGGTTTAGCTATTTCGAGAGGCAGCATATTGATAAATTCATTAGGGCATCAATTTCAGAAAGCTTAAACTATAGGATCAGCAAGAAAGCTTCTCATAGCACCAACCTTATGACCTTGATGTTTGAAAGAATGACCTTTGAAGAAAAAACAGGTTACTGCTCCATGTATGTTTTATTTGTAGCATGCACTGTGAGGGTGTAGCTGATTGAAATATTGCCCTGAAATGAAAAAGCTATATCTCATCTAAACTGAAACTCCAGATAACTTATGAATTTTATTGCCATGGTTTCATAGTACTGACCACATTAAAAACAGACAGATGCTTTGGAATCAAGAAACTGTCAGTCACATGTCCTAGTTGAAACATCATTTGTAGCTAGGACCTCAGATCAATTCCAACTTGGCTTCAGCTGGGATGGCTGCAGGGAATTGGTGTTGGTGTCTTGCTGTGGAGCTTGTACTGAGGTAATCAGTCAACTGCCCGAGGCCAGGGACCATCTGTGTCATATCAGCAATCTGACCAGGAGACACAGTGCAGTTCTCAAGAGCTCTGTGAAACTCTCAAGAGATTTGGATTTTTTTTTCCTTTTTGTATATTATTCAGGGGGCAATTCCCTGGATAGAAAAGATCCTCTTTAAGTATAGGTTCAAATGGCCCAAGATGTTAAGTCTGACTGTATTAACCCATTCCTAAAAGGTCTTTTTAGAGAGCATCTGCTGCACTGTAGCCATTGGTGGTGGTGTTGACCAAAGGTCTGTTTGGGAGGGGTCTACAGATAACAGTGTTGCAGTTTTACTAGTCCTGTGTCATACCCAGTTTAAGAGGTGAACCTACTTGAATCTTCTGTCTTCAAAGTGTAGTTCCTGGGTCAGCAATGTGACTCAGTGGTAGAGTGCTTGCCGACCATGTATAAGGTCCTAGGTTTAATCTCCACCATTGCAACCTACACAGAAAGCTGTCCTGCTGCTAAGTAGGTCTTCTATAGCCACCCAGTCCCTTAGCAATGCTCCTTTCTCACCCTTATCCTATTTTTTCTGCAGGACTTCACAAACTTCACTTGTTAGATACCTCAAGGGATTCAGAAACTACAAAGCCTTCTGCAAATGGGCATCAGAAAGCACTGTGAGGACTGATTGCTCAGTACCCCGCTGCAGCAAGTGTTGATGACTCCCGACTCATGACATTCCCACAAACACTGATCAGCTTGTGCTGGGTATGGGCCCGCCTGTCAGAGACACCATTTCATAAGCACTGAGAACTTGGCATTGCTGATCTGTTTCCTCATTTCAATTTTCTGGTTGACCTTATAGCCTTTGGTTAAACCCTGAGTCTTGGGGACCGAGGAGAGGCTGTATGTCTGCAATGGTGAGTCATGTGGATGAGAGCTGAGGATGTGCAGAGAGTCAGACTTGGACTTTTGTATGCTTTGCTTTACATCATGAGAAGTTTGCTTATGCAGGCAGAAACTTGCCTGAAAGTCAGCTGGTACCCCACAGCATCTTCAGGAAGTCCTGGAAACTGCTGTACTAGTAAAAACAAAAACAAAAACAAACCTACATTTTTTTTTATTTCCTTAAAAAACCAAAAGCAGAATTTCTGATTCATGTTATAGAATGTTCATTAGACTTTGAGCCAGTGGAAAAGTACTAGATTCTTTTCAAACCTGAGCTTTGGTGAGCGGCCCCAGGAATATCTTTTTGTGGCAAGCTGCAGTGGGAAGCATATGTGATTGTAGATTTGGACAGCTTGTGTGTACACACCTGATAATACTTGTCACAGCACAGTGCCAGCATTGTACACACTTGTAACTTAGACTTTGCCCTATGTATACATTCACTTTTTAAAACTTTTTTTTTTTTCAAAAGCCACTTCACTCCCTGTGCTTGTTGTGTCTGCAAAACCCACAGACAGGGATTGCTTCTTCTTCGTGTCCCTCGGGCTTTGGTGATTTTCATGTATACCACGTTAAGTCTCCACCTCAGGAAAGTGACCAAGGTGATACCCACAGATTCTCCATGAAAGGGCAGGTGTAATTTGAGTTCAAATTATTCAGTTTAGTTGTAATTGTTGGGATGGTTTCTGAACTCCTGAGTCTACTGATTAAAACAAGCTGATCACACTAGGTAGCACACAATTCACAGGAATATAGTAGTGCTCACATGTACTGCATGGATGAGAACACAGGGTTTGTGTTCAGAAAAAAATGTAAAGCAGTTTTTCCCAAATTGTTGAATTTAGTTTCTTTTGGAGAAATATATGAAAGGGTGATCTATCTATCTGTCTGTCTGTCTGTCTGTCTGTCTGTCTATCTATCTATCTATATATATATACATTACTTAGAAAAATAAGAAATTGAGCCGTATGAATACTAAATACATCCTAAAGAAGCCGTTGAGTATGCTCCTTTACTTACACCATGGTATTCCCTGATACCCCATCAGGTAGTTTTAAGGAAAAGGCACCTTGGTCACTGAGCACTGCACTGAGTGCACTGAGTACAAGCAGCTACTTGCAAAATCCCCTCCCTCACCATCAAGCCTACATGGGCATTAATGCCAGGCTCTCCTTTTTATGGAAACTTGAGCAGACCAGGCAGAGGAGACATCGGAGAGCGGTTTCCCACTGCAGTCACTTACTGTGCATACCATTCGCCAGTACAGAGCTCCTGGCTAATCTATAAGGTAAGGTGTCTGACAATTTTCATAAAGTATTAAACTTTTCAATGTCTCAGCTTTAATTTTTTTAGTGTGTGTATGTGTGTGTGTGTGTGTGACTGTACATGAGTGAACATCTGAGGACAGGAGTTTCCTTTCGCCATGTGTACACCAGTGATTCAGGTACCTTTACCTGCTGAGCCATCTCACTGATCAGTCCTAAACTTCTTATACATTTAGAAGTTCTTTTTCCCCCCAACATTTATTTATTTCTTCAAGTTACATCTCAATCACAGTCCCTTCCCTCCTCCCCATCTTGGTCCCACCTTCTTACCCTCTTCCCCCTCACCCTCCAATCTGCTTCTTTTTTTTTTTAAATGTAAGGTGTATCCTTTTTCCCCCAACAGCTCCCCCTTTTAGTCCAATAAAAGGCTCTTTTCCTTATAACAACAAATACAATATAAAACAATAAGAACAATTAGGCCACAATTATGAAAATTATAAGGTATAACATACATTCCCAATGTCCAGTCCATATGTATTTGGCAACTGATATTATTATCTATTATATATCTCAATAAGTTTAAGGTTCTATACCTAACTCAGTTTCCATCCTAACTTGATTACCAACTTAAAAACATCTTCTTAGACCCAGAACATCCTTTTAATTCCTAAACAACTTAAAATTTAACCGTGAGACTATATCTAGTCCTCAGCTACATCAGAGACCTGAGAAGGATAAATATATCTGAATAAACAGGAAGTGCAGGGCCAACAGCTTCCAAAACTAAGAAAGGACAGACAACTGGCTACCTGGACAGTTCTCAATGCATTGGAGCATCTATCTTCAGCCTTTGGGCCAGTATCTCTGACAGACATTAATTGTAAAGCAGGAATTATGAAGGACTTGCCTACCCTGTCTAGGCAGCGCTAGGCTGTCGACTTACCTGGTTCCAAGTTTTGTCCTTTTCGGACAGCGTTCTGTCTGCGGTTGAAGCAAGGTCTTCCTCTTGCCCAGTGACAAGCTTGCCACTAATGCAGCCATCTCCAAATCTCCAAATGGAGATTCTTTGATGCTGATTAATTTGAAGATGGGAGCTAGGCTTCAGTGATCAAGTTTAGTGAGCTATATGATGAATGTTAAAACATTGACTAGAGATATTTGTTGAAAAGTGGGCTTTAAGGATTGTCTCACCTTGGATCTCAGTCCTCTGTGGCTGATCTACTGCAGGGTCACCACCCTTTAAAGGTCACCGGTCACTCACCCGAGAGTCTCACCTGGAGAGAGGGACTGAGTCTGGGTGCTGTCGCTGGAGGCTGGTTGATACAGAACTGCACCAGCGGACAGCAGCATGCTGTGGCTCCACATTCTAAGTTTGTGAAGACCGTTACACCCGAGAGTCTTGCATTGCAGTAGTGTTTTATGGAGAATGCAGAAAGCTCCGCAAACACATGCTCTCTCTCATTCATATTAGTCATGGGGCTTTTTATTTTGAGTGGGTGAGGGTTCACCAGGGACTCTTTTAAGTAGTCCCTTTGTTCTCTCACCTTGAATTTCCTCTTTAGAAGGCCATGAACCTGGCCATGATAGTGTTTGGCTTAATCCTAGCACTGAAGAGGCAGAGGCAGGAGGATCCCTGTGAACTGAAGCCAGCCTAGTTTGCATAGTGGGTTCCAGGCAAACCAGGGCTATATAGTGAAACTTTATCTCAAAAGCAACCACAGAAAACAAGACAAAATAGGGGGATGAAGGTTGGGGGTGGAGTGGCTAGAGAGATAGATGGCTCTGCTGTTATGAACACTGGTTGTTCTTTCAGAGGGTTCAGATTTGGTTCCCAGCATCTACATGGTGATTCACAGCCATCAGTGACTCTAATTCTGGGGATCCAACAGCCTTTTCAGGTCCCCATGGGCACTGCAGGCATGTGGTGCAAGAAAAAACACTCCCACACATAAAAATAATACACTTTAAACAAAAAGGGCACCAGGCACTTAGTTATAGGTGTTGATGAGGGGATATAACAAATCATGTAGCTTGTAACGGTGCTTTTTACTGATTTTCTAGCATATATTTGAGATCACTCTTTTTCTCTCTTCCTCTCTGTCTCTCATTTACTATTTATGTAAAATAAGGTCTGACCTAAGTATGAGACCCTGGTGAAGTTGTCCAGACACACACTGTTGCCACCTCTGCTTTGGCAAGGGCACAGATTCCCACTGGTTCCAGTCGATGCGTTTGCTTGTGGTTAGTACAGTAGTTAGTAGATATTGGCAGAATTGTTATAGGATCTTTAAATATGTGAACATATGCAGCACTGATTTTAAGGTTTAACAAACTGGCATGATACTTTTCAAATGTCTAGATACACTGGTAAATTTTTGTTATATATTGTTTTCAAATTTTCTGTTGTCTTGTTTCTGTGAGGTACTTTTATTGTAACTTAAAATTCTTAGAAATTAAAGTTCTGTAAAAAAATACTATACTTGGTTTATAAGTCCCTGAACATGTAAACATGTATTTAATCTTCAATTCTTTTATGATGAACATTCAAGAGTATTGACAGGGTGCTTTTGGGTCAGTGTTAGAACACAGTTATTAGCCCAATGGATGTTAGAGGAGATGACAGATGTTTCACTTGCTTTCTGGTGTGGATTTATGATATATTTCTTTGCAACCCATGAGTAGTATTAATAGTTGAAAACATGCATCTCACATTATTTAATGATTCAATCTCATTAGACTTGTTTTCGATTTCTTCCATAGAGGACCTGAACTTCATCCTGAGTTCTACAAAATGTAAGTGCTGTTCACACTGGCTCATTTGCTGGCAGTGTGGACAGCCTGTGAACACTAGTGGCTTCACACTTCAATCCACAATAAGAAATGAATGTCCTCTGTAACTGAGTTTACATACACACCAAAGAACATATAAGAATTTAATAAAACAGTGACTTTTTTTTGTCTTATGATCCATGCTGGCATTTTCTAATGTTTATTATAATTTTTTTTAAATACCAGGCACAAACTAAGCTATTTCCTGGCCTATTAGTACAAAATGGGAGGTAAATTTCTATTTGAGAAACATAATCTGGAATGTTGTTTGAAAGACCTAATACACTTTTTGTTGTGTTGGCTTGAATATTATTTGGGTAAATTTATCAGCTCTAAGGTTTTCCAAATGTTGTCTTTTCCTCTCGAGTTGTTGTGAAAACTCCTGCTGCAAACATGACACACGTTGGCACCAAATACATAAGTTCCTATAGAGTTTTTTTGTATGTGTTGGGCCATCTGTGATTATGTAGGAACCCAACAGTATACCCAGAAGCTTAAAGGACACAGGCCATATTGCTGAGACCCCTGCTTGTTCCCACTGCTTTCTGTTTACCAAGTCTGGCCTTTCCTCTCTCACAGGCCTTCATTGGCTCAGGCTACCGAGTAGGTTACTTTGTCTATATTTCTTATTTCTTATTGTGAACTCACATCAGAGACTGTGAAGTGGGGCTGGTATGTTGGAGCATGGCGACAGGAAATGAATATTCCTTCCTGACACATGAGCAGCTCTGAATCCTGTCAAACAGGAAGTGCACACCTCTATTTCATGTCTTTGGAACCCAGCCAAGAAAAACTAAAGGTGTTTGAGGTTGGCCCATTCTTAAGTGAAGAAGTCAGTCAATCCAGGCCAGCCAGATTCCAGTGACTCCCATTGGCTTGTTCAGCATTCTCAGAGAGCAGACAAATCTTGGAGGCATTATGCCTTCTGTATGTTGATGGGGCTTGAGAGTGTGCGCATCCACCTTAGCTTGCCTGTCCATGGACCTTGTACATGGTGAACCTTGAAATGCAGCCAACACTTAATGCAGATGTCTAAGATGCTGTGATTCTAAAAGGAGACCAATTTTATGGATGTAACTTACAAGGACTTAGAGCTTGAAAATAACAATAGCAGTGGCTACCTTAGAGTGCTCCCCTTGCCACACATTGCCTGAAGCCCTTGCTTACTCTCTTTCTCCATTCAAACCTATAATCTTATTTAGGATTCAGGAAGCTCCAAGTAAGCCCAGCTCTGGCTTCACTGCAGAGGATGAAACACAGTAAGAAGTCAGTACCAACCTTGGCCCCGGAGTTCTCAGGGCCAGACACTGAGCCTTGTGTAGGAACCGAAGGTAATAAAAAACCTATAATCTGTTTTCAAATCATTACCTCTGTCCTGAGTGGCAAGGATAGCTAATAGTTAGAGGGCCATTGTAACATTGCAGTTTTATAATGATGCGACTGTCTCATATACTTTGGAAGAAAGAAAAGAGACCTACAAAACATAATATGCCCGGACTTCACCCCAGCTTATTGTAGGCTTTGAGAGCCCTCACTGCTCTGAGAGAAAACACCTGCCCAAAGCCTCAGAATACCTGTTGTTGCCTGACACAGACCACTTCTAGATCAAAGTGCCCTGAGAATGTGCTTCTTTTGCAGTGTCTTATTCAGTTCATGAGTTGGCGAGGAGAGTGCTGAGGGATGGGTCAGGTCCTATGAAGCAGCAACCATAAAAATTTGAGGGGAGAAAAGAAGACTTTATAATTGCCTATAACACACAGCATGCAAGACTCCTAAGAATGATTAAAGTAAGACTGGGAGTGGGCAGTAAGAAGACGACTTTGTCTTGCAAGAATGTTGAGACATCTACTAAGCTTTTCATTACAGTAAAGTCTGCTCTGAGGAAGAAGCCATAGTGAGAGGGACATCACATTCTGTGGCCTCTAAACCTTCTTACTGGCATGAGGTGTCCCAATCAGTGCATTAATTTCCATGTGACAGCTGACTAAAGACATGATGGAGTGGTAAAAGTTTGCACTGTCCTCTCAAAACACCACCTTTCAATAAGAAATATCCCTGGGTTGTCATTGACTATTGCAAGATGCCCAAGGCCCTGCCTTCAACACTAGAGTTTTCACTGTCCTCAGAACCCCAATGAAGTTGACACCTGATGTGTACTTCAGTCCAAGGACCTGTTGCCAACAACCGGCATCCATTCCTGTGTCAGTAGAAATGAACTCTGCTGCTTCAGCAGAAGAGCTTGCTGTGGACATTGACAGGTTCCAAGGGATGGCAGTGCCATCTCGGCTTGTGCATGGCCTCCCTCCAATGTCAGAGCAATCAGACTCTTGGAACCCTTGCTTCATCCCTATTAGACGTACAGACACCTCTGCAGCTGAGTCTTCTGAATGGAAAAGTGGGTCTCTGAGATGCAGCTTATCTCTGCCACTTGTTTAAAGTATTTTTCGAATTAGTCTCCAAATGCTGTAATAGCATGTCTAATTAAAATTTTGAGCATGACCTCATATATATATAGTAATTCACGGATTATATGTCTGTGCATATATTATAGGCCAACAAAAGAGAACCGTTTTAAAAGGATAAACAGTAGAAAAACGAGCTTTAAACACCTTACATTGCGCGGGAGCCGTCCTGAACCCTGAACCCTGGCACGTACCTTTGCTTGCTGCCTGCCTCTCTGCTGCACTCACATCCCGGCTAGAACACTGTCTCACATAGTCACTGCCTCCCAGCACAGACTTCAACGTGCTCTTCCCCCAAAGAGAGCAGACTCCTCAGTGTAGGCTGAGGCAAAGGAGACTGTCCTGAGATAGAACGAGCCAGGGAGCTGGAGGGGTCCACAGGACAGACAGCCTAGCCTTGACTACCTTACTGCTAATACTGTTAAATGGCTCATTATCTGTTCCAGTGGCCAGGCGACCTGAGCAGCGCTGCTCATTGGTTACTATGCACACCAGTCTTGGCACCGTTGTCACTCTCTGTGTGCAACCTGGAACTTAAAATGCTTAAAAAAAAATACCCTACTACATCTGTGCTGACATGTACACATTTTTTTCTCTTTCACGTTCTTAGTATTTAAGGAATATAATGCAGCGACTGTTCACAGAGCACTTACACTATACTAGGCATTATAATTCGGAGGTGATTTCAAAGTATACGGAGAGATGTAATTGGTTATATGTGAATACTGCAGCATTTCATATCAGGGACTTGAGCATTAGTGGGGTCTGGCATTGCAGTGTGGCACTGGCACCAAACAATTCTGTGGGTTCAGGGACTTTCAATTGTCTCATATATGGACTATGGGAATCTGCAACACACTCATTAATGTTGATTTACCTTGTTTTAATGTTGAATACACTATATTTTTTCAGTTTACATGTTAAAAGTACTTAACTATAATATTCATCTATTACATAAAATATGTAAAAAGAAAGATCCTTATGCATTGGATAAGTGAGTTATTTTCCAGTTGTTGGTCAGACACTAGCTACATTTTAAGTAACACTATTTTTCATTTATTTCAAGTGACTAAACTCACAAATGCACAAACTGCTTTTTATGTAATAAAGACTACAGTTAATAGGTCCTCTTATTTCCCCCATATAATCATAAAGAGCAGACAGCAGTGTACTACTCAACCCAACACTCACACAGCTCATCCAAAACAAGGTAGGCTTTTACCCCCTTTCTTTTTCTAGTCTTAGATTTAACTTCATGAACATGAATTCAGCATTCAAGAATTTTCTTTTGGTAGCAGGACCGGCAGAGAGGACAGGCGTGGAAAGGGGCATTGTCTCCCAGAGAAAACTCCTCCAAGGCCAGGAGACAGGCATGGTGGAACAGGTGTGCACAGGACAGGAGGACTGTCTCTCGGGGACGCTGGCTGCTGGTCCCTGTGGCTGCTTGCTGACAGTCACCATGGAGGGAGAGCGGAGTCAGGCAGATGGAACACTCATAGATCTCACGGTGAGCAGCCTATAGCTCAGAAAAGACAAGGATTTGTTATAGGAGTGATCCTGCCACCACATTCCAGTTACTCAGCCCTACAGTAAGAGCTATATCCCAAGACATGGGTTCTCTGAAAATCTTCAATTTTTAACATGTGGGATGTAGCTATTGTAATAATCAATTTTTAAACAAAATACTTTAAAACTGCTAAACATTATATAAATAAATAATTATATATATATATATATATATATATATATATATA
>CAJQZJ010016246.1:2457894-2485578 GCA_907164525.1 Lophiomys imhausi | reverse complement strand
TATATATATATATATATATATATATATATATATAAAACATATAGTGCCTTTTAGTTAAAGTGGAAAATTGTGCCATGCATGGTGGCACATGCCAGAGCTCGGGAGGCAGAAGCAGGTGAGCCTAGTCTACAGAGTGAGTTCCAGGGCAGTTAGGGCTACAGAGAAACTCTGTCTTAAGACAAAACAGAATAAAACAAGTGGGAAATTGCTAAGCACTTTGGTGGTTACTGTAACAGTTTTGAAACATTTCCAATTTTATGTTTTAAGCCTTTTTTTTTAACCCCCAATTTAACATTCTAAGTTTTCCCTCCATCTTGGCTTCGAGCTACTACAGAGCCCTGCTTTCCTTCCGCAGGCCACCGCAGACATGGAAGCATTAGGCTTGCTCTTTTGGGTTTTCATTGTTCATAACACCTGCCATCAAACTAGAGCCTTAACATTTCAAAATGAAGGACCCTGATGGTCATCACTGAGCTCATGGCAAAGACCTGGGTGTCCCCATCCAAGCAGACCTCACCAAGACTCCCATACAGACCTATGACTGTAGTCCGTTCTACAGAGGGCAGCAGGAAGCTGGTGGGAAGCCTACCTGCACTTGGATTTTCTCCCAGTCCTCCTCAGTGAGCTCATGGCCACACTTTTCATCTAGCTGCTGAAGAATGCTGCGATTTACAGCTAAGCAGAGGTCAATTTCTGAGAAGAGTTCATCTATGTTGGTGTTGTATGAGCACAGGATTCGGTGGCTGATCTCTGTGAACTGAGAACAGATCCACAGGCTGGACCTTCTGAATGACTGGGCAGTTGTCCCTCAAGGAGGAACTTGGTTTTTCTCGTCACCAGGAGCTGTCATGAGGTCCTACTGCAATATGACATAAGTGCCCTCATCTCTGAGGATAGGGGTCCTGAAAGGACTCCAGAACAGGACAGGCCAAGCTGCCTGTTTCACTGTCCTCAGCTGTCTGCTTTTGTTACCTTTTTGTGGCGTTTCCACTCTTCATCAGTGAGAGCCCAGTTCACTGCTGCTTATAATCAGGTCTCTATTTCTGTAAGAAGTTGCCCATGTCACAGGACACTTTATTAAATAAGTATTTATACTTTTCTCTTGCCACTCTGCCTCTTGTTGGTCTAATTCACAGGATTCCAGCTGAAGAGTTTAGGGAAGTGTAAAAAAGAAAAGACTTTTTCCTCTGCTGCAGTTAGCAAGGAATGCATCTGGGACTAAAGCTGACAGGAGGAAGGAATTAGAATCTTGCAGAAAAGTCTTACATAGCACAGTGAATAACTTCTTGGTGCTGCTACCAGGCATGTGGGAACTAAGCTTAGCGTTTAAGCTTTGCTCACCAGTCATCTTCCCTGTGAAGCTGTGGTTCCAGATTGTAGATGGTCTTGGTGCAAGCACAAAGAAAACCCAAGCAAAGGAGGGTCATCTCTGACTTTCACAATTTGAAACACTCTTTCCCTAATGACTTTAAAAATCTTCCTCCTTAGCCGGGCGGTGGTGGCGCACGCCTTTAATCCCAGCACTTGGGAGGCAGAGGCAGGCGGATATCTGTGAGTTCGAGGCCAGCCTGGTCTATAAAGTGAGTCCAGGACAGCCAGAGATACACAGAGAAACCCTGTCTCATAAAACCAAAAAACCAAAAACAAAACAAAAAAATCTTCCTCCAAGCACAGTTAATCACATTGGATAACAAACTAAGATGTCTCACTATAGAACAGACCACCTTGGGACTTAGGTTAAATTCTACATTGGTAGTGTCAGGACAGAGGCAGCATGTGCATGTCATCTGAAGTATTAACCTTAAATAAGACTCCAGTGTTCCTTCAAACCTACTTTTATAAAGCTTTATATATACATACACACACACATACACAAACAGGTTTAGGAAAGCAACTGGTCTTAGGACAGATGACTTGGGCATTAGATGCTGGCTGGCTATGGCAGGGAATACAGTCATCTCCTAAGGGCATGAACTGGAGCAGCTGGATCCACAGGACTCCAGCACTTTGAAGACACTGGTATTAACTAGGGTACACACAGGAAAGTGGGGTATACGTACGTGATGCAGCAACCATAGGTTCCTGAGCAAGTTCCCCACCAGCTTTACCTACTGCCATAAAATATCCATCAGCCTGCCTGCTTCTTGATTCATCTGGACATGTCTGCTTGATTATCTGATCCCTGAGTTGTACCCTCTCCAGTTAAAAAGACTCGTCACTGTGTCCACCCTTATCTCAAGATGCTGTGACCATGTTTTAAGAGAGCAGTCTTATGAGTACTGTATTACTTAATAGATATGTAACATGCCTTAAACTTTAGTGGGGTTTGTATTAAGATAATAGGGAAGAAGGGTGGTGCATACCTATAAGCCTAGCATTCAGGGGATTTGAGGCAAGGGACCAAAGTTTGAAGCTAACTAAGCTTGAGCTACATGAGACCCTGTCTCAAAGTGTTTTTTTTTTTTTTGTTAGTGTTTTGCTTACAAATTCATATAAGTTTTAAGTGTTCTGCCCCAACTAATTTTTCTGTAAGTTTTCAAGACATTTTTTTAATTAGAACATTTATTGAAATGTACATTACTGGTTTGGTGCTTAAATGTCATAGTAGTTGTGGTCATAGTTATTTAAAACATAATTGTAGGAATTCCTGACAATTACCTGTGGACAGAATTTCAAATGTAAACAAATGACTGACAGGATGGTGCCACTTTACACATCTTATTATAATTAATAATTTGAGAAAATAAAATTTCACAATATGTACTATTATACCTATAGTATTCATAGAGGCTTGGCATGACAGGCACAAGAGCACTTTCTGATCATATATGAGTTTTGTATTTCACAGATACCTTTATAATTCACTTAATCAGCTAACCTAGCCCTGTTTGTTCTTTACAAGTAGAGTATTTACAAGAACTCAAATGACACCACATGGCTGTTGAGGTTGTGGAGAAGGGGGAACACTCCTCCATTGCTAGTAGGAGTGCAAGCTTGTACAACCACTATGGAAATCAGTCTGGCAACATCTTAGAAAACTTGAAATAGCTCTACCTCAAGACCCAGCTATACCACTTCTGGGTATATATCCAAATGATTCCTCACCAAACCACAAGGACGTTTCCTCATCTGTGTTCATAGCAGCCTTATTTGTAATAACCAGAAACTGGAAACAACTCAGATGTCCCTCAACCGAGGAATCTGGAAACAACTCAGATGTCCCTCAACCGAGGAATGTATAAAAAAAACAAAAACAAAACAAACTGTCATACATCTACACAATGGAATACTACTCTGCCATCAGAAACAATGAAATCATGCAATTTGCAGCCAAATGGAGGAACTAGAGAAGCTCATCTTGAGTGAGCTAACCCAGGCTCAGAAGGATGCATATGGCATCTATTCACTTATAATAGGATTTTAGCCATATAGTACAGGATAACTATACTCCAACCAATGCACCAAAGGGAACGTGAATATAGAATTTGTTTCCTGTCAATGAGACACTTTGCCCTAGTGGTGCTGCCTTGTAGACCCCCAGTGTATGAGGAGGCTCTTGGCCCTCATAGGACTGCTGAACTGGGGCATGGGGCTGATATGTAGGGACACTCCACTCCAGAGGAGTGAGATGGAAGGGATAGGGGGTAGAGGGTGGGGGGCGGGACTGGGAGGGTTGGAAAGAGGGCACTGTGATGGAGATGTAACCTGAAGTAATAAATATTTTAAAAAAGAGTATGTCTCAGCCGGGCGGTGGTGGTGCACGCCTTTAATTCCAGCACTTGGGAGGCAGAGGCAGGTGGATCTTTGTGAGTTCGAGGCCAGCCTGGTCTACAAAATGAGTCCAGGACAGCCAAGGATACACAGAGAAACCCTGTCTCGAAAAACCAAAAAAAAAAAAAAAAAAAAGAGTATGTCTCTTCAGCCAGTGTTGCTTTCCTGGGCCCATCCATCCCAGATAGGGAGAGAAACTGTGACCAAGTTCTTCAGACCAGGTACTCACATGTGATACCCAATCTTCATAAACTGCTCAGTTTAAGACAAACAGAGGGACTCCCACTAGGATGTCCCAGAGGGAGATCATCACATTTTCACGCTGGGTGTCCAGCTCAGGTGTGAGGTCCTAGGTCCTGGACACGATGGCTCTGCGTCAGCAGCTTCTAGCATTGTGCTCTGCTGTAGTCTGTTTGGGCTTTTAGGTAGGTGGTAACAGTGAAGTCACAAAGGGTTTGCAGAGTACAGAAGCCTTTCAGATGGGCTGGGAAAGTGAACCATGCCCTGGATGATTATAGTAGAAAGACATTTGCTGTTAAGGGGATCCTATGAGAAGAAACTGGGAAAAAATGAGTGTATGTAGTTATTGCAAAGCAGCACATGGCATAAATTTACAAGCCTTTTGCCATAATATACTTGTGTTGAGGACTGCAAAGATCCAGGAGTTAGTCACACCATGCCACTGTGACAGAAGTGCAGTTGTAGCTACATGTGCAATGTCAAAACTTCTAGTAATCATTTTGAAAAGGCTTTTCTAGTATATATGTATGTGTGTGTATGTATGTGTGTTTGTGTGTATATATTTATTTATTTGGGGGAATTTCGCATCATACACTCTGATCTCACTTTTCTCGCACCTCTTCTTGCAGCCTCTCCAAACCAGTTGGGGGGGGGGGGGCGTGGAGAACCTCGTGGTGGAAGCTGCAGTGTGTCTCAGTGTGTCCCACAATATTCCCTTTTGTCCACACTTTTTTGCTTCCAAATGTTCATTACAATGACTCCTTGGTCTGGTATGAGGTCTCTAGCTTCTGCTACTTTGTCAGTACTGGAATCTCACTAGGACTCCTCTCAGGTATCCTGTTGTTGTCCTGTGTCTTGGAGATTCCTGTAATTTGGGGCCTGTAGAACTGGCCTCTTCATGCACTTTAGCAGTTCATCCATGGGGTGGGCCAACTCAAAGCCCTGGTACTCGGACTGCAACCCCACATCCAGGGCCAGCTCTACCTGTGCTGCCTAGGTAAGGTCCAGGGCATGCTCTCCTGAGTGCTGCACTAAGGGGCTGGGCCAGCTCTCCTGTTCTCATGAGCCCATCAGGGCCAACTCCCCTGGCCTGCTACTTATGTTATGCCACCACTCAATGCATAAAATCCAGGACCAGCTCTCCTAGGCTCACTCCCTCAGGGCTGGTTCAACTGAAACCCCCACACCAGGGCTAGCTTTACTCTGCTAGACCTGATGCTGGACCTGCCTTCCTGAGGGCTGCAGCATGTGAGAAGCAGGGACAGCTCTCCTGCTCTTGTGACCTCATCAGGGACAGATCTCCTGTCTGGTGGTAAGGGCAAAAGAATAGGGAGGAGATCTCTCCCTCACCAACACTATAACAAGGCAGACAAAAGGCAGTGTGGCTCTCACACACTTGGGGCCAGCTCACTCACAACCTCCACATCCAGGGCCAGCTGTGCTGTGCTGCCCAATTGAGGTGCAGGGCCTGCTCTCCCGAGTGCTGCAGCTGGTGAAGGACAGGGACAGCTCTCCTGCTGTCATGACCCCAGGGTCAGGTCTCCCACCTGTTACGAATGATAAGGGGTGATGGAGAGGAGGGTATCTCTCCCTTGTCCATGCAACCATAGGGAGATGAATGATAGGGCCAGTTCTTCCAAGCTCTCTTTGGGGCCAGCTCACTTGCAACTCCTGAAATGTTTAGGGTCTGTTCTCCCAAGTCCTGCAGCTGTCTAGGGGTAGGGTTGCCTCTTCTGCTCTCATGCCTCTAGGGCCAGTTCTCCCATGATACCCACATGAGGGGTAGGCCAGTTCTACACATCCCTCAGACATCAACATGTCCTCCCTGGGTGGCAGTCCAGACCAGGAATGTCCACCTGGCTTTTAGTGGTAATGGACCCCTGCTGCTGCAGGGTCATGGACCCATGTATGGCTCCTGGTGGCAGCAAAGGCCAGGACCCCATCATGGACCTTGGTGGTATCACCAGCTACTCACATCAGGCTGTGAATACACTACTACTTTCAAGTCTCTAGTTCTGCCTCTCTTTGTTGTGCTGACATCCTTCTGTTTCTCTTTCTCTTCCATTTTTCCACTACTTACTTGATCCTCTTTGTGGTTCCAAGGGTGTCTGAGTGTCTGAGCTTGTCTCAGGAGTGGTCTCCAGAGTGCTATGCACCACTTGTGCATTGTATGTTATGGTGCCTGGCAGGGGTCATCTTCAGCATGGTCTGACATGCAGGCCTGTGTGGCACCAGTCTGGTGTTCATCTCAGGCTAGCTCCCTGTCCAGGCCCATGGTACCAGTTTGGTGGTTGTCTTAGGCTTGCTCCTTGCCCAACTCTCCCGAGTGGCCATCTGCCAGGGGTCCATGGTGCCAGGCAGGGTTCTTCTAGTCTTTGGCTTGCTTCCATCTGGGCTTGCCTGGTGCTGGACTGGTGGTCATCACAGGCTAGCTCCCTGTCCAGGCCCCATGGTGCCAAACTGGTGGTGGTCTCAGGCTTGCTTTTTTCAGAGAATACTAGGCTACTAATCATTCAGATGTTCACAGGTCAGAACACTGAATATAGACACAGCCTTTCTCCTCTCTGCCACCTACTGATGCACATGTGACACAGCAGCAATGCCTCTAGGGGTAGTTAAAAAGGCTTTCTAATTTATTTTTTTTCCCACATATGTCCAAAATACCATTTCACCATTTTCATTTGAATGACTATTAATGGGGTATTTTACAATGCTGTTCCTCATCTCAGGTCAGATCTGTCTTGTTCCCAGGACTCAAAGCCAAGTGGCATGAGTGTGGAGATTAGAAGACAACAATTGGGAGTCAGTTCTCTTCTACTATGTAGGTCCCAGTGGTTGAGCTCCAATCATCAGGCTGCACAGCAAGTTCCTTTACCTGCTAAACTGTTTCGCTGTCCCCATAATAAAAACAAAACAAACAAATCTCTGTTCACCAATAAAAAGTTTCTATTTTTAACTTTTCTTTCTGCCACCTTAAAAGTGAAAACTCTTACTTTAGTTCACACCCTACAGATGCATGAATAAGTTATCACAGTCCAAAGTTAATGAGGTTCTTCATCCTCTGAGCCAGCATGATGATCTCTGAATGCTTTCACTCAAACTATCCTCTTCTGACCCAGTGTTTCAAACAGTAGAGCTCTCTGCCTTAACTTGTTAGGGACACATTGTTATTCTTGTTTGGCAGATTCAATGCCTATGAGACAACCCTCTCTCCTATACAACTTACACCACAGACTTCCCATCTAGGGCCATTTTCTTTCTCTAAGGAATGCAATCTTCAGTGCTCCACCCAAGTCAGAACAACATTATCCATCTGAACTCATGTCTCTCTTGGCCTCTGTTCTTACATATAGTTTTCATTTAATTCACATAGAATTCTGGGCTGTTTCATTTTCCCCGATGATGCACAGGCTTATACTGAACCTCTGAGACATCTATCTGTGTGGTGTAGGTGCTGTTCCTTTGAACACCTTGTCGGGTTTCTCTGCTCCTGAGGTTTTCCATGGCATTACTAGGTGGAACACTGACCCCACCTCCCCCTTTAAGTCATACTGAGGGGCCTTTGATGACTTAAGTTTGTTCTGGATTAACTTCAGATCAGGAAAATCCTTTTCCTTTGCTGCTTCAAGCTGTTCCCTTTGTCCTTTGTATTCATTCACTTTTCCTTCTCAGTTCTAATAATGAGGTGGAGCCCACCAACACCCTCTCCCCTTGTGATTTCTGTGAGACACTCCCACTGAAAGGAGAAGGAAAAGGTGGCAAGGGCAGCTGGAGCCCTTTCCCTGGGAGAAGATGTTTACCAGTGACCTCACTGCTGTGTAGAAATTCCATCTTGGAGAGAGGCTCATTAAGACTCAGGAAGGCCCTGAAGTTGAGTACTCACAAAGGCCCCTCCCTCAAAGATTAATACAAATAATAAGGACTGCTAAGTGGAGGAGATTCTGTGATTCGTCCAACTAGCAGTATGTTGTGTAGAGGGCATCTCGATGCTGGGTGAGTTTTCTGTGATGTATCTGCCTTTGAGTCATCCATCCGCTTGGAAGTAACCTCAATAAACTCATGGTTCACCAAGCTGGCCTCTGGTGGTATTGTGACTTTGCTCTGTTGTTGGTTCCCTCTGTGGGGTTATGAGACACTTCCCAGGAGCAGTGTCACACAATACTCAACATAATGTGCCGGTGAGGAGCAAGACTTGGGGTACAAACAATAGAATACAGGAAGTGCAGTGTGGCCACAGCCCAGACAGGCAGCTGCTGGCACTGCAGCCACTTGGGTGACAAGTGATGGGCATATGTGTAGGGCGGGAAAGTGTTAACTATGTGCTTCCACATGTGAATTCAGATCTCAAATCTGTACTTAAACAGACACCATACAGTTCAAAGGTAAATGATAAGTTTGTGCTAATAACTTAGAATGTTACGCCACACATTAAATCACAACTATTTAAAAGGCCAGAGAAAAGAGAAAAATTGTATTTGAAAAAAATTGTGTTTTCATTTCATGGCTTGGCCTGTCACCTGGAATACAGTATTCATATCCATTACATAGTAGTCACTAGCTACAGCTGCTCCCTCCTTGTGGCTCCAGACACTTCAGTGACCAGCATACCACCCTCTCCTCTGGGAGGCTCTCTTGATAGTACCATGCTAGGAAGCAAGGGACACACACACACACACCTGGTCACTCCCTTCTGGGAGCATGAGACGGAAGTGGGCTTCCCTGATGTGGTGTTCTCTCACTTCTCTGCTGTCTTCAGAGTCCCACTCTTGTCTGTCCAGTCCCTGTTGCACTTGGCAGCTCACTGCAGTACTAAATACTACTTGTTCCTGAGTTCAGGCCTGCTCATTTGCTGCCAGAAGCACTTCATGTTGAGACCTCATAGCACCCTAGGCAGCAAGCCCAAGGCATCTTCCCCAACTCCAATAGAGCTAAGTTTGGAAATATGAGCCTAAGTCACAAGAGCACACCTGTAGGCCTCTTTTCCTCAAGATCCTACATTGATTCATGAGCAAATCCCATGGTGTGTCCCTGAGCACGTCCCTGGTAGGTACTGTCTGTGACCTCTTGTGCCAGCCCCATCCCACCCTGTTATAAGGCTGCCTACCACCCAGTGAAACACTGGGTCCTGCCAAACTAGACATGGCCCAAGGCCTGCATACCCGACCTCTCAAGATACTCTTCTAGGGTGGCAGGGGTCCATTGGCTCTGTTCACATTTACCTTCCCACAGCTATTGTTCAGAATAACGCCTTCTCTGCTTTCTTCCTCTCTTTGTCCTCATGGCACTTACTGTTCCTTGAAATTTAGTTTGTTTTGTCTTATTGAGTCAGAATCTCAATTTCTATCTCTGGCTGGCCTGGAACTCAGAGAGGGATTTACTGCCAAACAGAAAAATATCACCTCTGTACTTACAACTTACACCACCTTAATTTAAAAAAAATTATAAAGTTTATTTAAAAATTTTTATACTTCATTAGTTTTTTTATATTTCATTAGTTTTAAAGAAATTGTTTTTAAACAAAAATAATTTCTTTCATATATAATGATGGTTAAAATCTATTAAATGCATTTTACTAAATCTATTAAATTTATTAAACTAAGTTGGGTTTTATCACTTACAAGCACTATCTGATGAAGTAGAAAAACGCTTACACCGTTTCTGTGGGGCTAGTTATTAAAACAGCTTTGAAACTTAGCTAGTATTTAACAGGTAGTGTACAGCCTTGAGGATCAAAGACCACAAACACTGTTCTTTTAATGAAAAGTTCCCAAAGTAGTAGGAACCCACTGACGGTGCTGGTGACCTGGGACCTGCAGGCTCTGGGGTGAGGAAAGGGCAAACTGTACTGTATTTTAGAACTCAGGTGGCCAGAGCTGGGGCTGCACCAGCTTTCCCCATGTCTGTCGTTTATCACCACTGACTTCAGCAAAAGCTGTCTTGAAGGAATCCTATGGTCTGGCCCACGTGTTTGCTCAGTTCTGTCAATAATTGCTGCTTTTTCCTCTTCCTGCATTTCATGTGTTGCAGTGACATGGGCTGAAAGTGATCTCTCCTCTGTTCTCCCAGTGGACTTGTGGCTCTCAAGGGCCAGTGCCATCTACTCTGTGTACATTTCTTATCTCCTCAGATGAGTAGCACAGAGCTAGAGAGGCACCTGACTCGAAGTTCTTTAGCACTGAAAAGAGTTGACTCTAGCTTTGCAAGAGATCAGAAGTGAGAACAAATGTATGCCCTAAATGTACAGCACAACACAAGCTATTTCTGGGAGAAGGGAAAAGGGGAAAAGGAACAAGGCTTGCTTAGATTTTAAAGTGACTTCTGGTGGCAGAATTCAGTAAAACACCAGTGTTTAGCTGAAAACTTCAACACTGATGTGAAGTTGTCAACACACTGAAGGCCTGTGAGGGTGTTGCTGAAGGACTACTCTTGCTCCTTAGAGTCTGAGTAATCTTTGCAGGGGTAGGGCTGTGGTCAGCAGCATAGTGTATGCTAGCATGTGTGAGATTCCAGGGTGATACCTGAAAAAGTCAAGTCAATACACATTTACTGAGTGCTCACTAAAATCAATTCAAATCAACTACTAAATGTTTCTGAAATGTCAAATTCTTGTTTTCAGAAATTCTTATTTCCTTACTTCTTATGTGAATTAATAACTATCATTATTCAAAGGGCAAGGATGACAAGAAAAACATGTCAACTTTGTGCTAGTTTAAAAAATTAATGCTTAATACTATGAATTTCACATAAACAGATAATATTATAAAAAATTCAATGTAGAAATATGAGTACCTTAACATATTCTTTCCTTTTAAGTCTCCTATTTTGGATATTTGATAAATTCAATAAGCAGGAATCCAGGTCATTGATATGTAAAGCAATTACTGGTCATTTGCAAGCAGTACACTGACTAAACATTAAAAAAAAAACAAAAACCACCAACGAAAGCATTTAGGGGAACTCTGCCTGCTCAGGAGAGTCTTAAGTAATCCATCTCATGTCAGTAAATTGCTTACTAATGTGTTGACTTAGGGCCACCCTCCAAAGTAAAATGAAAAGCCTGGAATTTACAGCATATCAATGCATCAGTTGATAAGCTTTTACTGGTTTAATATCCTCCCAGACTTGCAGCTTGGAGCCACTTCAAGTTAGCAACAGAATGTTTGCCATCTCTATGTGATAAAGGAAGTCAAAGGAATGAACAAACTTCAGGACCATTATGCTGTTTGGTGAGATGGAAATGAAAAAGCTAGAGAAGTCACAGGTTGGGGGTGTGTGAGAGCTGAGCCCTGAAGTCCAGCATCTGACAGATTGTTGGCCTCACCTTTCAAACAATGGTCTGGACTTTAGCTGGGGCAGAGATAACATAGTGCATTTGGAAGGTTTTAATTGCAGCAATAAAAGACCATGCCTCAATTATATGACAGACGCTAGCAGAGTTTGCAGATAAGGATCAAAGGCATCCAAGGAGTGGCCACTGCACTCTGGGCCACACTAGGCTTTCTGTACACACTGCTGGGGAGTTAGCACATCAGCTTTTCCCCAACCTTTCCAGGTCCTTTGATCTGAGTTCCCAAGCAAGTAAGTGTACTAGGACTACTGTATGAGCCAGACAGGTCCAACACTCCCTCACTGAATTTTAATCCTGACACTCACTAGTACAAAACCCAACACCTGACCTTTGCAGTTCTTACCACAAAAGTTCAGTATGCTTAAAAGAACCTGCGTTGTCACACGACACCACTGTGCTCTGCTTCTGTTTTGCTAGCAGCGTGCCGATGATACTTTAAAGCCAGGCCACCTTGAGAACATTTTAGTGTATGGGAACATTTTGTTTGTTGAATTTTGATGGTTAAAAACCAAAGAAAAGGGCTTCATTAACTCTCCCAGGAAGAGAAGGGGAAAATGCAGAACCACAGATTGTGAATAAGCAAGATAGATTCTAAAATCAGAATGACCTGAGCTCACCTGAGCCAGAGTAGTGAGGAAATAATCATCTCAGCACATGAAGCACTCAAGGACAAAGCTCCCGAGTAGGTTATTACCTCTTTCTTTTCTACTCGTTAGGCTTCCTTCTCTCTGTGTTGGATCTAGGCCGCTGGTTCCCCAGTTGGGCAGAGGCTTTACCTCTCATCTGATGAGATCAGCTTTGTAAAGCAACGCTGCAGCTCAGTGGTCTGTCATCCTCCTGGTGCTGTGAGCCTTTTGTTTTTAATTGCTATGATAAGATACCAAAATAAGTGGTATTTTTTAAAAGTGTCTAATTGTGGCACAGATCATGGGCTGCTTGGAAGGGATCAGCTGCCTCTCCTGCTTTACTGACTCTCTGAAGCAGTCAGTGCTTACCTGTGTGACAGCAATGAGCCAGATTTATTTCTCCTAATAACTTGTAATGTCTTTTGTGACGAAAAATGTACAAGTGAATTTACATTACTCTTTGTTTGTGATTAAAAGACAGATATATTTTAAATATATGGCGATTTCCAGATTAAAACAATTGTTGCCATCCACAGATAGAGAATTAACTACCTCCACACTGTTATCCACCACAGCCTGTTTACTAAAATCTGTTTCTGACTCAAACCTTCAATTGCTGATCTGAAGTTTTGTGCAGTTAAGATGGGTCAGAGGCATGGGAAAAAAAAGAACTTCCTATCTCCCTAGAATAACTTGGTATTTCTGGAATGCTGCTAACTGTAGCACAAAGCTAGTCTCTCACCCAAGGAACCTCGCTAGAGCCATTGTTCATTGTGGCTTTGGAATTTGTTCTTAATGTAGTTACTGGTTCACTTCAAACCAGAGTTAATTTTAGTAAACATTGTTTTTGAAGACCTTCATAGGTTCAAACTGCAGAGCCACTTAGAAAAAAAACACTTCAGAAGTATAAAGTAAGGCTGAATGTAATTATGGGATAAGAATAAACTTGGCCTAACACAAAGAAAGTGAAAATAAGTTTAGAAAGGCAATTTCTTTTGCAAAAAAAGGATGGCCTGGAACCAAAAGCAGGCTAATAAACACATCTGACCAAGATGGCCTCTGTCTTTCAATAACACAGAAATAGGCATGCAGGAGAGGACTGTTTCCCATCCCACCAGCATAATCTGATGTGGTTGGCTAATGGGCCTGAGAGGCAAGTGGGCTCATGGAATGAGAACACTTGTTGGGCTAACTAACTACCTTTGATAGAAAAAAGTTTCTAATATACTGAGGAACCAGGGCCAGTTGTTACACTTTTATTTTAAATATACTAATGTATAACTTCTTAAAGCATCTTTATTTATAGCCTTATGTTAAAGTATTTTGGGGCTGGAGCAGTGGGTAAAGAGCACTTGGTGCTCCAGCATGAGGGCCTGAGTTCAATCCCGATTACCAAAGCATAAAAGCTGGACATGGATGCCTGTGCTTGGAACCCCAACAGAGACATGCAGATTCTTGGGCCTTGCTGACCCAAGTGTCTGCTGAAACAGCAAGTGTCTGCTTCAGTGAGAGACCCTCTCTCAAGGGAAGAAGGTGGAGACCAGTATAACAGGGCACACACTTCTGACTAAGCAGACAGACACATACATGACATACACACAAAGACAGATACACTCACACACACACACATATTCACATCACTTGGATGAACACTTGTATGTGTGTATACATACCTGTACACACACATGCATACCTGAACAAACACACCCACATATACTTTTTTTTACAGCCTTTCTAAATGGAAAACATCAAACTTATTTTTTTTACTGAAACCATTTTTCTTGTTAAAAATTAAAATTGTTTCTATTATTATAAAACCATATTGAGCTTAATAAGGCAGTGTTCAGTGCCTCAGTATTTTCTGTAACACTTGTTACTCAATTGTCCTATTCCTTCTGTGAAATATTAATTTTACCTCTGTGATGAAAACTTTAAAAAAGCACAAGAAAATGGTTGAAACTCCTGAAAAAATTATATATATATTTATATGTATGTGTGTGTGAGCTAATATTCTTTCACTAAACTTTATTTCTTATAGTTTTATTAGAAATAAGAATGGCTGCTTTGCTGTGCCCCAGAACAAGTTGCTGTCCAGTGTTCTCAATCAGTTTCCTTCCTGCTGGTCATGGGAAGCACCCAGAGGTGCTGGCCTTAGACCCTAGCAAGCTCTGATGCAGTGGCTTCTGTCCTTCCACCTGACAAGGTGTGGTGCGTGGTGCCAGGACATACTCCTCCATCCTAGTTTCATTCAAAACCCAAACAGATTTGGTGGATTATGGTATGAAGTAACATTCTCTTGCCCTCTCCATGTGAATCAACTAAAATTCTCAGTTTAGATGATTTCATATGCTGATGGCTTTCTACTGTTCACCAGTTGTCCATTACTTAATGGGGACCTTAGCTACCAAATATGTTTTGTATTCAAAAGGTTTGTCTTTTAAAACATAAGATGGCTCTTCCAACCCTGCTAGAGTTGTTAGAGTTGCCTTGTACACGTTGAGACACATAGACAAGCTGGTGAATTTTTTCAGTTAAAAGTCATATTAAGCCCATCTGGAGGAGTGGATGTTTATAAATACACCATAAATATTAATCATTTTATTCAAGACTTTGACTTTATTAGAAGTCCTTCTGCGGTTGGACCACATTAAGCTTAGGGTATGAACTACTATGAAGGGATGTTTTCCTGAATTTTCATCTGATTATTGTGGCTGTTCAGCAGACAGTTACCACATATTTACTTTTAATTTGAACACCTAGTAGTCTAATTTGGGTAATTTTATGTGATTTTTATGCATTTTATCATTATACAATATCATTCGCAACACAAACCTGCTATACTTTGTCTCCTTGAACTACTGTTAGGCAGAGATCGACTGGCCAGAGTGCTCTGGTGCTGAGCAACCTAAGGTTCCATTGTCATGGTCTGGTATGCAGGGCTTTTGTTTTCTTTTAAAGACAGGGTCTCTTGTGTCTCAGGCTGGCCTCTAACTGGTCAAGGATGTAGGTGAGGATAACCTTGAGAACTGAATCTTTTTGCCTACTTAGATGCTTGGATGATGGGCATACACTGTTATACCTGGTTTATGTGGTGTTGGAGACTGAACTCAGGGCTGCCTACATGCCGAGTAAGCAGCCTAACTAACAACTGAGCCATGTCCCTGACTCCAATAAATGGCCTTTATTGTAACAAACTCCATCCTACTTCTGGCACTGGTACTGCTCAGGATTAGGAATGGTTGTTACATTTGGGTATCTTTTTTAGTGAAATTGAAATGCTTATGTGAATTTCTGTTATTTTATAGTTTAAATTTCTTCCCAAGCTTGCTATTTTTGTGGGAACTAATTTCAATTACATTTTGGTCTTTAATGGCAATAGGCTGTATATATGAGCCTCTTACATTTTTAACATGATTTCTAAGAATGTCTTCCTCCTCAATGTTTTTTGTCTGGCAATACTTTATCTTCCAGTGTTCATTTTTAAATTACTTTTCAAATCAGATGCTGGTTTCATTAGCTAGATTTGCTCTTTCTCTCCTGTCCATCTGTCTCTCTCTGGTCTCAAACTCATTATCCTCCAGTTTCTGCCTTCTGGAGCTGGGATCACAGGGATGGAAGATCACCTTCTGGGGATCTGAATTCAGGTCTTCAGGCCTGGCATCAGCACCCTACCTACTGAACAACTTCCCAGCCCCAATTACCTTTCTTGTTTATTTTTTCTGAGGCAAGGGTGTTGTTATGTAGGCTTAGACTGGCTTGGACTCAAGATCCTTTTGTATTAGCCTCCAGTTGTAAGCTGCCACTCCTGTTCTCATTTTTTTTTTAATATGAATTTACTTTGAACATTTTTGATTCATTTTAATTGTCTTGTATTAATGCAATGTAAGAGTTTGTTACATAATAGGTAAATTTATCTGTTATATATGATTTCTTGCTATGCTTTAATCCCTCATCACCTTTTTACTATTAAAATATATTATTAAAAATAAATATATTTTTAATTGTTTTTATTTCTTCAAGTTATATCTCACAATCCCCTTCCTACTCACCGCTCTGGTTCCCCCCCCCCCCCCCCCCTCCCCTCACCCCCCCCCATCCACTTCCTTTTTTTTTCTCATCACCTTTTCTATGATTATCCCCTCTTATTGCTGCATTTTCCCTTTTCCTAACTTCTGTAGGAATATTTGTGTGTGGGGGCATACATGTGATGGTTAGAGGACACACAACCTTGGGTGTCAGTCCTTGCCTTCCACCTTGTTTGAGACAGGGTTTCTCCACCTCACCCTGCCTACACCTCACCCTGTCTACTCTGTGTTTCATACTAGCTGCCCCTAGAGCTTGTGCACAGTCTCCTGTCTCAACTTCCTGTCTCCTCAAAGAAGCTCTGGAGTTGCAAATCCCTGATAGTCTCTGGCTTTTACACTGATTCTGGGGATTTGAACTCAAGCCCTCACACTTGTACAGTAAGCTCTTTTATCCACAGAACCATCTTCTCAGCCTAACAGGAATATTAAATTTTTTTTTATTAAAAGCAGAACAGCCACTGAAGAAGAAACTTTCTCTTGATTTTAGTGAAATAAAAATCAATCCATGTGTGACTCAGTAATCTGCACTACTTGCTGACGCAGCAGAATTTCTGCCTTCCTGAATGCTGGAGGACAGGATGCTGACGACAGGTTAGAAGTCCATCTTCAGATGAGCTGGCAAAATTGTTGGGATCTGTAAGAGTGACTACCAGACAATCCTGACTTAATTATAGTTCCATCTTGTACTAAATGACTTTAATGGACTATTTATTAAAGTGCATACACACTCAATAATCCTCATAATTTCTTTTTTTTTGCCAGAAAAAAATACATTGTGTTTATCAACCACAT
The DNA here is from genome assembly GCA_907164525.1 of Lophiomys imhausi. Taxonomy (NCBI): domain Eukaryota; kingdom Metazoa; phylum Chordata; class Mammalia; order Rodentia; family Muridae; genus Lophiomys; species Lophiomys imhausi. The sequence goes on along the minus strand of CAJQZJ010016246.1, from coordinate 2,468,716 downwards.
TTCCTATTTCTTTCTTCACCACCTGATGGTGTACATGCAGGCTGGTGGACCTTCTCTGTTGGGAACAGTGGTGCAGTAAACATGGCCATGCAGCTATGTGTATTCTAAGATTTAGGAGACTTAGGTATGTGTCCAAGACTGGAACAGCTATAGTGCCTAATGGCTCAATTTATATGTATATATTTTGAGAGATTTCCATACTGACTTTCATAATGGATGGAAGATGAGCTTCTACCCTAGGAACTCTAAAGAGAGATGTTTGGAAAATTGTAAATTGGCCCAAAGTACCTCTCCTGGTTTGGTTCAGGGTATCATCTTGCCTAATGAGCAAAGATAGGGATAAGACCTGGAAGGGATGCCAGCATGCTGCCTTCTATGCAGGGAAAGAGGAATAGCCCATCCAAGGAAGTGAGGACACACACATTCTTTCTATCCAGTTAATGGTCAGGACTTTTAATCAATTTTATGCAAATGGCAGTGTTTGAGAAAGAATCAGGCAATGTAGGAAAACAGGAAGCTTTTCACCTAACAGTAAACAGCAATGAGGGAATCTTTTTAGAAATTCAGCCCTACCCCAAAGTTTTTGTGTTTCCTATTCAGCTAGGAGAGATCACAGTTTTTGATATAGATATATATCTCAAAAAATATATTTCTTCTTAGTCAAATTCAACTTGGTAGGAAGTCTCTGTGGCCTCTGCCTTTGGGTCTCCTGCTGCCTTCTTATATCCAAAGCAGGAGCTTTGTGCAGGCCAGGCCAACTAATACCTCACGGATCTTCTAGCCACCACCCAATGCTCTACTGCTCTGACTTCACAATGCAGTGAACAATACCATTAGCTGAGTATCCATATCACATTTAATGCCATCCTACTCTTCAAGGAAACTCACGGATTTTCTTAGTTAAATCTGAGGCATAGTGACAACCACAACATATCAAATGTTCTGATTTACATATTCTAATAACCGTGTCACTTAGAACAAATACCTTAGTTTTTTTTAGTGCCTAAAGTGCCTAGGAAAGGTACTAGAAAAAAATCATATTGCTTTATAATCAATGTAGGTCTAGCACAGCTGAAATGGGCTGGCTCACCCAGATAAGGGCAAAGTCACACAGAAGGTCACAGACCAGCCAATTCTTCTCTGAGATAAATGAGTCTCTTATGGGACCAGGAAGTATGTGGCTGTGGTCACTCAGTCTTGTGCCTAAAGAAGGCAATAACTAGGAAACTAGAAAATAAGCAACCATCTTTTCCATTACAGGCTGTCTGTTATCACTCACCAACATAATGAGAAGAACAAATAGCTAAACTAAATGTGTCAACGATACTCCTATAGGAAATGACTATAGCATAGTGTGACTATGAGAAGTTGATCCTTTTCTCTCTTGAGATAGGATCTTGCTATGGTGCCTAGGCTGGCCTCAAACTCTAGAGTCAAGCAATCTTTCTACTTCAGTTTCCCAAGTGTTGGGACTATAGACCTACATCATCATGTCTGGCTGAGGAGTTTATCTCAGTGATCTGAGGCTGACATGTTGGAATTACCAGTGCTACCATAAACAGAATATTAACAAACCTAAAACAAGGTACATAAAAATTAACTTGGAAAAGATATTAATGTTTGTAACGAATAAAAAATCTCCAGCACCTACTTATGTGCTTCGTTATGATTTCTTGGATTCTCAGGCCAGTGGTGACACCCACATCCCAGGTGAGGGAAAGTGCCCCAGAGAACCTACTTATGGTAGCTAGACCTGCCATGTGAAGCAGGCATGAGGAAGGTTCCCCATTCAGGGCTGGCTACTTCTAACACCAGCTAGTCCTTTTCGTACAAGCAGAGATTGTTAACCAAGTACCCTCACACCCTGCTAAGTAAACATAAAAAATAGAAAGTGGCATTAAGCAAGCACAGACAGGAGTTGTCTATTTATGTAATGGGGTGACCTCACAAGGACCAGCCAGCTACTACTGGAAGATGTTAGGGAGGTCTCCATTTTCACTGATATCACAGGCGTAACTGGGGCCTCTGAAGAGTTATAAAAGCTCAAGTTTGTCTTACTTTACCAGAAGATGGTACCTGGCGTAAGCAAACAGCAGAGTGGTTAAACCAAAGCTTATCTGAATGTCATCATTTCATGCAGCAAAGGTCAGAGGCCACTGGGTTGAGCAAAGCTCTAGAGTGAAGTGAGCTGAAGTTGCACTTCTGTGCTTTATCAGTCCTGAATCTTCACTCACACAGGCCATGTTGTGTAGAGAGGCAGTGATGGACACTCACCTTTTCCTCAAAGAATTTTCTTCTTAACTTGGCATCCGTAGGAGGGATTATTTTCCTCAGGTTTCTGTACCACTTCTTAACGATGTATCCTCTCCAATAGGCTTGGATTCTAAAACATGCAGACATAGAAATGATTGCCTAATAGCCTTACTTTTAAATTTTAAGGAATACTTTATCATGCGTATGAATGTTTTGCTTTCATGTATGTCTACACCACTTGCGTGCCTGGTACCCATTAGAGAGGGCATCCAATTCCTTGGAAACAGAGTTACAGATAGTTGTGAGTCACATCACGTAGGTGCTGGGAATTGAACCTGGGTCTCCTAGCAGAACAATTGGGGCTCTTAACCACTGAGCCATCTCTCCAGCCCCTAATGGCCTTATTTTAACAAGTACTTCAGTATTCCTCCCAGCCTGGGCTATTCTGGTGATCCTCTGCTGCAAACACCTGTCTCCCCTCTACAGGGCACTGAGGTCCCACTTACCTGGTGGCACACTTTACTCTGAATAGGCGGGCCCCGTCGTGTATCACTCTGGTTTGATATTGGTTCTTTCTACAGAGGGGACAGGTTTTTTTATTTGTGAACTTTTCAAAAGCCTGAAGGCATGCCTGAAGAAAAGGATTTTACTTAAAACTTTACAAGTAATTATTTATAAAAAATACTTTTACTTCTAATATAATTACAGTGTTCTTTTTCTCATAGTTGGGACTCAGTTCAATTTAGATCATGACGTGAAGTAGTTTCATCAGAATTTAACACCTTACTCATGAAACCTGCTCCAGAAATGATTTTCCACAAGAACACGCACACAGAGATTTCAAAGACCTCGGAAAGTCAAGTGGCGTAAAGGTAAAAGGCTATGTGTAAGACTGCCATGCAAACAGCCGGCAGGAAGTGAGCTATCAGCAGCTTTGATGTGCGGCAGTAACTATTTGCTATACAAACATCTGTGGTTCTGTCACACAGAATCCATGATTTTCACAACAGGATGAGCTGTAATCTACCCTAAAGCCATATTTCTAACTACAAATGGGACTCATAGATCAACAAATGGCTCTTTAAATGAGCAAGGAAGGAAGCTAGGTCTGGGGTGGGATTACTCACCTTATGGAACACATGTGAACAGGAAAGCAGCACCTGCCCACCGGGAGAGAGCAGGGTCTATGTCAGTAGTGCATTCTCCAGAAGAGCAATCTGCACACTTGAAGGTAACATTCAGACAGATGACCATTTCCACAGCTTTAGGTTTAGTACAGCATAAGCATATAATCTAAACAAAGCCAATGACCCCAGTACCACAAAACACATCCTGATTGACATTAAGCTTGTTAAAGGAGTGCCAGGTTAGACACTGCTAGGTATATGGGGTGGGGTAGGGAGGAACCCGTCCATGTGGTGTGGACTTGGTAAGAGAAGGAGCAGAGACATGATAAGCAAACATCCTTTATAGGTCTTTGTTTAGCTAAATTACACTCCTAAACTTAAAATCACAGCTTATCTTGACATAATTCAGAGAATCTTACATTTAAATCACAAGACATTATGGAGACAAATTACATTTGCTTTTTGAAATGGAGAGCGAGTGTGTTCATAAGAAAACTTCACCCTTCTGACTCAAACTCCCCCCCCAACAGTGATGTTTTGGCCTGGAAAAACAAAAACACAAAACTAGCTTAGACCCAATAATGGGGAAGGATTTTAGACCATTGGCCACTGGCAGGTATTGGGCTGTGGAGAAGGTTGAGTGGGCAGAGGCATGTCTTCTCCTGTTTTCAGTGACGGTACCCTGTGGCTTTGCTCACTCTGTACTTTTAAGTGGGATTAGGGGAAGAAATTTTAGAATAAAGCTCATAAACTCCTAAAACTTTTTCCTTTAAAAAATATTTAGTTTAGCTGGGTATGGTGGCACATCCCTTTAATCCCAGCACTCAGAAGACTGAGGCAGAGGGATCTCTGTGAGTTCAAGGCCAGCCTGGTCTATAAAGTGAGTCCAGGACAGCCAGGACTATTACACACAGAAACCCTGTCTTGAAAAAAAAAACAAAAAAAAATGTATTTTATGTGTATGTTTTTTTTTTTGGTTGAATGTGTGTCTGTGTACGACATCCATATGATGGCCAGAAGAGGGAATTCGAACTGGAGTTACTGGTAGTTGTAAGCACCAGGTGGGTGCTAGGAACTCAACCCCAGTACTCTGGAAGACTTACCAGTGCTCTTAATTTCTCAGCCCTCCAGCCCACTAAAAGCTTTTCTGGACCCTGACAACTATAAGCTTAAATTTAATAAACTATTGAATTAAAATCAAATGTGGACTTATTCTTTTTTTTTGTTTTGTTTTGTTTGTTTTTTGTTTTTTTTTTCAAGACAGGGTTTCTCTGTTTAATAGCTCTGGCTGTCCTGGGCTGTTTGTAGACCTCGAACTCCACCTGCCTCTGCCTCCTGAGTTCTATGATTAAAGGCATGTGTCACCATCTTGGGGTTCAGTTACTCATTTTTCAAATAATTTTTCAAAGTATTTTATCAACAGATATCAGTTTGCTCTGAGTACTATAACTCTTAAATGTAATATTAGAATATTATACTTTGAAATGTCCATATATATTCATTATAGCCGAATAGTTTATAGTGATAGCTACATAGGTGAGGACTAAACTCCTTTTACATTTTGGCATAATTTTTGAGTTGGCCTGTTGTGAATCTACTGAGTTCTGTTCTCACTTTAGATGGATCTTCTGCTGCAAAGGCAAGAGATTACTTGAAATTATTCATTCTATCTTGGGAAAATTGTTTTTATTTTTATTTAGTTTTTGTGTTTGAATATTTTGTCTGCATGTATATCTGTGTACCATTTGTATGCCTGGTGTCCATGAAGGTCAGAAGAGGGCATAGAATCTCCAGGAACTAGAGTAGTGTGCCACCATGTGTGTGCTGGGAATCTAACCTGGGACTCCTGGAAGAACAGCCAGTAAGTACTCTTAACTATTGAGCCATCTCTGTAGCCCAGGAAAATTGTTTTTAAATAAGAAGAAATCTAATGTGGAAATTCTAAGTGCAAGATTAGCACAATTGTGTTAGTATCTTTAACTAAACAAAATGACAAAGCTTATATTGAAATGCTCACACAAACCTTGAGATATTTAAGTTTTCACTCTTAATACAACTAGGTTAAACATGTACAGGACAATGAGTGAGGCTTCTGAGGCTGTAAAATTCCCTGCAGTTTTAATGCTCTTGCTACTTTCCAGCAGTAAATTACAAACTGCCCTACATATGACAGTTTTGTGGTTCAATGGCTGACTGAAATCTTTCCAATGTTCACCTCCTACATAAGATTAGGTCCTCTTGGAGGACAAGAATGAAAGTGTACGTCAAGCCTTTTCATAATCACATCACTGAAGAACAAAAGTGTAATGACTATGAGATTTCTTGCTGATAATGAAGCATCTTCAAGTCTGAGAGGTCAGGATAGCCCATGAAGCCTGGGGTCGTCAGCTGGGACCCAAGCCTGGCTGTATGCTGGGTCTTCTCAGATGCAGTCTCAGTGCCCACCATGTAGAAGCTAAGGCTACACACTATGCAAATGCCTTTTATTTTCCCCAAATTCTGAGAGCATGAATGACCTTGGCTCCCTGGAACTGACAGTTCAGTCACCCACAGCAATGGGTTTGTGCAGCAGGTCATAAGCTTTCTACAAACCAGGATGACCACCATCTTATTTTAACAGATGTGTACACAAAGATTTTACATTAAACCAGGATTCCCCCATAAATCCTTTGAAGATATTCAAGGCATTCTTTCATGCAAATGGTATACTTGAATTTAAGTGTCACACCAATAAGTGGATATTGTCAAGTGATGGTGTTTACATGCACACACACACTTTAGTGGGTGGTAGGGAAGATGTTAAGTATTAGAAAGTCACAAGGGAGTGTGGAACTGGGTGGCTCACTGGCCATTACTAGGGAAGTAGTGTCTGGCTGATCTAAGATCTACACCTCTGTCTGTTATGTACCTGGGGATGGAGCTCAAATTCTTCTTTACATATTGGGCATGGCTGCATGGAGTCCCCTTGCAGGAGGGATCTCTGCTTCACTCTCTCCCATTCATCTGATGACAGTGGCAATGGGGGAGGTGCCAAGATGCCTAGTTTCTGGGCTACAGGAAAAGACAAGACATAATGTTAGCTCATGTATTTTAGCACATGTAGTCACATTCTTAAGAGACAGTCTGCATGCAGATATTCAAGGGAGGCATTATAGCTTAACCTTTCACAACACACAGTAAGGTGCTTTTCTACGAAGGCACAAGGGCAGTGATGACACTGAGTACCCATCACATGAGCTTTTATCCCATGGAGAGACTCACTTTGAAGAAGTACCTGTAACACTCCTGGGTATAGGGCTGCCAGACCTGTAAGTGTAAACCACTATCTGCAAACTGCTAAATATCAGTAAAGGTATATTAAAAAAAAATTAACCTAGCACAGGATCTTCAATGATACACAGTAAATGTTAAGGAATTGGAAGCTATGACAGAGGGCTATCAGAAAGCACTCTTGGTTATAGAAAAATTCATGGTAGAAGTATGAATGTATTCTGAAAGGGTAGAAGATAAAGGTAATCTCACAGGTAATGGATATAATTTCTAGGTAAAGAGACTCTTGTCCATGTCTTCTCAGAAAAAGTAACAGAACAGATACTCAACCCATAGGACTCAAAAATTTGGGATGTAGAGAAAACCAAAAAGACAACGAGGAAGCATAGTATTAAGAGCTGAGTAGCTATGAGAGCACTCATGTCAACTGAGATACATTTATCTACATGCAGTTGCCAGGAAACAAAGTTTGCAAACAGATGGTTTACTTAAGATGCTAGGAAAAGGAAATACAACAGAGTCAAAAGAACAAAAAGGAAATGAAATAACAAGGAGAACAGCAGAAACACCAAGAAAACAGGAGCCGAAGAAAAGCCAGAACCAACAGTAGGTATGAATCCAAAATGTATTTTTCTCAAAAGAGATATTTCTAATGATATTGGTTTAGATAAAATACAAAGCGCAATGAAAAAAATACAGAATGACCAAAGGAAATGGTTATAAAATGCATGTCAAAACGGGGGAGATGGTTCAGTCAGTAAAGTGCTATACACGTGAGCATGGGTTCTATCACCAGGATCTGTATAAAAGGCTGGGGTGGTAGCATGTACCGATAATCCTAGTGCTGGCAAGGAAGAGACAGGAGATCCTTAGAGCTTGCTGGTCAGCCAGTCCAGGTGAACTGGTGAATTCTAGTTTAGTGAGAGACCCTGTCTCAAAAAATATGGTAGAGCGTTACTGAGGAAGATACTGATACCAGCCTCTAGCCTCCACACGCACATGCCTACATGTGAAAACATACACAGACAAGCAAAAATTATGTTAAGAGCACTTGCATTCCAAGCTGACTTGATAATATTGGTGACCTTAAGTCACCTCACTAGATTTACTTCTGGTAATATACACCCAAAACTAGAACCATCAGAACAAACAAGCTGAGGTGAGCCCAGAGCCATCAGACACAGGGCCTATCCTATCTTGGTTTGGTACCTACTGCAGTGAGCAATGAGCTCAGTCTTTATTTACTCTTAGACTAATGGTGATCCTATGACTTACTGGAGGTGAAGTGACCCCTGCTGCCAAAGGCCAGACTCTGAACTGCACAAACCTGTTCTGCAATAACCCCCTCACCCCACAGCATCAGACCTGAGGACAGGCTTTCTTGGAGACCACCAGTGACAAGGCTTTCACTCAAGGTGCCTGTCCCTTTCTGCCCCTCACCCCAGCAGCTACAGGAACAAAAGGGGGCAAACCAGATAACTTCCCAATGAGCGAGTTTCCTTTCTATGCCTTGCAGAGTTCCCACTGTCTCCTGTCTCTGTCATGTACACTACAACACAACGGCTCTGGCCAATAGGTTTCTATTCTCCATGCCTAGTCATTTAGGAATCTTTTACTTCTAGCTTTACAGCATAAAACAATTTCAGACTTTAAAAAGATTTTAGGAATGATATAAAGAATTCTGTGGCCTTAACTTAACATGATGATATAATGATGGGAACCAGGTATTATGCTGAGCTAATTATCAACTGTTAGGCATGTTCCCTTATCCGTGGCTGTACTTTCTGGGGTTTCAATGATTCACAGTCAATTACCATCTGAAAATATTCAATGGGAAATTCCAAAAACAATAAGTTTTCTTTTCTTTCTCTTTTTTTTCCCCCTGAATCTAAGCAGCACAATGAAACCTCACACTGTCCTGTGCTCCATTCCTGTCTAGTGTATGTGATGTGCCCTTTGTCTCTGTGCATGTGTCCTGGGAATCACATAGACTGTGGCAGTAGTAGCCTTAGGGTTCAGCGTCACTCCAGAGCAGCACATCAGAGCTGTTGTCACTCACATGTGCCCAAGAGAGAAAGCAAAGAGTTTTCTTCAAGTGAGAAAGGGCAAAGTCTTTGATTTCACAGAAAACACTTGCATGCTGAGGTTACCAAGGTAAGAGCAAATCTTCTATCTCCCAAACAACAAACATGAGAAAAAACCAGATTCACAAGAATTTTACAATTATACTTCTGCAATAGTCATGTAGGGCTATGGTGAGAGCAGCATCAGGAAGAGTGGGATGAGGCAGCTTGAACCACACAGCAAGACTTTCTCTCAAAGTGAAAAAAAAGTTATGGCCCCAGTGTATAACAGGATACAGTTAAGATGGAAAAGAGACTGAATTTGTGGATGCTATTCAAAATGATGTTAAAGTGTATCACCAGAAAGCACCAAGCCTGTGAAAATTTTTTGGCTAGGAGTACCTTGAAATGAGGAACATCAAGACAGCTCAAGTGAGGGGTCACTACACAGATTCAAGAAAAGGCTTGGACTCAAGAGTACAAGCATCACTGAGGAGCTGCTGCGTCACCTGGAGGTGAGGAAGCTTATTAAGGAGAAGGACACTACCCAAAGTTATTCTTCAATCCAATGTAATCAGGCTCTTCTAGAAGATGCCAGAAGGAAACTACATTCACAAAACACAGAGATGCAGACACATGCCTGTAATACAAGTAAGTATTCAGAAGGTTGAGACAGAGAGACTAAGAGTTATAGGCCAGGCTGGGCTATACAAGGAGATTCCCAAGGCCAACAAACATATGCAAAGGTAGGCCACAGGCCTTAAAATACAGAAGCACAGATCCCACTCAGCATTGTGTGAAGGACGCAATAAACACACCCAGGAATCCACACTCAAAAACAAGTCACTTGGCCTGTTTCTGCAACTTAATCAGAGTGTTTCTGATAGCTATCTTGTTTATGGGACAGTTCCACCAATACTTTATTTCAGATGTGAAAAAAACCTTGACAGATGAAGAGTTGACATTAAAGCTTTATTATTAACAAGAACACTAGGCTGCCAGCATCTGCCAATAATATCAAAATGTAAAGATTGCATTTTTACCTCAAATACACCATGCTTCAGTCCTGTACACAGGACACCATCCAACTTGACAAGGCTACATTGGGTTAATTAGCATTAAGCCAAAGGACAAAAGACCAGGTTAGCTTACCTAAAGTTAATGGTGGTGGTGTGGGGTCTAGAACATATTCCTTTTCTGGATCTTCCACTCTGGGGCCCTCTGCAGTTTTTTTAAGCCCAGTATCTATTACAGCCGTTGCATCTTTTTTGCGAGATTTTGATTTGCTCTCATTCTTTTGCACTTTTGTCTTATAAGGATCTGCTACTGAGAGATGTCCGAGTTGAAGATCATGTAAAATGTGATCCTGTAAGGCAACTGCAGTGACTGCTAAGTTACCTTTTTTAGATGGCCGATCCTAAAAAGTGGCAGGGGGAGTCTTAATTATTGGATCAGTATGTAACATCATTTAGAAGAAAGCTGAGACTTGGTGCACACTGATGGCATGTCACCAAATCAATGGGAAGGAATGCCAGAGCAATACCTAGGTCAGAGCAAACTCCAGCCACAAAATCTATGCTAGGAACACAGGGAATTATTTTCATTTAATTACTGAGTCTTAATTATATACCAATAAATTCAAACCTGTGGGTGCTTAAATAAGCCCCTGTTGTTTTGCTAAAACTAAATCAGACTCTAGGCAAACACTCAAAGGAATCTTACTTTTTAAGCACAAGCTCTTTGGTGAAAACTTAAAGCATTTTCTGCAGGACCAGGCCCTCGAATCAGGGGAGGCCTGCAGGCAGCACTTAGAGACTTACTGTCTGTTACCTACACCACACACACCTCCCACTCTTGCTTGCAAGTTACTCAGAGACACAAGGTTTGTAAACTATTTTTATACCCAAAAAAGGTCCAGTTTGAGTATATCCCATGACTAAAACCATGGGTCGATTCTGAGGAGGATGGAATACCTTATTTTTTAACATGCTCAATCAAGAAACACTGTGGTGTGGCTTCAACAAACTCTAGCATCCCATTACAGTAACTTCCACTCTTCTGCTGTGAACAGAAAGTGAGAGTGTGTGTTAGCATGCCGATCTACTATGT
>CAJQZJ010016246.1:2378327-2450954 GCA_907164525.1 Lophiomys imhausi | reverse complement strand
GAGGAAGAACCTGTGTGTCTTGATCACTGGATGACATGCAATGGTAGGAGTTTCTGAGGGAGGAAGAACCTGTGTGTCTTGATCACTGGATGACATGCAATGGTAGAGTCTCTGAGGGAGGAAGAATCTGTGTCTTGACCACTGGATGACATGCAATGGTAGGAGTTTCTGAGGGAGGAAGAATCTGTGTCTTGACCACTGGATGACATGCAATGGTAGGAGTTTCTGAGGGAGGAAGAACCTGTGTGTCTTGACCACTGGATGACATGCAATGGTAGGAGTTTCTGAGGGAGGAAAAACTTGTGTGTCTTGACCACTGAATGACATGCAATGGTAGGAATTTCTGAGGGAGGAAGAATCTGGGTGACTTGATCAGAAGCCTAGTGTGTCAGAGCCTATCTCAGGCTTTCCTGTAATGAACAAACCAACTTTGGGTTCTTTAACTTTGACCTTAATCCTAACCCAACCAACCTCTACTCATGCCAAGAGGTTGCTCCAATGGCCTGAAGACCTCCCACTATGTTGTCACTGCCACAATGAAGCCCAAGCCTTTAACATAACCATCAGAGAACAGACAACATCCTAACCAACCATAGTAGCCACTATCTCATTAATCACAGTTTAAATCCCCTCTTTGTTAACTTCAGACTCTCTCCTGTAGTTTTGTCTGTTGCTACCTCTGCTTCAGAAAGTGTATTTTCCAGCCTTCCTTCATGTAGTGTCTTTTCCTGTTGAAAGCTGGACATATGCAATGAGTACTATGATCTAAAGCCAATAGGTTATTAGTATGAGATCTGAGGCTTCTTAAGTTGGGGTTGTCGACTGTTGGAGCAGGAAGAAGGCTTTCAGTATCCTCGAGTCTTGTTTTTAGCTCCCCACACTCAGCCCACACAATGTCTTTGGGTTTTCTTTGGGACTTTTTAATGAATTCTGTGTCCTTTGGTACCTCAGTTGTAGTCCAGAGATAGACATGCTTTCTTTGTTTGGTCCTAATTGGGAAACAGGGAAGGATGCACAGGAGCTCACCATACTAACTGTATCATGGTATGTGACACTATTCCTCGGGAGATATGAGCACACATCTGTTCAGCTCAGATAGTTTGAAAACAAACTAAAGGAAGTGTACTACTAAAGTACAACTTGGTGAACTGATGAGTTTTATTGGGATTACTTACAGGAGTGTGTACAAGGGGTTGTGGGAGCAGTAATGACTCACACAGCTTTATCCCCAAAAGCCCAACCTAGCATGGTTAATAGCTGTTGGGGAGCTCACTGTACTTCCTGCAGGTTGTTCAACAGGTCACAGACTGTTTCAGGCAGCTACGATGGTCTGAGCCTCTTTTAGACTGCCCACTTTCTCTGAGAGACTTCTAGGTAGCTTGGTTGGTCTCTCTAAGGTGGCTTGATTATTCTGAGAGTCTTCTCTCTCTAGTCCTTACTGTGTCTGATCAATTTTAGGGACTTGCTGAAGCTTTTGAGTGGTTTACTTCCTTAGCTTAGCCAACTTCCACTTAGAATGGAATGTTTGACCCTCTGTTAGAACATCCTGTGTCTTAAAAAGTTCCCTTCAAGATGAAGGTTTATCAGGGAGGAAATTCTACACAACACCTGGCCTTCTAGCCCTATTGATCCTAAGTTATGGTGCTTTTCTTGGGCTGGTTTCTATATGTTGTAGGTCATGATACTGGAATTGACTGTTGTCCATTTGTCTATGAGTCTCTCAGTGCTTCCATGTACTGCATCAGTTTCCACTGTCACACTAAGACTGTGCCACCACCTCTTTATACTGCCAACCAGGGGCATCAAGAGGCAAGACTTACTTGTCTGTGAGTCACTCTATATGTCAGTGATGATAGTCAGGTTAGGAGGTTGTATTGGTCCTGGGTGGGATGAAAGGTAATGTTCTTTTTTTTAATGTTTATTTATTACTTCAAATTACATCTCCATCACATCCCCCTCCTTCCACTCTTCCCGGGCACACGCTCTCACCCTCCCACCCTCTCCCCCTTCTCCCACCTGCCCTACTCCTCCAGTGTGGGGTGCCCTACATATCAGCCCTCTTCAGTTCAGCAGCCATATGAGGGCTAAGAGCTTGCTCTTGCATTGGGAGCCTCCATGGCAGCTCCACTAGGGTGAAGTATCCCACTAACAACTAACAAAGTCTATGTTCCTGTTCCTTTCAGTCTGTTGGTTGTAGGATAGTTATCCTGTACTATATGGCTAAAACCCAGTTATAAGTGAATAGATGCCATGTGAATCTTTCTGGGTCTGGGTTAGCTCACTCATGATGAGATTTTCTAGTTCCATTTGGCAGAAAATTGCATGATTTCCTTGTTTCTGATGGCTGAGTAGTATTCCATTGTGTAAATTTACCACAGCTTTTTTTTTTTTATCCATTCTTTGACTGAGGGACATCTGGGTTGTTTCCAGTTTCTAGCTATTACAAATAAGACTGCTATGAACATAGATGAGGAGATGTCCTTGTGGATTGGTGAGGAATCATTTGGATGTATACACAGGAGTGGTATGGCTGGGTCTTGAGGTAGGGCAATTCCAAGTTTTCTAAGATATCACCAGAATGATTTCCATAGTGGTTGTACAAGTTTGTACTCCCACCAGCAATGGAGTAGGGTACCCCTTTCTCCCCAACCTCACCAACATGTGCTGTCATTTGAGTTTTTGATCTTGGCCATTCTGACAGGTGTGAGAGGGAATCTCAGAATCGTCTTGAGTTGCATTTCTCTGATGATTAAGGATATTGAGCATTTCTTCAACTGTCTTTCAGCCATTAGAGATTACTCTTTTGTGAATTCTTGGTTTAGCTCTGTACCCTATTTTTAAAATAGGGTTATTTGGTTTCTTGGTGTTTATTTTCTTGAATTATTTATAAATTTTGGATATTAGCCCTCTGTCAGATGTGGGGTTAGTAAAGATCTTTTCCCAATAGATAGGCTGCCGTTTCGTTCTAGTGACCGTGTCCTTTGTCTTACAGAAGCTTTTCAGTTTTATGAGGTCCTATTTATTGATTGTTGGTCTTAGAGTCTGAGCTGTTGGTGTTCTGTTTAGGAAGTTGTCACCTGTGCCAATGAGTTTGAGACTTTTCCCCACTTTCTTTTCTATTAGATTTAGTGTGTCAGGCTTTATGTCTTTGATCCACTTGGATTTAAGTTTTGTGCAAGGTGATCAATATGAGTCTATTTGACATTCTTTTACATGTTGACATCCAGTTAGACCAGCATCATTTGTTGAAGATGCTGTCCTTTTTCCATTGTATGGTTTTGGCTTCTTTGTCAAAAATTATGTGACCATAGGTTTGTGGGTTAATTTCTGGGTGTTCAATTCGATTCCATTGATCAACATGTCTGTTCCTATACAAGTAGCATGAGTAGCATGCTCTTTTTATTACTATTGCTCTATAGTATAGCTTGAAATCTGGGATGATGATACTTCCAGATGATTTTTTTATTGTACAGGATTGATTTAGCTACTCTGGGTTTTTCATTATTCCATATGAAGTTGAGAATTGTTCTTTCAAGGTCTGTAAAAATTGTGTTGGTATTTTGATAGAAATTGCATTGAATATGTATATTGCTTTTGGTAGGATGACCATTTTTATTATGTTGATCTTACCGATCCATGAGCATGGGAGATCTTTCCATCTTGTGATGTCTTCTTCACTTTCTTTCTTCAAGGGCTTGAAGTTCTTGTTGTACAGATCTTTCACTTGTTTGGTTAGAGTTACCCCCAGGTATTTTGTATTGTTTGTGGCTATTGTGAAGGGTGTTGTTTCCCTGATTTCTTTCTGGGCCCATTTGTCTTTTGTATAAAAGAAGGGCTACCGATTTTATTTTTGAGTTAATTTTGTATCCAGCCACCTTGCTGAAGGTTTTATCAGTTGTAGTACTTCTCTGGTAGAATATTTGGGGTCACTTATATATACTATCATATCATTTGCAAATAGGTATGCTTTGACTTCTTCCTTTCCAATTTGTATCCCCTTGATGTCCTTTAGTTGTCTTATTGCTCTAGCAAGAACTTCAAGTACTATGTTGAAGAGATATGGTGACAGTGGGCATCCTTGCCTTGACCCTGATTTTAGGGGAAATGCTTTAAATTTCTCTCCATTTGATTTGGTGTTGGCTACTGGCTTGCTGTATATTGCTTTTATTATTTCTTGGTATGATCCTTATAAGCCAGCTCTTTCCAGGACTTTTAGCATGAAGGGGTGTTGAATTTTGTCAAATAATTTTTCACCATCTAGCAAGATGATCATGTGGTTTTTTTTCTTTCTGCTTGTTTATATGGTGAATTACGTTGATAGATTTTCGTATGTTGAACCAGCCCTGCATTCCTGGGATGAAGCCTACTTGATCATGGTGTATGATACTTTAGATGTGTTCTTGGATTCAGTTTGCAAGTATTTTATTGAGTATTTTCATGTGTATGTTCATGGGGGAAGTTGGTCTGAAATTCTCTTTCTTTGTTGGGTCTTTGTGTAGTTTAGGTGTCAGGGTGACTGTGGCCTCATAGAATGAGTTTGGCAGTGTTCCTTCTGTTTCTATTTTATTTTCTTCTAGTTTGATGAGTATTGGTATTAGCTCTTTTTTGAAGGTCTGGTAGAATTCTGTGCTGAAATCATCTGTCCCTGGGCTTTTTTTTTTTGGTTGGGAGACTTTTAATGACTGTTTCTATTTCGCTAGGGCTTACAGGACTGTTTAGTTTGTTATCCTGATCTTGATTTAACATTAGTAGGTAGAATCTATCAAGAAAATTGTCCAGACAGATTTAAATCAGTCTGTCAATATCTTAGAAAATTTGGAATAGCTCTACCTCAAGACCCAGCCATACCACTCGTTGGGCATATATTCAAAAGATTTCTCACCAATCCACAAGGACATTTCTTGGACTATGTTCCTACTGGCTTTGTTTGTAATAGGTAGAAACTGGAAACAACCCAGATACCCTTCAACCAAAGAATGGGTAAAAAACCTGTGGTATGTTTACACAATGGAATACTACTCAGCTATCAGAAACAACGAAATCATGCAATTTACAACCAAATGGATGGAATTAGAAAAACTCATCGTGAGTGAGCTAACTCAGACTCAGAAAGATACACATGGCATCTATTCACTTATAACTGGGTTTTAGCTTTATAGTACAGGATAACCATCCTACAATCAATAGACCCCAAAGAACAGGAACATGGACTTGGTTCCCTGTTAGTGGGACACTCCACCCTAGTAGAACTGCCATGTATGCCCCCTGTGCAAGAGAAGATCTTAGACCTCAAGTGACTAATGAACTGAGTGGGGCTGACACATGGAGGCACCCCACACCCATACCAAAGGGATGGGATGGGTGGGAGAAGGATTAGAGGCTGGGAAGGTGGTCCTGGGAGTGGGAAGAGGGAGGGAGCAGTAATGAAGACATAACTTGAAGTAATAAATAAAAGTTAAAAAAGATGGGGGTTGCAGGTCCAGAACTAGGGCTTTGAGTTGGCCCACCACAACATCTACCCCATGGATGAACTGCTGGAGTTCAAGAAGAGGTAAGTTCACCAACTTAGAACTGCAGGATCTCTATGACACAGGACAGTTACAGCATATCTGAGAGGAATTCCAGTGAGGTTCCAGTACTGACAGAGTAGTGGAAACTAGGGGCCTCTTACCAGACCAAGGAGTCATTATAATGAACATTTGCAAGCAGAATGTGTGGACAAAGGGGAATATTGTGGGACATACTGAGATACACTGCAGCTACCACAATGAGCTGTTATTTTTTATGCTGGGGCAGATTGGAAGGGTGGATGGTGGGTCTGGGGGGAGGTGGGAGATGGGAAGGAACAGGGTGCATGATGTGAAATTCACAAAATAAAATTTTTTTCCTTTATTTTTTATTCAAGTTACATCTCAATCGCAGTCCCCTCCCTATTCCCCCTCCAGTCCCACCCTCCCACCCTCAACCCCCCATCCTCTTCCCTTTTTTTTTCTTTTAAGTTTAAGTTTAAGGTTTATCTTATTTCCCCCTACAGTTTCCCTTTTCAGTCCAACAAATGGCTCTTTCTCTTATAATAACAAATACAATACAGTACAACAGAGGTAATTAGGCCACAGTTATGAGGGTTATATGGCTTAACGTACATTCCCAATGACCAGTCCATATATATTTGGTACTTGACATTAACATTCTACTATCTAAACATCTCCATGAGTTTAAAGGTCTATATCTGACTCAACATTCATACTAACTTGCAACACAATTTTAAAAGTATCTTCTTAGATCTATAACACTCTCTTGACTCCTAAACAACTCAAAATTAAATTATGAGACTCTAGCTATCTGTTCTTCAACCACCTCAGAGACCTGAGAGGGATAAATATATCTGATTTTATAGGAAGTACAGGGCCTGCAGCTTCCCAAACTAAGAAATGACATACCTGTGGCTGCCTGGACAGTTCCCGTTTTCTCTCCATACATTACAGCATCGATCTTCAGTCATTTGGCCCCGTTTCTCTGACAGACATTGATTGTAGAGCAGGGGTTATGAAGGACTTACCTACCTTGTCTTGGCAGAAGTAGGCTGTCGACTTACCTGCTTCCAGGTTTTGTCCTTTTTGGACAGCATTCTGTCTACAGTTGGGGCAAGGGGCTTTTCCTACCAAGAGATAGGCTTGCGACTAATTCAATCATCTCCCACTGGAGATTCTTCGATGCTCATCTTCTACTTGGAGGAGAATAGGGGGTGCTGTCAGGAGTTGATATGTCTTGATATAAAAAAATCTAAAGTTACGAAAACATCTTTGAATGCCATATTCTGCAGATCTCTTGAGGTTTTTGAAGAGGCCCTATCTATCTCTTATATTAGGGTAGGCAGATGTTGCTTGTCTCTTGCCGGTTTATTTCTGATTAGCTTAGAAAGTAACTATAATAGGCTGTCATAGTACCTAACTGAATGACCAGCTTGCATAACCATTAATTTGCATTTCTTAATTACCCTAAACAGTTTATGACAATTAGTAGTAAAAGGCCAAAACATCACATTTCATTTTTTTTCTTTACCTCCTAACTCTTCCATCCCATTTATCTGGGGTGGGGTGTTCTTATATAACAGTCCCTCATGTCAGTTGAGAGGTCGTATGAGGGCCAAGAGCCTCTTCATTCATTGGGGATCTACGAAGCAGTACCATCAGTGAAAAGTGTCTCGTTGCCCGGGAGAGAGAACTACTAAACAAACAAACCAATAAGCATACAATAGATAAAAAAGACTAAAAAATAGAAAAAATATAACTAATATATAAAAAATAGATAAAGAATAAAAATTAAAAATAAGTCTATGTCCAAGTTCCCTTTGGTGTGTTAGTTGTAGTATCGATACCTTCTACTATATAGCTAAAATCCTACTATAAGTGAATAGATGCCATATGTGTCCTTCTGAGTCTGGGTTAGTTCACTCAGGATGAGCTTTGCTAGTTCCATCCATTTGGCTGCAAATTGCATAATTTCATTGTTCCTGATAGCTGAATAATATTCCATTGTATAGATGTACCACAGTTTTTTGACCCATTCTTCGGTTGAGGGACATCTGGGTTGTTTCCAGTTTCTAGCTATTACAAATAAGGCTGCTATAAACATAGATGAGGAAACTTCCTTATGATTCCATGAAGAGGCATTTGGGTGTATACCCAGAAGTGGTATGGCTGGGTCCTCAGGCAGAGCTATTCCAAGTTTTTTAAGATATCGCCAGACTGACCTCCATAGTGGTTGCACAAGCCTGCACTCCCACCAGCAATGGAGTAGGGTACCCCTTTCTCCACACCCTCGCCAGCATGTGCTGTCAACAAAATAAAATTTTTTTCAAATAAAGAAACAGGAAAAAAATGTTCATTTTGCTTAGATTTTCAAAATTTCCAGAGTACAGGTTTTTGAAGTAAGACCTAATGATTCTCTGGATTTCCTTGATGTCTGTTATTTCTCCCTTTTCATTTCTGATTTTGTTTATTTGGGTATTTTCCCTCTGCCATTTAGTTAGTTTGGCTATAGATTTGTCTGTTTTCTTGATTTTTTTTTTCAAAGAACCAACTCTGGGTTTTGGTGATTCTTTATATTGTTCTTTCTGTTTCTCAGTTGTTGACTTCAGCCCTAAGTTTGATGATTTACTGCCTTCTCTTTTTGTGAGTGTTTCCTTTTTTTTTCTAGCACTTCCATTTCTGCTGTTAAGTTGTTAATATGAGCTGTCACATTTTCTTTTTGAAGGTACTTAGTGCTTTGAACTTTCCTCATAGCACTGCTTTCATTGTGTCCCATAGGTTTGTGTATGTTGTGTCTTTGTTTTAGTTGGAGTTTAGGAAGTCTTTGACTTTCTTCTTTATTTCTTCCCTGACCCAGAAGTCATTGAGTAGAGAGTTGTTCAGTTTCCATGATTGTGTAGGCCTTTTGTTATTTCTTTTGTTGTTGAAGTCCAGCTTTATTCCATGGTGGTCTGATAAGATGCAAGGGGTTATTTCAATTTTCTTTATCTGTTGAGACTTGCTTGTGTCCAACTATATGGTCAATTTTGGAGGAGGTTCTATGTGGTGCCGAAAAGAAGGTGTATCCTTTTGTGTTTGGGTAAAATGTTCTGTAGATATCTCTTAGGTCCATTTGGTCTCATTTCTCTGTTTTGTTTCTGTCTCAATGACCTGTCCATTGTTGTGAGTGGGGTGTTGAAGTCTCCCACTACTAATGTGTGGGGATCAATGTGAGTTTTAAGCTTTAAAAGAGTTACTTTTACAAATATGGGTGCCCTTGTTCTTGGGGCATAGATATTCAGTATTGAGATGTCATCTTGATGACTTTTTCCTTTGACGAGTATGTAGTGTCCTTCCCTATCTTTTTTGGTTGAAAGTCTATTTTATTTAATATTAGGATGGCTACTCCAGCTTGCTTCCTGGAACCATTTGCTTGAAAAACCTTTTCCCAGCCCTTTACTCTGAGGTAGAGTATATTTTTGTTAGTGAGGTGCATTTCCTGTATGCAGCAAAATGATAGATCTTGTTTATGGATCCATTCTTTATGCCTGTGTCTTTTTATTGGGGAGTTGAGTCCATTAATGTTGAGAGATATTAATGACCATAGGTTGTCATTTCCTGTTTTTTTTTTATGTAGTTGCGGTTGTGTGTTTGTGTGTTCTTTTGGTTTAGCTGCAGTGGAGTTTTTTATTTCTCATGTTTTCTTGAGTGTAGTTATCTTCTCTGGGTTGGAATTTTCCTTCTAGGATCTTTTGTAGAGGTGGATTTGTAGATAGATACTGTTTAAATATTGTTTTGTCATGGAATATCTTGTTTTCTCTGTGTTGATAGAAGGTTTTGCTGGGTATAGTAGTCTCACCTGGCACCTATGTTCTCTTAGGGTTTGTAGGACATCTCCCCAGGCCCTTCTGGCTTTTAAAGTTTGTGAGGAGAAGTCAGGTGTAATATGATGGTTGTGCCATTTTATGTTACTTGACCTTTTTCTGTTACAGGTTTTTATATTCTTTCTTTGTTCTGTACATTTGGAGTTTCAATTATTATGTGGTGAGAGAAATTTCTTTCCTGCTCTAATCTATTTGGTGTTCTTTATGGCTCTTGGAACTTTACCAGCATCTTTTTCTTTAGATTTGGGAAGTTTTCTTCTATGATTTTGTTGAAAATGTTTCCTGGACCTTGGAGTCGGAGTCTTCTCTTTCCTCTATGCCTATAATTCTTAGGTTCCATCTTTTCATTGAGTCCTTGATTTCTTGGTTGTTGTGGATGAGAAATTTAAAAATTTTTTCATTTTCTTTGATTGTGGCACTGATTTCTTCAATCAAGTCTTCCACATCTGAGATTCTGTCTTCCATCTCTTATATCCTATTTGTGATACATATGTCTGTAGTTCCTGTTCTCTTTCCTTGGTTTTCCACCTCCAGGATCGTCTCTGCTTATGTTTTCTTTATTGCTTCCATTTCCAGTTTCAAGTCTTGAACTGTTTTATTCATCTCCTGCTCTAATTTGGTTGTCTTTGCCTGCAAATCTTTCAAATCTTTCATAGCCTTGTCTCTTTCCCACTCTTGTATGACTGAGTTAGCTTGGGGGTCTTTAATGGAATTCTCCATTGCTTTCATTTGTAAAATTGTGGATTCTTTACATTGTTTCAGGACTTTATTTTCTTCTTGTAAGGCCTCTATCATTTTCCTAAGGGTAGATTTGTCATCATTTTCATGTGTTTCAGCTGTGGTGGGATGGTCAGGGCTTGCTGTACTACCATAGCTGAATTTTGTTGGAGTCATATTTCCCCGATATTTGTCAGTTCTGTTCTTTTGGTGGCCATTAGCCATTTGGTTGTCCTTAGCTGTTTGTTCCTGGTGGCTTCTGGACTTGGTGCCAAGGAGGGAACTTTGGTATAGAGGCCGTATAATCTTGGTCCTCACACACGTGCCTCCCAGAGCTCAGCCCTTCCTGTTTTGTCCCATTTGGGAACTCAGGTCAGGGGTTGAGGTGGGATGAGTTTTTCCCACCTGCAGGTTCCTGAGATCCAGCTGGTCTTTTTAGTGATGTCAGTGAGGGTTGACAGGCCACAGACTGTAGACTAGAGCTGTAGTTCCCCTGTAACTTGTGTGTGAGGACCATGATCGTGGACTTTCTAAGCTGCTCTCAGGGAGCTCTCAGGTTCCACATGTGCCTTACAGTCAGAGAGGCACTATTATCTGGTAAAGCCCATGTCACCCAGGCAATGGTCCGGGGTTGTTTCACTTCTCCAGAGTTGGAGCTCTCTGTGTTTTAGCCTGGGTGTTCAGCTGAGGGGCAAGACAGGTGCCAGCAGGGAGTTCTGATGTGGAGTTCATACCCTGTCCACAGTGCTTTGATTCGGGGAAGCTCAACTGCCTTTTTCCAGCCAAAGTCACTGTATTCCAGTCCAGCCTTCCTGAGCTGGCGTAGCTTCTGGCAGTTTCCCTGTAGCTCAGGTGTTAGGACTGTGGTCAGGACTATGGTCGTGGTCGTGTTCCTTCCAGGCTGCTTTCAGGGGGAATCTCAATTTCAACCTGTTTCTCTCAGTCAGAAGCTCTGTGGTCCAGTGACACCCACTCACTGAGGCAGCAGGCAATGGTGCAGAACTGCTTTACTGCTCTGGACCAGGATCTAGATGCTGTAGACTGAGGCTGTAGACAGAGTGCCCTGCCAAAGTGGATGCAGGCAGGGAGTTCCAATATGGAGCTCACAAGGTCTATAGCACTTGGACTTGGGAATCTCTGCCACCTTCTCCCTGCCAGAAGCCCTGTGTTCCAGAGCTCCCTGCCTGGGTTGGTGAGGCTTCTAACAGTTTCCCTGTAGCTGGGGTGTCAGGACTGTGGTTATGGTTCTCTCAAGCTGCTCTCAGGTGAGTCTCAGAGTCAACCTGTGACTCTTAGACTGAAGCTCTGTGAACTGGTACAGCCCTGTTTCTCTGGCTGCACACCATAGTCCAGAACTGCTTTGGGCTGAGATGTAGATGTTGTACCCTGAGTGCCCAGGGGAGTGCCAGCTGAGGGGCCAGGCGAGAGGCGGGGCAGGGAGTACGTAGTCTGTATCTTGTTCACATCTCACTTGGGCTCAGGGAAGCTCAATGCCTATTAGATTGATCCCCTTACAGGTCAGCCAGATGCTGCCATGTTGCAAATCCCAGGGAGAATCACCCTCAATCTTAACTGTAGTGGCTCTACTGGTCTTCTTTTGGGTGTCAGAATGCCTTCACAGAAGCTGCTGACTCATGAAACTGAGGAGGACCTCTGGAGGTTGAAGCCATCAGCTGGCATCCTGAAAAGATCTTATCTGCCTGCTCATAGGAAGTGCTGTGTCTCCCGTGTCTGGCATCTCTGTTCTTCCAGTGTCTATACGTCCAGTATAGGGTTCTTTATTGTTCCTGTCTTTGCCAGGCAAGCCCAGTTAGGCTTATGTCTCACAAACTGTCATTCAGCAGGAGTATATCTCTGCGGTGGTCCAGTTGGTCTTCCTGAAGATCAGAATGTGTCCAAGCTTATCGCCATCATCTTGCCAAGTCCCAGTAATTTCTTTAAAAAAAAAGCAAAACCTCAAACCAAAAATAGGTGGACTATTGGATTATCTCAGGTGGCCCTGTCTAGGGATAGTGAGACAATCTAGCCAGAGTCCACAAGGCTTTTGTGTTTGGCACTATGCATGTGCATAGGCAGGAGCAATACAAGTCAGGTTTACAGAGTCCCAACACATGTGTGCTAGTGAATCTTCAGTTTTGCCTCTCCCATGTTTTTAGTGTGGCTGTGTTATTTGCTTTGTCTAGGTAAATGAAAATGATTGCATCTAAGCACAGAAA
Organism: Lophiomys imhausi; assembly: GCA_907164525.1. Lineage (NCBI taxonomy): Eukaryota > Metazoa > Chordata > Mammalia > Rodentia > Muridae > Lophiomys > Lophiomys imhausi. The sequence goes on along the minus strand of CAJQZJ010016246.1, from coordinate 2,438,627 downwards.
AAGACAATTTAAAGGCAGCTCAAGCATCATCATCATATATGAAATGTATCATTACTTAATCTTTCAAGTAAGACATCCATTTATGAGCTCAGTATTTATGAATTCATAGATAAGTATTAAAATTAGACCTCAAAACTGCTATTTTGTAGTTATATACCTGGCCTTTTCCATAAATGAAGAGTTTCAAAGTAAATACTTTTTGGGAAAATTTAAAGTTGTGAATGGCTCTTTAATTCATACAATACTTGTTTTCACTACCACTTTGAATCCTTAAGGACTTTCCAAAGAGAAAAATCCATTTCTTTTGTCTGGACAGTTTCTCAGCAGTAGTGACTGATCTTGCTGATGGGTTATATTTCCACACATATTAAATCTTGTTACAATAGCTGTCATTATCCCTTTATTATCCTTAAAATGAGTCATGTAGATCGTGTTGATCCTCAAGTACAGCAGCTGGGCTTAAGGATGACATCTGTATCTAAGTGCAGCTGACTCCAGTGTCTCAGCTGTGGCAGTGCCCTCTTGCGATTGCCCTGAAATGCTTTCTTATTTGAAATCCTCTATCTGGATTTGGAGGCCAGGCTTTAGAATCAGAAGATTTAGAGGAATAATGGTCACAAGAATCAACAAAGATCAAGCCGGCAAAGTAAGAGTGGGGTAGCATCTAGAAAGAGTTGCAAGGTATCCAGGTGGAGAAGCTGAGCCCTAAGACTTTAGAGGACATGGCTGAACAGGAGAGAGGAAGGGAGGTATATGCTTACAAAGAGCAGTTGGGGCCATCCCTAAAAGTGAGAAGTGTATGAGAACTCCAAATGTATGTGCCTTTGGTATATTGACTCCAGGATAATGGGGTCCAGGAGTATGGACCTCAGGCATGAAGACTACAGATGTATAGACCCCAGTGGTGTTGATCCAGATATGAAGGCTCCAGATATTTAGACCATAGAGATTTGGACACTGAGAGTGGATTACAGGTATAAGGACTTCAGGTAGAAAATGAAGGAATAATTCCCAACTTGCAGAATTTTGTAGGGAGTGATGTATAGGGCCTAGGTGTATAGACCCTGGGATGTAGACCTCAGGTGTGTGGACTCCTGGTGTGAGGACCTATGGTGTGTAACTTCCAGATATGTGATATCTACTTATGTAGACCTTGGAGCATGTGGGCCCCAACTGTGTATACACCAGATATGTAGACTTCAAGGTATGTGGGCCTCAACTGTGTGCATGTAAATGTGTGAGCTACAAGTGTATAGGTCCCAGGTGTGTAGACTGTAACTCTACATCTTATTGAATGTAGGGGCTTTAGGGTGAGGTCTGGGAATTGAATATATGAAGTTGAAGGAACACATGCGTTCTGATGTATTGGGCCAGAGTCTTACTTAATTTCCATTTTTAGAGCTAGCAAGATGAACCAATGACTGTTATTTGCCTATTTTTGATCTATGGTTATATATGTTAAGGCATATGTTAGAATAAGGTACTGTCATGATGTAATAGAGTTTGGGTTGTACAAGGAAAAATATCAGGGGTGGTGTTGTAGCTCAGTGGTAAAATGTTTGTCTAGCATGTGCAAGACTCAAGTTTCCATCTTTAGTGCCACAAAGAAGAACGAGAAAGGTCAGGAGAAAGACAGAGACACACAGAGAGACAGAGAGGGAGAGGTGTTCAAATCTAAGCTAGATTACTTACTTGATGTATGCAGTTTTAGGGAAGTTGTTTAGTCTCAATTTTTTTTTTGTCTCAATTCTTGTCTTTATGTCTCAATTTCTTCACTTAGAAAATGAAGGAATAATTCCCAACTTGCAGAATTTTGTAGGGAGTGAGTGAGATATGTAAGGGACTCAGATTGCACCTTGGGATGGATACTCTGATCAGGAGGTGACTGACTGTATGCTGATGGTGGCATTCTTGACAGAGTGTGACAGCCCAGGTGAAGTTACTTCCATTCCTGCTCTGACTAGTGCTGTTGCTTATGGAGAGCACCTGTAGTTGAAGTTCACAGGGAAAGCCACTGGTTGTAGCAGCATTGTTGAACATTGCAAAGGCTGGTGATGCAGTCTGTTCTGGGATAGATACACCACAAACTGTTTCCAACCAAGAAAATAGTGGTATGTTAGCATGTTTGATTTGGATGTGTACTATTCAACTTAAACCTTACAATAAGCTTTGAACAATAGCAGGTTGAAACCGCAGTTCTTTGAACAGTAAGAATTTTAGAACTTGTGGTATGTGGGGTCTATTTATGTCTTTTTCTTCATATTTGAAACTCCTTGTTTGAGAATGTAGAAAGTTCTATCATTTCAGACATCAGAATTAGCATTGAAAACATGGGATTTTTAATCAGGTTGATGAAAGTAGTTTATTGTTTGCTGTGTCAAACATGGCATGCTATTTGTCACATTGTGGTCTGTGTGTCTTTCTAGAAGCTTTTGACTTTGATCTAAGGCAAAGTACAATCAGTAGCACAGATGACAGCACAAAACCCCCCTTAACTCCAGTGATGTGCATTGTCACTCAGAGACTCTAAGCCAACAAGTACAGAAGTGCAGGGTAAAAAGCTACCTGACTTTAAAGAGGCTTGTGCGTTCTTGTGAGAGCAGACCTCTGCCTCTCCTGCCAGAGACAAAGGTGTGGAACAATTTATTGGTTAAAGATTGGGTTCACTGTGTGCAGTCAAAAGGCGCCTCTTCAAGGCCAGATTCTGGTCCTTGCCTGCATTTTTAGGTAAACACTGGCATTTAAAAGACCTTGCAGAGCCAGGCTCCCAGCACATAAAAGCGGCTTTCTTAAACTGTCATCAGAGTGGATTTTAGAACGTGCTTTTAATACTTACAAGGTTGATGTTTGCCTTTTAAAAATGCTATTTGAGATAGCTTTTTATTTAACTTTCACCTTGGCATGCCTTTTACCTGGTTTGTAGCAGCATTAAGGAAACTTACCTTGTTGTGAGACCAGACAAAGATTTAGAAAAAATGTTGCACAATGTGACCTTTTAAAAAGTCAGGGCTTTAAAAAAATCCTTGTTTAAACAGTATAAAACTGGATGAGAACCAAAGATGTATAATCTCAATCTGAACACTGGATTTCAGATTGTCTTAGAGTTGATTATTCTGTAAGATTGTCAGCACTGAGCTTCTACTTCTGCCTTTTTCTAGTTCTAAACAAATAATTGCTGAAATCAAGAAAATGTTCAAGAGAGTGGGATAGAAACTTTTGTATGCATGTGAGTCTGACTCCCATATGGTATGCTGCTTTCGTGTTTGTCTGCATTTTTAAAGGTGGCAGGAACTTGAGCTTGTGGACTGCAACATTACAAGCAGTAAAATGCAGTACCTGCAGGGTAACCAGCGAGATCGGTCCTATTACTTGTATTGATGTGTCTCTGTTTTTAAAGTCAAATATATTGAAGTAAAAAGAACACTCTACATTTCCCAGTTCTGTGACAAATGCAGTCACATGCCCACCACCACACTCAAATTTTACAATATAACTACTGCCAGAGAGATGCTCTCTTAAGATGTTAGATACTACTTGTGTTTCCTCCCCTCAGTGGCACCTGGCAGCTGCTCACCAGTCTACGCTGCCTGTATCTTTGCCTATTCCACAGTGTTGCATTCAGGAAGATTTACAATATGTAACCTTTGAAATGTGGCTTTTCTCTCTTGCAGAATGCATTAGAGATCCTTGCATGCTACTACATGCATGCACAGCTTTTTGTTGCTAAGATTTATTCCATCAATGACAGCACCTCACTTTGTTTATTCCTTTGCTGGTTGATGGACATCTGGGTGCTTTCCAGTTTTTGGAAACTACAAACAATTCACTATGAACATTCCTGTAGTGTTTTGTGAGCATGTGTTTGTATTTATGTTGGATAAACAGAAGAGTTGTTGGGTCCTATGGTCAGTGTGTTCAACTTTGCCATATTTATAAGGCATTACCACTTACCTGGGCTCAGTAGATGAGTTCTAGGTACTTCATACCATCATTAGCATGTGGTGCTGTTTGATTTTCCTCTCTCCCCCTGCTTTCTAAAAATGATAATGTACGGACTCATCTTGGTTTGAATTTCCAAGATGCAGAATTGTGCTGAGCCTTCTTTGTCAGCCACACACTCTCTTTAATGATATCTTTGTTCAATCCTTGGACCCAATTTTTTTTCTTTTTCCTTTTAATTTTTTTTTTTATTTCTTCAAGTTGAATCTCAATTGCAATCCCCTCCCTCTTCCCCCCTCCGGTTCCACCCTCCTACCCTCTTCCCCCTAAACCCCCATCCCCTTCCTTTTTTTTTTAGGTTTAAGGTTTATCTTTTTCCCCCCAACAGCTCCCCCTTTCAGTCCAACAAATGGCTCTTTCCCTTATAACAATAAATACAATACAAAACAACAGAGGTAATTAGGCCACAATTGTGAGAGTTATAGGGTTTAGCACATATTCCCAATGTCCAGTCCATACATATTTGGCATCTAACCATCTCCATGAGTTTAAAGTTCTAAATCTAACTCAGCTTCCATCCTAATGTGCATCACAATTTAAAAAACATCTTCTTAGATCCAGAACACCCTCTTAATTCCTAAACAACTCAAAATTTTAACTATGAGACTTGGGGTTGGTGTTTTTCCCCACTTTGGTAATTTGATGGGTTATAGATAATCTTGTTATTTAGGGGGAGAGATAACAAGCTGTTAAATGGTCTTGTTAAATAGGCTTAGAGGTTAGACCCAGGGACTTCTCTCTTTTTCTTTTCTGTATCCTTCTTTCTCTCCTATGTAGGGGTGAACAGACTTGAGAAAAAATGGGATATAGACATAATATAAGAATGATAAAGAAAAAAGGACAGATTATTAAATATGCCCTTATACCTTTGTATATTGATACAAAATTAAGATTATATTGGGTTACATCGGTATTGATCTTTGTATATTGATACAAAATTAAGATTATATTTGGCCACATTGGTACTGATCTTTGTATATTGATACAAAATTAAGGTTAACTCTTTTTAAGGTATTGTACCTAGGTAATGCTTAAAAATGAAATGTGAAGTTTTGGCCTTTTGCTACCAACTGTCAAAAACTGTTTAGGATAATTAAGAAATGCCAACTAATAGTCATTCAAGCATGTCATTTTGTTAGGTACTAGGACAGTCTATCACAGTTATTTTCTAAGCTAATCAGAAATCAGTCTACTAAGAGACAAGCAACATCTGCTTATCCAAATATAAGAGATAGATAGGGACCCAGTTTTTGAAAAATGAAGTTTTGTAGTTCACTGTATTTTCTGGATACAAGTACTTTGCAGGGAAGAGAATTTGTGATAATTTCTTCCAGTCTATGGTATATGTTTTTGTTTTGTTAGCAGTGTCTTTTGTTGGATAAACATAAATTTGATGAAGTCTGGTTAATCAGCTTTTGTTTTTATGGATTGTTTTTGGTGTCAGTATTTCTCTTATGACTTACAAATATTTTACAGTGTGATATTTTACATTTATAGTTGCAGTATATTTGAGTTAATTTTTACATCAAAATTTCCACTCAAAAAACTTAATTTTTGAGTTAAGCTTTAATTTTGATTGAAGTTAGTTTCTATGAGCATCCAGTTGTTCTAGCAGCACTGACTGAAACCAGCCTTTCCCTTGGATTTCCCTGTGTCTTTGATCAAATGGCCATGCCTATGAGAGTCCAGTTTGGAGGGTCTGCTCCACTGGCAGGCGTTCTGCCAGTTTGCTGCTGGTATCTTGTTTGCTGCAGCTTGAGAGCGATTACCCTGTCTGTGTTGCAGGTGTCTTCCAACTCATTCTACTTTCCCCAGTTGTTTGACAGTCTTAGCTCCTTTGTTTTTTCATTATCAGTTTGGGATCAGCTTGAATGTATACACAAAAGTTCATGAGGGATTTTTGTTGGATTGAATTAAATTCATAGACTGATTTGGGAATGAACAGATGAGAGGGACCCACCTCTCTTTGGGGGGCACTGGGCAGATATTGGATAATGTTGAAACACTTTTGAGCTATGTTGATTCAGTATTTGTATTAATGTTATTCCTTCAAATTTCTCTTTTACATGTATATATTTGTTTTGTGAGTACCACTGTGTGCTTGTGGAGGCAGAGTACAAGTAGCAGGCATTTATTCTCTCCTCCCACATGGGATCTAGAGAAAGAATTCAGGTCCTCAGGGTTGGCAGAAAGTGTTTTTACCCACTGAGCAATGTCAGTAAACTGCCAATAAGTTCTTTCAAGTACTTAATTTAAGCATTCCTCCTGGTGTTTTATTCCTGTAAAAAAGCAATGATAGGGGTGAGGTTGGACACTTCTGCTACCTATTTGAAAGCTGTTGGATCGTTTCTAGCTACAAGCCCTGATTCTCTTGAACAAAAGAACTATCAATCGAAAACTATCTGGATTACTCTTATGGTCATTTTGGACATGTCTTGAGGAAACTGAACTGTGATGGTAGCTGGTTGTATTGGCTTCTGAAGGCCACTTGCCAGCCAGGATGGTTTCAGTTTGTACTGGACATTTGCTTACATAGCCATGGTGAACTCTAGATAAACCTACAAGGACTCACCTTAGACCAGTGGATTTCAACTTTCCTAATGCTGTGGCCTTTTAATATAGTTATATTATGGTGACCCCAACCATAAAGTTATTTTTGTTGCTAATTTATAACTAATTTTGCTAATATTATGAATTGTTCTGGGTTCTGGGCAGAAAAGGATGAGACACAGTACTATCCAGCCCAGTCCAGCTGGAACGGTAAGAGAACGGACTTTCCCTACTGCAAAGTGTTACAGCCCTTAGACAAACATGCAGGAGAGAGAGACCCTCTCAACCATGCTTTGTAAGGACTCAGTCCTTTTAGCTAAGCTGCTGGCACCAAACCGGGCAGCAGCAGGGAGCTAGGGCCTCCAAAACTGTGTCAGGTGCCAGTAGAAGCCTGACCTGACTGTGATGGGTAGTGGGTCTGTTTTTCAGAACAGCTGGCAGCTGGCTGCTGCTGACAGACACTGAGGCTTCACCCTGACAAGCAACAAAAGCTCACTGTCTTGGCAATCTTTGGCAGCAGCTACATGGGGTGACCATGGTGACTGACTGGTGGTGGTGATCCACACACAACCCTGACTGGTGGCAGCAGGGTGATGAGACAGAGGAAGGAGTTTGTTTCTGGGTGCCCTGAAGTAAGCTCTGGCTGCAAGTTGCAGGAGTCTGGCTAGGCAGGCAGATCCAGCAGATGAATTCTTCTGGGAGGAAGAGGCTCTTCCCAAATAAGCAGCGAGTCTCAGACAATCTTTGATGAAGTGGATGGCGGAATGAATGATTTATTTCGTGAACAGGACATTATAAACCTTGCGCAGTGGGAGGGGTTTTGGGGGTGAATGTGTTTGATTGGGTGGGGCTAGGAATGCCAGGGATGCTCATTTACATGCAGCATCAGAGTCCTATCATAAGAAGAGGAATACAATACCTGATTATCCTATGGGGTGGGGAGAACTCCAGGTAGGTTAGAGGCATTGGCAAAGGTCATTGACTGAAAGTTAAGGTACTATGATATCTCATTAGGATGGGGAGGCATTTCCAGGAATCCCAGGTGCTGCTGAACAGGTTTCTTACCTGGAGAAAGGGGTGTATTTATAATTTCCCTGAGGGCTATGTGACATTCCTCAGATAGAGGGTGTGGGGCTGGCAGTCCCAGAACCCCCAGGTAAAGAAAGGAAGACCTTGCTGACGAAGGGAATCCATCATTTTGCACCGAGCTCAGGGTCTTCCTGGTAATGCCAGGTTCTACCTTAGCAATAGAATTTCCTGGCAGGCCAAGTGGTTGCTGCCCTGACAGCTGCAAAAGGGATAGAACCATAGTGCTTGAGGCCACTGTCAATAGAAACAGCAGCAACAATAAACTGTCTCCCAAATGGCAGCATCTATGAAAGCAGCCAAGGCAACAACAGGCAGCTGAACAATTTGAAGGAGCAGCTAAGGCAAGGGACAAGAGGAATTGTAGAAGCAGAGAAAGGTTAGGAACCAAGGCTAAAGAAGGATAGAAGGCTGTAAAAAGCCAAGGAAGAGAAATTGAAGCTTTGGTCACTAGATGTGTCTCAGAGAGCTGTAAAGTCTTTAGGCTGAAGGTCTCAGGTCCCAGGCCCTGAAGCTACAATGCTAACTACTGTCTAGGACTAAGAAAATCCTAAATTCCTAGGACTACAGATGAGTTCAATACTTTCTAAGCCACGGGTCCCTTTAATGGAGGCCTGCTTGAGAACTGTAATAGAACTGCTGTCAAATGCTGAGAGATACAAGGGCTACCAAAGACTAGTGCTTGAAGAGCTTCCTCTTGTGCACCTACCTTTTCTTCTAGGCAGAGAAAAAGGATCCCACCAAACTGACTGGTAAGATAATTGACAACCACAAAGAATCATCTATTTGGGAGGCCTAGACAAGAGGGTGAACAATGGTGATGATCAATGCCTACCTTCCTTGTGGGTGACAAGTTGTAGCCTGAACCTTTGCTTTAGTTGTCAACTATTATTGATTAGCCTATGCCCCAGACTCCTCTGGATTGATAAACCTCCACTTGAGAGAGGCCAACCCTTCCCTCTCTTGTTATTTTAGAATAGTGTTCACCATGGTCATTTGATTGTGCATACTAATTTGTAGCTTGCAATATCTCAAGTCTGATATTTGACTTGACTGTACAGACTGCCTCATATCTGCAGTTTTTGCAGACTTTTATGCACAGACTTTGATTTGGTAAGGACCAAATGCCTTAATAACTCTCTTAAGATTGTTGGTCATTTTATATTGGTTTCTGAGGTACCTTTGGTTTTAGGAACTTTGAGATGCCTGACATATTACAGTAGTCTTTGTGATAATTTCTAAGATTTAAGCTTTGTGAGAACTTGGTACTTGGAGCAAACTACTTCTTCTTCTTCTTCTTCTTCTTCTTCTTCTTCTTCTTCTTCTTCTGCCTTATATAGCCTGGGATGGCCTGTAACTCCTAATGTTCTTGCTTCTACCACCAAGTTTTGAGATTAAAGATATGTATTACCATGCCTAGATTATAGAGGGAACATTTGTAAATGAAAAGTCCTAGAAGAAAATAACAACGTTACTGTCTGTGTGCTTTGTCTCATGAGATACTTTCTCTGAATAGAAAGGGCCAACATAGGGGACACGGATAGTTCCCCAAAGAGCCACCCATTACATGTCTAATAATGAACTGGGGCAGTGTAAGTCAGAAAGGATCAAGAAAAATGACCAACTTTCCTTGGTAATAATGCCTGGACTTAGTACAAACTAGGAGGCCAAAAACATTGGCTAGAGAATGGGCCTCTGAGTTGTATCATCTTCCACCATCCAGAATTGTTTGTAAAAGAGAGAAACAGAAAGAAATGCCATATTCCTAGCCTTTATGAAATTATACCAGGACCATAGACTGAGAGATTTTTGTTGGATTTGTGTAGCTGCCACTTCTAAGCCTCCTGAGTCTATTAGTCCCAAACCAGTGACTCAATGAAAGTCTTTTTTTTTAATTGAAAATAAATTCTTTTCTCATGCAATATATTTAAAATTTGTAATTGTGTGTGTGTCGCCACAGTATATGAGGGAGGTCAGAGGACAACTTGCAGGAGTCAGTTCTCTCCTTTCACTGACAGTATCTGGGAATGGAACAATTGAATCAGGTCATCAGCCTTGGCAGCAAGTGCCTTTACCCACTGAGCCATCTCACCAGCTCTTGTCTGTGTTTCAGTGCAGCAGTGCTTCCCAGTTTTCAGTGTATAAGTCTTTTCCTCCTTGGTTAAGTTTATTCCTGAGGATTTATTTACTATTTTTATTTGTTTATGGAGCCTTACTTTTTGCCTCTGCCTACCAGTGTTGGTATTATAGACAGACAGTATTACACCCATATCTAAGTGTTTTATTTAATTTTTGATTCTATTGTACATGGAATTGTTTGATTAATATCTCCTTTGGACAATTGTTACAGCAAAGCTAATTTTTATGTTCCACTTATACTTACTAATTATATATTTTACTTCCTGAAGATCAGTATAGTTAATAGGAAATTGTAATCTTGGCACAGTTAGTGGAAAAGTCCTCCTGAATGGGATCATTCATTCACTGTCTGTTTGATTGCCAGCCATATGACTTAGTGTGTTCATTTGTTTACTCTCTGTCTGATTGCCAGCAATGTACCAGAGTGTGTTCATTCATTCACTACCTGGTTGCCAGCACTGTGCCTGGCTATGTTCATTTATTTGCTCTCTGTCTGATTGCCAGCCATGTACCTGAATGTGTTCACTCATTTGATGTCTGATTGCCAGCCATGTGCTACCATAGTGAAAATAATAGGATGAAGTTCTTGTTTGGAGGTGTTCACAGGCTAGTCATCAGGAAAGAGACAATTGGGTTAAAGTAGTTACCAACATTGAATTAAATTATGTACTCAAAGGACAAAATGCTCAAACAGGCAAATTCTTGGGGAATTAGGGAAGGTGGTAGCCTTTTAGAACCATCACAGACTTATAATGAAGGATGGCTGTGCAGGAAAGAAGAGGTTGACAAACCACATCTCAGGAGCAGCGGAAGAAGCTATATGATCTTCTGAAGTCATGGAAAGTGAAGGAGGGAGGATAGAAGGGAGAGGGAGGTCTTGGAAGTCATACACTATCCAGCTTGAGAACCTACTCTGTTTTTGAGCAGATGCAGGAATATAGCTTCTTCAAGAGGGGTCACTGTGGCCAGAATGGTGTTTAGACAGACAACCCAGGGCTTAAAACAGGAGGATTCCTCATTTAGCTAGCTGCCTTCAGAGGTACCACAAAGGCTGAGACAGGCAGAATGATCCAGCCCAGATGATACCTATTTTGTGGAGACCGTAGCTGTGATAGGGGATCAGTGTGAGGAATGTTGAGGAGGAGAGATGTAGAGGGAAGACATTTGAACTCTGAGATGAGAGAGCCTGGCTTTTTCTAAGGTGTTGATGTTTCCACCCACATGTGTGGGCTGGATTTTAGACTTCAGAAGGTCACATGAAAAAGATAAATAGTTGAGGGAGAGTACAGCCTTTCCAGGGAGGAGGTTGATGGATGCGAAATAAGGCAGGAACATGCAAATGCTATGGCTATGTTGGTGGCTTATTGAAGAGGTTGGGCTTCTTTTGTTAGTGATCTTAAAGACTGACATGAACAGAAGCCTCTTTCAGAAATACAAAGTACCTAAAAAGATGAATGTCTTCATAGGTGACATTTAAGATGTAATAATGAAGAAAACCCAATTGAGCTTCACATTTATAAATTCCTAGGTTCAAACATGAGCAGTAACAGTGAATGACCTCTTGAGTCACTGTAGTTACTACTCCTCCACCTTAGCTGCAGCATGGGAATTTCCAAGGTTTCCTAGTGTGATGCTGTCAAGTTTTGGTGGTACAGGGTTCAACTGCATAGCCCTGGAAAGCCCCTCCCAGCAGACTGCCCCAAACAAGGCCTAGCTGTATTTCAGAACGCTAGCTGAAGACATAGCCATCCAGGTAGCAGAGACTGGCTGTACAGCTTCTATTTTATGGAGCTGTTAACTCAGAGACACCATTACTGAAATGTAATTTTTATTATTACAATTAAAGACTGATTTGATTTTATGAGATCATGTATTTTTATTTTATGGAAATTTTATAGGTAAATTTATTTTAAAATATTACCTATCTTTAAAAAAATATAAGCAGGCAGAGCATTACAATTATGGTGGTCTTCTCTTTTGTTGTTACAATTTCCCTGAAACCTGTACTTTGTGCCTCACAGTAACCACAGAATGACTGACCAAAAGCCTCAGGCTGTGAGTTTACAAGCCATTGTTGGCCTATTAAATATATCATATCTATTTACCAGCCTGGGGAGGGTAGCTCAGTGGTAGAACATTTGTCATACATAATGTGCTGGGTGCCATCCCTAGTACTGTGTCTGCCTCTGTCTATCTGTCATCTATCTGTCTGTCATCTATCTATATCTATGGGTACCCCCTACACACCCATACAGGAGGTCATCTTTAATTAAATGCATTGCTCATTTTTCTCATTTTTGAGTTGGTTTCCTTTTAGCTGATTCTACTGGACAGAGTTTCTTTGGCTCAAGGCAAACTTCTTTTATTGTTTTATTGTCTGAGCATCACAAAGTAGTAACATTGAAACTAGCTGTTAAACATGCCAGCTTCTGTCCCTAACGTTTCAGGAGTAGAGGAAGTTTGACCGTGACTGCTCACCCTGACTGAGCAAGAGAACTTACAGCTTTGGAAGTTTCTGTGGAGTATTTTTAAATTGTATGTTACTTTTCTTCTTTGGAAAAGAATGTGAAAGTGTACTTGCACTAAATAGATTAAACTGTTACTAAACAAGTCCTCTTTAAATTGGCTGATGGCGAGGGCAGATTCTTCCTCCTGTTCGTTTTGACTAAATGTTGCCGCCTTCTCTCACATGCCTTTCTTGAAAGGGAAACCTGTTTTGTTTTCACAATCAAATCAGCATAAGAACAAATACCACTGCTCAGGAGTGTATACTTTTCAAGTGTCTGGTCACTCGTGCAGAATACATCTCAGCTTAGTGATTGACTGCAGACACCTCCATGTCCAGGCTTTATCCTGAGGGAAAGTCACTTGACTGTGAGTGGTACCAGTGGGGAGACTTGTTCCATTTCCGTGTCCTGGGCTGTGGGCTGGGTAACCCTGTAAGGCCTTCATGGAAAAGGGCCCTGGGAAGAGAGTATAAAGCCCCAGGGAATGCTGAAGAAGGAAAAACACCATGGAAATCCAAGGGAAATGATCTTTTCAATAGTTCAGTTTTCAAAAGTGAGAGCTTGGGTTTCAACTGGCATGTGCCAGAGAAATGCAGTAGAGGCAGGGTTGAAGTGAAGGCTTGACACCATTCAGTAGGGTTTTTTTTTTTTAAAGTTATGGTTCCTTAGTGTCACTAAGGTGGGTTTGGGTTACATTGCTCTTCAGAGTCTCTCTTCAACCCACAAATGTTGAAAGGGATGATGAAAGATGGTCCCACATGCCACTTCCACGTGCAGTGCTAACACTTCCATTAGGAATTCAACATGAAAACTCCTTGTCAGTTAGTCCTTAGATGAAAAATCCTTCTTGGAGAATCACAGGTACTTCTCATTCCTTCAAGGGGAAAGGCACTAACTGGCTAAGACAGGATTGTGCAGGACTTGCATACCTCCACTTCAGAACATCTCTGTGTCTGATCTCTTGCTAACCACTCTGGTAGTGGGCTGCATGTGGCAAGGGTAGGCCTCAGGGGTAGAGACCCAGACTGGTCAGATGGCCTTGGCTTTCTGGTCATGCTCACTTCACCTTGGTCAGCTGTATTTCCTAATGATGAGAACAGGAGATAGAAACTTGTAAGGAATTGTAAGGTTAGGAACTCAGAAAAGAGCAGTTCTAATTCATGCTCTGCTTACTGACAACCAGTTATGTCTTGACCAGAAGCTGGAACTGTCCTTGGGTCTAGCTCTAATTCTGTCTTGGTCAGAGAAATACTAAAAATGTTTAGGGGCATTGTTTCTTTTTGTTTGTAATCTTCTTACAATGTTCACATAGTAGCTTCTAAGCACAGCTGCTGGAAGCAGAGCCTAACCAGATGCTTGTTGGTCCTAAGGAGGTGTGACTGAAACTCCTTCTACATCCTAGCATGGAAAGGTGTGTGAGAAGCTTGTAGGTGGACTGCCCAGGTCACCCTCATGCCTCCACCTAGTAAAGCTGTATTAACTCCTAGACAAGGACCTGTAGAAAGACATATTAAACTATTTACCCATATTTATATTATCTTTAATTGGTCAGCGGTGTAAATCCTTAACCCGCCATTATAAATGAATACACACAGACACCAGGTGGATCTTAACAAGCCTAGGCCTGGGTTGTGTAATCCTAGCCCATCTAAGCTAGCTGATAATTCTATTACCCAACTATTACCCCATATATCATACGTCCCTTTGGACTATTATTCTCCACGCTAAGCTGATGTTCCAGGCCACGTGGAAGGATCTTCTTTAATCTACCCCATGGCGTGTCTTCCTTGTTTACTCCTGGCTTCTCCTGCGACCTTCCTCTTCCCAAGATGCTCTGTATCTCTCTAAAAGCCTGCGAACCTTAATCCTGCCTACCTCTGTCTTTGTCCAATCTACAGGCCTCAGCATTTATTTAACCAATCAGAGTCAATTAAGTAACAGACAGCAAACAGGACCAATTAACATTTAGAATGCTTAACACCACCCCATCAAAGAACCCTCTGAGGCCTTTCTTGGGACCTGCTTCTGCTATGTAGGTGCTCTGCTTGCTTCCTCCTTCTTAAGTTCTTATCTATAATAAAGCTCCTTTGTAAAACTAACTCTTCCTTTTATCTGTGAAATTCATTTTTTGAGTTTGTGAGACCTAGAGGCCACTGGCCTAGCGTAGCTTTGGGGACCGTTGATTGTCTAGCCTATTTAGAAGATTTATTGTTTACCTGTTTCTAGAAAGGTTCCATAGACCTCTACCCCCTCCCTGTTTCCCTAGAGGACAAGAGCTTAGAAAGTGGAAAATGTCTTGTTCTTAGTTTGTGGATTCTGGGATTTTTCTAACTTTATGTTTCTTAGTCCTAAGGTTGGCAACCTGAATTTGGGATTTTACATATATTTATTTCTTTAAAAAAAATTCTAAGTTTATTATTCATTTTACATCCCAATCATAGCCTCCTCCCTTCCCGCTTCTCTCCTCCTCCCTTCCCTCTTCTCTCCTCCTCCCTCCTGCTTCCTCTATCCTTCGTTCCCTTCTCCTCAGAAAAGGGGAGCCCCCCATACCATCCCACCCCAGCATGTCAAGTCACATCAGGACTGAGGGCTTCCTCTTCCACTGAGGCCAGACATTGCAGCCCCATTAGGGGGAAATGATCAAAAAGCAGACATCAGAGTGCATGCTAGAGAGAGTCCCCACTACACTTGCCAGCATATCCACATGATGACCAAGCCTGCCTATCAGTTACATATGTGTAGAGGGCCTAAGTCCAGTTCATGCAGGCTCTTTGCTTGGCAGTTTTAGTCTTTGTGAACCCCTGTGGGCCTTGATTAGTTGTCTTGTCTTTCTTGGTTTTCTTATGGAGTTTTCTTCCCCTCTGTGGCTTTCTATCCTTCCCCCCCAATTCTCCATTAAGACACCCCAGAATCTGCCTAATGTTTGGTGGTGAGTCTCTGCCTCTGTTTGAATCCTCTGCTGCATGGAGGCTCTCAGAGGACAGTTATGCTATGTTCCTGTTCGTAAGCATGGCAGAGCATCATTAATAGTGATCGGGGTTGGCTTTCTCCCTTGGAGTAGGTCTAAGGTTGGGCTCGTTATTGGTTGGACATTCCCTCAATTTCTGCTATATGTTTATCCCTGCACATCTTGTATACAGGGTAAATTTTGGGTTGAAGGTTTTGTGGTGGTTGGTGAGCCCTTCCCTCCCCTAGATGTCCTACCTAGATAAAAGGAGACCTCTTTAGTCTCCATATCCCCCACTGCTAGGAGTCTCAGTTAGAGTCACCCACATGCCCTCCCTGTAGCCTAACCTGCCACTGAACTCCATTTGTCTCAGAAATGCTCCTCCTTGGTTTCCTATCTTTCTCTCAGCCCTCTCACCTCCTGTCCCCTCTCTCCCCACAACTGATCCCCCACTCCTTTCCCTCTTCTCTCCCTCTTTTACCCAGTTCTCCTTCTTCATCCACTTCTACTGTCTATTCTATTTCCCCTTTTGAGGGAGATTGCTTGCATCCTCCATTGAGCCCTCCTTATTACTTAGCTTCTTTGGGTCTGAGGGTGGTAGTATGTTTATCCTGTACTATATGGCTAGTATCCACTTATGAGTGAGTACATACCATGTGTATCTTTTTGGGTCTGGGTTACCTCATTCAGGATGATGTTTTCTAGTTCCATCTGTTTGCTTGCAAAATTTTTAATTTCCTTGTTTTTAATAGCTGAGTAGTATTTCTTGGGTAAATGTACCATGTTTTCTTTATCCAGTCTTCAGCTGAGGGGCATTTAAATTGTTTCCAGTTTCTGACTATTATGAATAAAACTTCTATGAATGTAATTGAGCAAATGCCCTTGTGGTACAGTAGGGCATCTTTTGGGTTATAGGTCCAGGAAGATTTTGAGGATGAACTATCCCCAATTTTCTGAGATACCTCCAAATTGATTTCCAAAGTACAAGTCTGCATTCCCACCAGCAATGGAGGAGTGTTCTTTTTCTACATTCTTTCCAGCATGTGCTATCCCTTGAGATTTTGAGTTAGCCATTCTGATGGGTGTAAGATGGAATCTCAGAGTCATTTTGACTTGCATTTCCCCAATGACTAAGGATGTTGAACATTTCTTTAAGTGCTTCTCAGCCATTTGAGATTCTTCTATTGAGAATTCTCAGTTTAGCTCTGTACCCCATTTTTAAATTGAATTATTTTGTTTTTAGTGTTTACTTTTTTGAGTTCTCTATATATTTTGGATATTAGCCCTCTATTGGATATAGGGTTGGTGAATATCTTTTCCCAGTCTCTAGGCTGCCATTTTGTTCTCTTGACAGTGTCCATTGCCTTACAGAAGCTTTTAGTTTCTTTTTAGATCTCTTCATGAGGTCCCATTTATTGACTGTTGATCTTAGAGCCTGAGCTATTGGTGCCAATGAGGACAAGACTGCTCCCCACTTTCTCTTCTAATGGATTTAGTGTGTCTGGTTGTATGTTGATGTCTTTGATCCACTTGGACTTGAGTTTTGTTCAGGGTGATAGATATGGATCTATTTGCATTTTTCTACATGCAGACATTACATATATTTCATAGGGTTGTTTTAGACACCAAGCATAGAGCAGAAAATTTTTTATCAGACAGATTTAGTCTGCTTCTTTTTAGCATTATTGACACTTGTCATAAATTTACCTAAGGGCTATCTATGCCGTTTGCCCTGACCAGCAATGCCTAGAAGGCATTGTCAGTTGTAGGGAACAATTAATCTGAGAAGGGAGGATCACTCCTATGTCCATGAGGAAATAGCCCATGTGGGGGAAGAAGTTTGATCTCATGGCCCTGGACTACCCCAGACCAAGATCCCTAACCCTGGGGTTGGATGTACAGTGTCTACTTTATTGCCATTGTCTACTTTCTTGACGTATGGTCTCCTGTAGCCATGTTATTAGTTATGTCGGCCCTTATGATTGCAAAGATTTTTATGAAAATTGAGTTAGAGCATACCATGAGTCCCTGGGCTGTTATTGAGCTCTGATAACTTATTTTTTTTTTCAGTTCTGTCGCTGTTCACTTAGTACCTCCTGTCTTTCAGGAAGCAGGAGGCTGTGCAGATGAAGAAGATAGCTTTTGTCTTTGAGATGGGGAGATGAGTCAGGAAGGCCTCATGCACAGAGTCCTGTAGAAAGGAAGGTGGTGAAACAGTATGCTGGGTAAGCTTGAAGAGGATATACAGATCAAAGAGTGACATGCTGTAATCTAGCAAGTTGTTAGAAGCACAATTCCTGTGTACTCCTTTAAAGCAATCTCAGATACAAGTAGAACATAGTTGAGATAGTGGATTGAATAAAACAAAAAACTATGTTGGAATTAATAGGAAAGCTTTCAAGGTTGTAGGTTATAAAGTTATTAATAGTTATATTTCTACTGAGTATCATACATACTACTAAATATTATACAATTAGAATAATAATTTAATAATGTGCCAGTAACATAGTAATACCCAGTCAAAAGGGAAGTGAGTGATGAGATCACTGAACTAAAAATTACAGAACTTCATGGAAATAAATGAAAAATGACTTTCATATCTCATGGTCCTAGACCTTCCCCAGACCACATGTATTCATGAAACTGGAAGACACATTATTGTGAAAGTAGGCTTGGTACAATTCTAATCAAAATATTCCCAGCAGTATTTTATAGAGACTAACAGATATTGTAAAATTTCCATGAAAATGAGAAAGACCTGAAAATAGTGAAGGAAATTGAAGAAAACTAGTTGGAGGATCAGTCTTCTCATTGTCATATATAATTCATCATAGACTGAAGTGGCGAAGATGCATATAGAGTGTCCTCTCTCTCTCTCTCTGTCTCCCCCCCCCCGTGTGTGTGTGAGATGTCAGTTAAACATGCTATTTTCCATATCCTTATTCACATTTATTTCTCCTATAATCATCATTCATTTCTTATCTATCCCAGGCTGCTGCTCCAAAACACTCTATGATGTAGTTTAAATGATGTAAGCTAATTTTCTCAGAGTTCTGGATCTGAAATCCAAGATCAAGGTGAGTGATCAGGTAGTGCATTTTCTTCCCACATAGCCTGTGGGTGCATGTCAGGATGAATGACCTTACTGAGATCTCTTTTCATAGGGGTCCTACTTTTATATTTACCTTATATCAGACTGGGTCCTATTCTTATATTTAACCTTAATTATTCTTTAAAGAACCTGTCATCTAATGTGGCCATGATGGGGATAGGAGCTTCACACATGAATAAAGGATTATTCAAACACATAGCCCATATAATTTCTCTTTCTTCTCTTAGAATTCACAAGCTTATGCTTGTATACTTATTTTTTGTACATGCAAATAAAGCTAAATATTTTCATTATGTTGTCATAAAAGCCTTTTCTCATGGTTTTTCACTCACATTAATTCTTTGGTTCTAAATTTATAATTTTTTTTGTGAAATAATGATGGTCAGTAGGGTTCCACCTCTTTTGTCTGTGTGGGTACAGCAATGCAGCTTATTGAATACTGCATTTAAGCATCATGCTTTAAAAACTGGCCTGTGCAGCTATACTGCCTGGATCCAAATATGTGCTTTAGAACTTACTAGTCCCTCGATAGTAGATAAGTCAGATACTTAGTTTCTTTAACTCAAAAATAGAAAAATAAAGTTATTAGTTTGGGGTGTGTGTGTGTGTGTGTGTGTGTGTGTGTGTGTGTGTGTGTGTGTAAGCATATATATGGTATATGAGTCAACTTGGTTGACTACATCTGGAATAAACTAAAATCAAAAAATATAGGGCACAACTGGGAGGGATTTTTTGCTTAATTTGAAGTACATCCACTTCTAATATGGACCTTTGAGGTAGGAAGACAGGCACCTCTAATCTGGGCTGTACCTGCTGGAAGCCTATATAAGGACATGGAAGAAGGAAGCTTTTGTTCTTTGCCTGCTTGCACATGCCTTGATAGAAAGCCCATCACTTCACTGGCATTAGAGTCTACTTCTTAGGGATTCCAGTGTATACTGAAAACCAGCTGAGACATTCAGCTCTACTGGTCTTGACATAAGCATGAACTGGATTCTTGGACATTACATTTATAGCCAGCCATTGTTGGATTACATAGCCTGAGATGCAATCTTTTCTGGCCTTTGAATTTTCTCTTCAGAGTTCTCTAATTTTTGATGGTTAGGTTCATATGGGTTTCAGTGTTGTGGTTTTCAAGGACATTTCTTTTCTTTGGGTTCCTGCTCTGCAGATACAGTACACAGAGTCTCTGTCTCTCTTGTACTGAGAACTCTGTGCTTACCAAATCCCGAATCACACCAAGCATCTTTGCCTTGCCCAGCCATGGACTAGCCTTCATGATTCTGCATTTTATCTGCAGGGCTCAATATTTATCTGCTACAGAAGGAGGTCATGCATTAAGACCCTTGCATGGGCTTAGCATGAGGAATCCTAGCCCAAAGGAGTTGGATCACCAGAATATCTGCTGCCACTCTTAACTTTTGGGCTTCTCTTATTACTCTTGACCTCTGGAGTTCTCTTTTTGTTAAGCTCAGCTATATATTTTGAACAGATTTAGATTTTAAGTTAGGTTTTTCTATGTGACAATAATTAGAAAGGCAATGATTTTATCAGTTTATTCTTGGAAATAGGCTTCCATTTGCAATCTTACAAGGGCATATGTTGAGGTACACATTTGTTTTATTAGGTAAATGACTCATTTAACTGGCCAGGAGTCTGGACCTTAAAAAAAAATCAGTGCATAAAATTCATTCAATCATAAAATTTATCTCAATTCAAACAGTCTATACAGTGCCTTTCCCAATGAAATGCTGAAGTATAAAAGAGGAGTAGGCATGAACCATCTTGCCATAGCCATACTCTTGAGGATAAGTGCAATAAAATAAGTGGCTGTGCATGGGCAAGCCACTGCATGCACAGTGCTGGTCCCCTCAAGACGTAGTGCTGAGAAGCAGGTTGTAGACTCTTTCCTAGTCCCATCATGACTTTGTCCACTCTTGGTGTATGTAATTTGTCTAACAATTTGGTATTCCCTATCCTTGTTCCTAAGGATTAGTTTAAGGCTGTGACTCTTCCCTGATGGAGTGGTGTTAAGCATTCTAAATGTTGATTGGTCGTTCTTGCTGTCTGTTACTTAGTTGACTCTGATTGGTTGAATAAATGCTGAGGCCTGGAGATAGGGCAAAGACAGAGATAGGTGTGACTAAGGTGCGTAAGCTTCAGAGAGAGAGACAGACAGAGAGAGAGAGAGAGAGAGAGAGAGAGAGAGAGAGAGAGAGAGAGAGAAAGAGTGCATCTTGGGAGGAAGAGGCCTCATAGGAGAAGCCAGGAGCAAACAAGGAGGACATGCCATAGGGTAGATTAAAAAAGGACATTCCAAGTGGCCTGGAACATTGCCATAATGTAATAGTACAAAGGGATATATATATATATATGGTCATATTTGGGTAATAGAATTATGAGCTAGCTTAGATGGGCTAGGATTGCACAATTCAGGCCAAGCCTTGTTAAAAATCCCTCTGGTGTCTGTGTGTATTCATTTATAATGGCAGGTTAAGGATTAACACCACTGACCAATTAATATAAATACTAGTACATAATTTAATTAATTTTTTCTACAATTATTTTTTTCAAGTCCTCCTTTCTTTTATAAGTTGATAAAACTGAAACCCTCCTAGATTGTCAATTTTGGATTGGCATATTTTGAAGGCATCTCAGGAATTCTTTGGGAAGAGGAAGAAGTGGATAATTGCATAAAATACAGCTCCTGGTTTGCTGAACAGTCTCAAGAAGCGTGCTCTTAGAGACCTACAATTATTTGAATTTTCTTCTTTTTTGTTTTGTTGGATTTCATTAAAGTTTAAATTATAAAAAGAAGCAACTTTTTAGCACGTTGGCTGACTGCCTAGATCTGTGTTAAAGTGGGTCTTATAAATATTCCATAAAGTTCTATGTAATGGACTTGCTTTCCCCTGGCAGCAAGCCTGTGTATATGGCATTTTAAATATTTATGCTGTTTTTTTGCAAAACTTGATGAAAACATTTCAGGCATTAATAGTTTTGTTAATAAATTACTAAGCACCAAAGCAATACATTATTTAAGAAAAATCTTGAAACCAATCAGTCTGCTGTTTTGTTTTGACACTTGGTAAAGATACTGCTATCTTGTAGACCAGCAGTTCTCAACCTGTAAGTCATGACCTCTCTAGAGGTCAAATATCAGATATCTTGCATATCAGATATTCACATTATGATTCACAACAGAGCAAAATTACAGTTATGAAGTAGCAATGAAATAAATTTATGGTTGGAGATCACCACAACTGAGGAACTATATTAAAAAGTAACAGCATTAGGAAGGTTGAGAACCACTACTGTACATGTTCATTTTAGCAAAACACCCCTAATGGGAGGACTTAGAAATGCTCAGAGAAGAGGTATTTGTATTTGTTCCTAGGAATGAGGGAATACTACAAATTAATGTCGTTGGCCTCATTTTGAAGAACTAAGTTCACTGCCACAGTCCTGTTGGGCATTGTACCTTAGATAATTATCTATATATCCAGCTAGCACCAATGACTGTAATTCACATTATGTGCATGACTAGTGATAAAAGCACTGCGATCAAACTGCACAAGAGTCTGTATCTTAGCACATTGGAAACCACCAAAGCAAGAAGTCATTCATTTCTACTTCTAGAATAGTGTGTTTGGAAGAGACTTTAATATGAAGATGATCCCACCATTGGGAGGGAGTATATATTTAATTTCTTATAATTCTATAACTGTATTAGGGTTTTCAAGAGTAATAAAACTAATAGAATGAATCTCTCTGTATATAGAAAGGGGATTTATTAGAATGACTTACAGTCTGCAGTCCAGCTAGTCTAACAATGGCTGACTGTGAATGGAAAAATCCAAGAATCTAATAGTTGCTCAGTCCACAAGGCTGGATGTCTCAGGTCATCTTCAGTATACACTGGAATCCTGAAGAAGTAGACATAATGCCAATGAAGAAATGGACTTGCTAGGGAGTGTGAGAACAAGCAGGCTGCCAGCAGAAAGTGTGACCCAGATCAGAGGTGGATGTTCCCAGCTCAAACTATATGGATTAAAGGTGTATCATCCTATATTACAGATCCAGATTAGAAGTAGATCTTCCTACTTTAAATTAAGCAAAAATATCCCACAAGTGTAACCTCCATTTTTGGATTTCAGTTAATTTCAGATGTAGTCAAGTTGACAACTAAGAATAACTATCACCATAACTAATTCTAAGATTTTTAGATTTATAATAATGTTTGGAACTAGCCTTGTGATTCCTCCTCATATCAAATTCTGTGAAAGATCATGTTTATGTATATACACGAGTATAAAATTGTATATGTTTGTCCTGTTGGCTTCTCTGTCAAAAGCAGGCAGATTTAGGAGTGCATACTCAGTGTGGATCCAGTAATAGCTCCTCAAATCCCTCTAGTAACCACAAACAAATCCACTTCTTATTGTGCCCTTGCATATTCTAGGCATGAAATCTCTTGTACTTTTATTTTTATAGTTCACTACTCATCTTTCAACTTCTTGGTTAATTTGATTGAAGGATTACATAAGGACTATAAGGTGAGAGATGAAAAACTCACACTGTTTTCCCCTCTGTAGGGTAATGTACAACCAAAATAAAACACAAACACCCCACAACCAATAAACTAAATAAACAAAATAAAAACAGCCCCCCAAAACCCAGTGTCTTAGTTACTTTTTAAAAACATTTTATTGATTCTTGGTGAATTTCACAACATGCACCGCAGTCCGACTCATCTCCCAGTCCCTCCTGATCTGCCCTTCACCCTTGCAATCTGCCCCCAAAAGAAAACAAACAAAAATTAAAATGAAAAAAAAAAACCACAAACAAACAAAAAAACTTTCACCATGGAAGCTGTGATGTGCCATTGTGTCCCACAGTATACCCTTTTACCCAAACAGCTTCACTTGAAAATGTTCATTGCAATGAGTCATTGGTCTGATTCAAGGCCTCCAGGTTCTCACCTGGACTGCTCTCAGAGCCTGTTGTTGCCTCCCCTGTGTCACCGAGATCCTGAAGCCCTACAGCTATCTTGCCTGTTTTAGGTAATGCTGGGGCCAGCCCTCCTGCTCATGCCCTCAGCACCATCTCCTCCATGCTGCCCAGGCACGAGGCAGGGGCAGCTCTTCAGCCCATGGCAGATGGTGAGGGACTTTGCTAATTTCTGTTGCTGGGAAGAAACACCATGATCAAGGAAACGTATAAAAGAAAGCATTTAATTGAAGGTTTGCTTACAGTTTCAGAGGCTGAGTTCATTTCTGTCATGGAGGAGAGCATGGAAGCAGGCAGGCAGGCATGGCACTGAAGTGGTAGCAGAGTGTTTACATTTGATACACAAGTCAGAGGCACAGAGAGACTGGGACTGGCATGAGCTTTTGAAACCTCAAAGCCTACCCTTAGTGACACATTCTCTGGCAAGGCTGCACCTAATCCTTCCTAAACAGTCTACCAAGTGGGAACAAAATATTCAAATATGTGAACCTGGTTAGTTAGGGTTTTTTGTTTTGTTCTTTGCTGTGAAGAGACACCATGGCCACAGCTACTCTTTTTTTTTTCAACATTTATTTCTTCAAGTTATATCTCAATCACATCCGCACCCCCCTCCCCTTCTCGGTCCTATCTTCTTACCCTCTTCCACCTCACCCTCTTATCCGCTTTTTTTTTTTTTAAATTTAAGGTGTATCTTTCTTCCCCCAACATCTCCCCCTTTTAGTCCAATAAAAAGGCTCTTTTTTTTTTTTTTTTTTTTTTTTTTTTTTTCAGGGTTTGTCTTTATATCTCTGGCTGTCCTGGACTCGCTTTGTAGACCAGGCTGGCCTCGAACTCACAAAGATCCGCCTGCCTCTGCCTCCCAAGTGCTGGGATTAAAGGCGTGCGCCACCACCGCCGGCTGGCTCTTTTTCTTATAACAATAAATACAATACAAAACAATAAGAACAATTAGATAACAATTATGAAAATTATAGCATATAACATAGATTCCCAATGTCCAGTCCATAAGGATTTGGCAACTGATAATATTATCTATCTCAATGAGTTTAAAGTTCTATACCTAACTCAGTTTCCATCCTAACTTGCATTACCAACTTAAAAACATCTTCTTAGACCTAGAATATCCTTTTAATTACTACACTAGTACCTAACAAAATGACAAGTTTGAATGACTATTAGTTTGTATTTCTTAATTATCCTAAACAGTTTGTTACAGTTGCTATCAAAAGACCAAAACATCACCTTGCATTTTTAAGTATTACATAGGTACAATACCTTAAAAAGAGTTAACCTTAATTTTGCATCAATATACAAAGATATAAGAAAAGATTTAATAATCTACCCCTTTTCCTTTATCATTCCTATATCATGTCCTATATCCCCATTTTTTCTTTTCTTTTTAAAAAAGATTATTTTTGCTTCAGTTTACATCTCCATCATATTGTCCTCTTTCCCCCCTTCCCAGCCCCTCTCTCCCACCTTCTACCCCCCAACCCTTCCATCCCACTCCTCTGGTGTGGAGTGTCCGTACATAACAGTCCCCCACCCCGGTTCAGAAGTCATATGAGGGCCAAAAGCCTCCTCATACACTGGGGGCCTACAAGGCAGTACCACTAGTGAAAAGGGTCTCATTGCCAGGGAGAGAAAACTAAAACAAACAAACAAACAAGTCTATGTCCATGTTCCCCTTGGTGCGTTGCTTGTAGTATAGATATCCTGTACTATATAGCGAAAATACGAAAAACAAACAAACAAGTCTATGTCTATGTTCCCTTTGATGCATTGGTTGTAGTATAGATATCCTGTACTATATAGCTAAAATCCAACTATAAGTGAACAGATGCCATGTGCATCCTTCTGAGTCTGGGTTAGTTCACTAGGATGAGCTTCTCTAGTTCCATCCATTTGTCTACAAATTGCATGATTTCCTTGTTTCTGATAGCTGAGTAGTATTCCATTGTGTAGATGTACCACAGTTTTTTAATCCATTCTTCGGTTGAGGGACATGTGGGTTTCCAGTTTCCAGCTATTACAAATAAAGCTGCTATGAACATAGATGAGGAAACTTTCTTGTGATTTGGCATGGAGTCATTTGGATGTATACCCAGAAGTGGTATGGCTGGGTCCTGAGGCAAAGCTATTGCAAATTTTCTAAGATATCGCTAGACTGACCTCCGAAGTGGTTGCACAAGCCTGCACTCCCACTAGCAATGGAGGAGGGTTCTCCTTTCTCCACACCCTCACCAGCATGTGCTGTCAGTTGAGCTTTTGATCTTAGCCATTCTGACAGGTGTGAGATGGAATCTCAGAGTCATTTGAGTTGCATTTCTCTGATGTTTAAGGATGTTGAGCATTTCTTCAAGTGCCTCTCAGTCTTTAGGAATTTCTCCTTTGTGAATTAGCTCTTTCCCCCATTTTTAAATTGGATTATTTGGTTTCTTGGCATTTAATTTCTTGAGTTTTTTGTAAATTTTGGGTACTATCCCTTTGTCAGATGTGGGGTTGGTGAAGATTTTTTGCCAATCTATAGGCTGTCATTTTGTTTGAATGACAGTGTCTTTTGCCTTACAGAAGCTTTTCAGTTTCATGAGGTCCCATTTATTAATTTTTAATCTGAGGTCCTGAGCTGTTGGTGTTCTGTTAAGGAAGTTGCCCCCTGTGCTAGTGATTTTGAGGGTTTTTCCCACTTTCTCTTCTAGTAGATTTAGTGTGACCGGCCTTATGTTAAGGTCTTTTATCCACTTGGACTTAAGTTTTGTACAAGGTGATAAGTATGGGTCTAATTTCATTCTTTTACAAGTGGACATCCAGTTGGACTAGCACCATTTGTTGAAGATGCTGTCATGATAAAGGTTCTGGAGAGAACGGGCATACAAGGACCATACCTAGAAATAATAAAGGTGATATACAGCAAGCCAGTGGCCAACATAAAATTAAATGGAGAGAAACTTGAAGCATTTCCTCTAAACTCAGGGACAAGACAAGGATGCCTACTTTCACCATATCTCTTCAATATAGTACTTGAACTTCTTGCTAGAGCAATAAGACAACTAAAGGAGATCAAGGGGATACAAATTGGAAACGAAGAAGTCAAATTATCCCTATGTGCAGACGATGTGATAGTATACATAAGCAACCCCAAAAATTCCATCAGAGAACTCTTACAGCTGATAAACACCTTCAGCAAGGTGGCTGGATACAAAATTAATTCAAAAAAATCAGAAGCCCTTCTTTATACAACAAACAAATGGGCTGAGAAAGAAATAAGGGAAACAACTCCCTTCGCAATAGCCACAAACAATATAAAATACCTGGGGGTAACTCTAACCAAGCAAGTAAAGGACTTGTACAACAAGAACTTCAAGCCCTTGAAGAAAGAAATTGAAGAAGCCTTTAGAAGATGGAAAGATCTCCCATGCTCATGGATAGGTAGGATCAACATAATAAAAATGGCCATCCTACCAAAAGCAATATATAGATTCAATGCAACTCCTATCAAAATACCAACACAATTCTTTATAGACCTGGAAAGAGCTATTCTCAATTTCATATGGCACAACAAAAAACCCAGAATAGCTAAATCAATCTTGTACAATAAAAAAAACATCTGAAGGTATCACCATCCCAGATTTCAAGCTGTACTACAGAGCAATAGTAGTAAAAACAGCTTGGTACTGGTATAGAAACAGACCAGTAGATCAATGTAATCTAATTGAAGACCCAGAAATGGACCCACACACCTATGGCCACCTAATTTTTGACAAAGACGCCAAAACTGCCCCTCCTTTTTTCTTTTCAAGTCTTTTCCCCTCTACATAGGAGAGAAAGAAGGATAGAGGAAAGAAAAAGAGAGAAATCCCTGGGTCTAACCTCCTAAACCTTGTTTAACAAAACCATTTAGCAACTTGTAACCAATCACCCTAAGTAACAACAAACATCTATAACTCATCAAATGACAAAAAAAAAGACCCCAAAAAACCCACCCCACCGTCTGGGTACGAGATGCTGATCTCTTAAAATTATTTCCTGCTGATTTGGGATGTAGGAAACCTGTTTGAGGGCCCAAATCAGAATGGAAAAATGGTTAAGCAAGTTAATAGTAACATTTGTTGTCCAGTCTTTTTGTGCTGAGCTATTTAAATGTCCTGAAAAGTTTGTAGTCAGAAGCTGAACTTTGGGTGGGAAAGTTCAGGGCTTAACTGAAGTCCTGGCTGGACCAGTCTGTGGGGCTGAACCATCTAAGCTGTTTTGAAGTTGTTCTGGATGTAGATTTTTGAGGAAACAGCTATTAAGGCAGTCTCTGAGGCTGGGTCATCTGGACTACTTTTCTTCTGTGGTGTCTGGACCCTTTTCTTCAGAAGTTTCAGTTCGACTCCTTAGATGGATGCTTTTAACCTCCTGGAAAGGTAAGAACAGAACACTGCCCTAATCCTAACTCTGGGTTGCTACATTTTTGGCAGGTAATATCTTTTCTAGAGCAAATTTTTTTTTCTGACTGTAAAAAGTATTATTTTTCAATTGAGATGAAAAAAAATTTCTTTTAGAGATCCAAGATGCTGGCGAACAGCACGGACACATTTTGAGCACAGGGAAAATAGCAGAAATATAAACTAGCTGAGCAACAACCTGAGAAGTCTGATCCTATGGGGTTTTACCCAGCAAACCCAGGGACTAGTGGGGGTCCCTGGGAGAGGCTCCTAGGCAATCAGGGAAACAAACCTACCAGTTGTGGAGCAGAGGCCTGGGCTCAGAGCAGAGACCAGCAGCTCGAGGCAGAGGCCTGGGTCTGGAGCAGAGCCCAGTGGTCCAGGACAGAGGTCCAGGACCCTCATTGGAAGCCAGCGGGCAGGGCAGAGGACTGGGGCAAAACGCAGAGACCAATGGCGCAAAGCAGAGGCCCAGAACCTGGGGCAGAGGTCAGTGGGTAGGGTAGAGGCCTGAAGCAGAGGCCCAGGGCCCAGAGCAGAGGCTAGTGGCACAAAACAGAGGCCAAGGACCCAGAGCAGAAGTCAGCGGTGTGGGGCATAGGCCCAGGACCCAGAGCAGGAAAGAGACAAGACAATGAAACATTTGAAAGATCTGAAAGATTTGCAGACAAAGACAAGCAAATTGGAGCAGAAAATGTATAAACGAGTAAAATAGTTCAAGACTTGAAATTGTAACTGGAAGCAATAAAGAAAACAGAAGCAGAGATAATCCTGGAGGTGGAAAATCAAGGGAAGGGAACAGGAACTACAGATATGAGTAATCAAAAATAGGATACAAGAGATGGAAGACAGAACGTCAGGCATGGAAGAGTCGATTGAAGAAGTCAGTATAACAACCAAAGAAAATGAGAAATCTAAAAAAGTTCTTACCCACAACATTCAAGAAATCAAGGACTCAATGAAAAGATGGAACCTAAGAATTATAGGCATAGAGGAAAAAGAAGACTCATGACTCCAAGGTCCAGGAAACATCTTCAACAAAATCATAGAAGAAAACTTCCCAAACCTAAAGGAAGAGATGCTGGTAAAATTCCAAGAGGCATACAGAACACCAAATGGATTAGACCAGAAGAGAAATTTCTCTCGCCACATAATAATTGAAACTTCAATTGTACAGAAATGTACAGAACAAAGAAAAAATATTAAAAGCTGTAAGAGAAAAAGGGCAAGTAATGTATAATGGCAGACCCATCAGAATTACACCTGACTTCTCCTCAGAAACCTTAAAATCCAGAAGGGCCTGGGCAGACGTCCGACAAGCCCTAAGAGAACATAGGTGCCCAGCAAAACTCTCTATCAACACAGATGAAGAAAACAAGATATTCTATGACAAAACCAACTTTAAACAGTACCTACCCACAAATCCAGCCCTACAGAAGATCCTAGAAGGAACATTTAAATACATAGAAGATAACTGCACCCAAGAAAACAGAGGGAGCAAAAAACTCCACTGCAGCTAAACTAAAAGAAACACAGAACCACCAACTACATCAAAATAACAGGAAATAACAATCTTTGGTCATTAATATCCATCAACATCAATGGACTCAAATCCCCAATAAAAAGACACAGGCTTACAGAATGGATCCTTAAATAAGACCCATCATTTTGCTGCATACTAGAAATGCATCTCAGTAACAAAGATAGATGCTACTTCAGAGTGAAGGGCTGAGAAAAGGTTTTCCAAACAATTGGGCCCAGGAAACAAGCTGGAGTAGCTATCCTAATATCAAATAAAATAGACTTTCAACTGAAGTTAATAAAAAAAGATAGGAAAGGGCACTACATACTTGTTAAAGAAAAAATTCATCAAGATGACATCTCAATACTGAATATCTCTGCCCCAAATTCAAGGGCACCCACATTTGTAAAAGAAACTCTTCTAAAGCTTAAACCACACATTGATTCCCACACAGTAGTGGGAAACTTCAACACCCCACTCACAACAATGGACAGGTCATAGAGACAGAAAACAAGCAGAGAAATAATGAGTCTAACAGAAGTCATGAACCAAATGGACCTAACAGATATCTACAGAATGTTTCACCCAAACATAAAAGAATACACCTTCTTTTTCAGCACTGCACAGAACCTTCTCCAAAATCGATCATATAGTTGGACACAAACAAGCTTCAAAAGATACAAGAAAATTGAAATAGCCCCTTGTATCTTATCAGACCACCATGGAATAAAGCTGAACTTCAACAACAGAAATAACAGAAAGCCTACACATTCATGGAAACTGAACAACTCTCTACTCAATGACTCCAACAAAGAAAGAGAACTTCAGACCAATTTCCCTCATGAACATAGATGCAAAAATACTTAATAAAATACTGGCAAACCGAATCCAAGAACACATCAAAAGTATACACCATGATCAAGTAGGCTTTATCCCAGAAATGCAGGGATGGTTCAACATATGCAAAACCATCAATGTAATTCACCATATAAAGAAGCTGAAAGATAAAAACCACATGATAATCTCACTCGATGCTGAAAAAGCATTTGACAAAATCCAACACCCCTTCATGCTAAAAGTCCAGGAGAGAATGGGCATACAAGCACCATACCTAGAAATAATAAAGGTGATATACAGTAAGCCAGTAGCCAACATCAAATTTTATGGAAAGAAATTTAAAGCATTTCCCCTAAAATCAGGGTCAAGGCAAGGATGCCCACTGTCGCCATATCTCTTCAACATAGTACTTGAAGTTCTTGCTAGAGCATTAAGACAACTAAAGACGATCAAGGGGATAGAAATTAGAAAGAAGGAAGTCAAATTATCCTTACTTGCAGATGACAAGATAGTATACATAAGTGACCCCAAAAATTCCACCAGAGAACTCCTACAACTGAAAAAGGCCTTCAGTAAGGTGGCTGGATACAAAATTAACTAAAAAAAAAATGGAATCCTTTTTTATACAAAAGATAAATGGGCTGAGAAATTAGGGAAACAACACCCTTCACAATAGCCACAAACAATACAAAATACCTGGGGATAAGTCTAACCATCTAACCAAGCAAGTTAAAGACCTGTATGACAAGAACATCAAGTCCTTGAAGAAAGAAATTGAAGAGGACATCAGAAGATGGAAAGATCTCCCATGCTCATTGATAGGTGGTATCAACATAATAAAAATGGTCATCCTTCCAAAAGCAATATACAGATTCAATGCAATTCCTATCAAAATACCAACACAATTTTTTACAGACCTTGAAAGAACAATTCTCAACTTCATATGGAATAACAACAAATCCCAGGATAGCTAAATCAATCCTGTACAATAAAAAACATCTGGAGGTATCACCATCCCAGATTTCAAGCTATACTACAGAGCAGTAGTAATAAAACAGCATGGTACTGGTATAGAAACAGACCAGTGGATCAATGGAATCGAACTGAAGACCCAGAAATGAACCCACATACCTATGGTCACTTAATTTTTGACAAAGCAGCCAAAACTAT
The DNA here is from genome assembly GCA_907164525.1 of Lophiomys imhausi. NCBI lineage: Eukaryota > Metazoa > Chordata > Mammalia > Rodentia > Muridae > Lophiomys > Lophiomys imhausi. Next base: position 2,407,321 of record CAJQZJ010016246.1, on the reverse strand, counting down.
ACAATGGAAAAAGGACAGCATCTTCAACAAGTGGTATTGGTCTAACTGGATATCGACATGTAAAAGAATGAAATTAGACCCATACTTATCACCTTGTACAAAACTTAAGTCCAAGCAGGTCAAACACCTTAACATAAGGCTGGACACACTAAATGTACTAGAAGAGAAAGTGGGGAAAAGCCTTGAACTCATTTGGCACAGGTAACAACTTCATGGACAGAAAACCAATAGCTCAGGCTCTAAGACCAACAATCAATAAATGGGACCTCATGAAACTGAAAAGCTTCTGTAAGGCAAAGGACAGTGTCATCAGAACAAAATGGCAACCTACAGATTTGGAAAAGATCTTTACCAACTCCACTTCTGACAGAGGGCTAGCAGCCTTATTTGTAATAGCTAGAAACTGGAAACAACCCAGATGTCCCTCAATTGAGGAATGGATATAAAAACTGTGGTATCTACACAATGGAATACTACACATCAGAAACAATGAAATCATGCAATTTGCAGCCAAATGGATGGAACTAGAGAAGCTCTTCCTGAGTGAGCTAACCCAGACTCAGAAGGACGCACATGCCATCTGTTCACTTATAGTTGGATTTTAGCTATATAGTACAGGATATCTATACTACAACCAACGCACCAAAGGGAACATGGACATAGACGTTTTATTTTTTTTATTTGTTCGTGTGTTTATTTGTTTGTTTGTTTTTTAGTTTTCTCTCCCTGGCAATGAGACACTTTTCACTGGTGGTGCTGCCTTGTAGGCCCCCAGTGTATGAGGAGACTCTTGGGCCTCATATGACCTCTGAACTGGGGTGAGGGACTGTTATGTTGGGACACTCCACTCCAGAGGAGTGGGATGGAAGGGTTAGGGGATAAAAAAAAATGAAATGTGAAGTTTTGGCCTTTTGCTACCAATTGTCATAAACTGTTTAGGATAATTAAGAAATGCAAACTAATAGCCATGCAAGCTTGTCATTTTGTTAGGTACTATGATAGTCTATTACAGTTATTTTCTAAGCTAATCAGAAATCAAGTTGCTAAGAGAAAAGCAACATTTCATTATCTAAATATAAGAGATAGATAGGGTGTCTTCAAAACCTCAAGAGATGTGCAGAATATGGCATTCAAAGATGTTTTCTTAACTTTAGATTTTTTGATATCGAGACATGTCAGCTCCTGAAAGCACCCCCTATTCTACTCCAAGTAGAAGATGAGCATCAAAGAATCTCCAGTGGGAGATGTTTGAATTAGTGGCAAGCCTATCTCTTGGCAAGAAAAAACCCTTGCTTCAACTGTAGACATAATGCTGTCCAAAAAGGACAAAACTTGGAAGCAGGTAAGTCGACAGCCTAGCTCTGCCAAGACAGGGTAGGCAAGTCCTTTATAATTCCTGCTCTACAATCAATGTCTGTCAGAGAAATGGGGCCAAACGGCTGAAGATTGATGCTGTAATATATGGAGAGAAAATGGGAACTGTCCAGGCAGCCACTGGTATGTCATTTCTTAGTTTTAGAAGCTGCGGTCCCTGCACTTCCTATATAATCAGATATATTTATCTCTCTCAGGTCTCTGAGGTGGTTGAAGAATAGATAGCTAGAGTCTCATAGTTAAATTTTGAGTTGTTTGGGAATCAAGAAGGTGTTCTGGATCTAAGAAGATGTTTTTAAAATTGTGATGAAAGTTAGGAAGAAAGCTGAGTTGAATATAGAACTTTAAACTCATGCAGATGGTTAGATAGTAGAATGTTAAAGTCAGGTGCCAAATATGTATAGACTGGACATTGGGATTGTATGCTAAGCCATATAACTCTTATAATTGTGGCCTAGTTATTTCTGTTGTTTTGTATTGTATTTATTGTTATAAGAGAAAGAGTCATTTGTTAGACTGAAAGGGGGAGCTGTTGGGGGGGAAAAGATACACCTTATCTTAAAAAATGGAAGGGGATGGGTGGGTTGAGGCAAAAGAGGGTGGGAGGGTGGGATTGGAGGGGGGAGTAGGGAGGGGAATGTGATTGAGATGTAACTTGAATATATATATATATATATATATATATATATATATATATATATATAAAGGCAATGGACTTATATACATAGTTTTGGCTAGAATTTGGGAGGGAAAATTTTTTATCTTTTTCTGTCTTACTAGTTTTATTCTTAGAATTTGTAGAAAAGATGAAACAAAATACAGGAAATGTGCACCTGTAGATATAGCCATGAGATTAACTCCTTCCTGGGATCAGTTCTTCCTCTGCCAAGTTCTTCTCAGCACCAGGATTCAGACTATTCTCACCCCAACCTTGAGATTTCCTGAAGAAATTTTTAATTCTTTAGAGTTCCTGTTATAGCACCCCCCCACTTTCTTGCCCATTCCTTAATCCTGCGGGATTTGTGGTTTTGTTTATCTTTTGTTAGACTGGTGGGAAAATTCTTGAAATATGTCTGTTTAAAAGAAATACCACAAACATAAAACTAGGTGGAGACAATTGTAGAGGTCAGTAACCAGGACTCAGAATCCCTTCCTTGTGGCCTCTCAGCTTGACCTTTGGAGTCACCAGTGACTCCATCATCTGTGCTTGTTTTGGAGGCAGAATCTCACTCTCCATGCAGTCCAAGCTGACTTTGAACTCAGGATCTTCAGCTTCGCTTTACATGATGCTTGTTTGTTTTTGTCTCTCTGTAATTTTCTCTGAAGACTTTTCTGCTTAATCATTTTGTGATTTGAATTGTGCCTCATTGCTAGGGTGATATTTTGTCAGTTGATCTGACTCAATCTCTTGTCAGAGAAGTGACAGTTAGGATTCAGTGCCAGAAGACTCCTTTTAGCCAAATTTTAGCAACCGAGAGTCCTAGAAAGTAGGAGCTTTTGTGTGGTTTAAATAGAAAAAAAATGTCAATCCAAGGCTCATGTGTTTGAATGCTTGGTCCCCAACTGCTGGTGTTATTCTGGAAAGTTTTGAAATCTTTAGGTGGTAAAGCCTTGCTCAAGGAAGTGGGTCACTAGGGATGGATAGAACTATTTCTGGCTCCTAACTTTTAAAATTGTCAATATCAGTACATACATTTTCACAAAATTCTCAAATACAAAAGTATTATTGACACAGAAATTCCAACCAGCAAAGAGAAGACATATGCACTCAGAGAGAGGAGAACTCAGATTTAATAAATGCAAGGGCAGGCAGGCAGGACCTAGTTAGTGCTTAAGGGGATCTTGTCTCATGCTGGAAACTTTTACAGCTTATATAGGGTACAAAGCATTGTTATAATATTGTCTATGTGACTCTTCTAGAGTGGCTTTTTTTTCATTCCTACTCAGAAGACATTTTCTCTGGAGCTAAGCAAATTTTACAGAAGCAGTGGTTGCAGTTTTGAGTTAGGAGTTTTCCCATTAGCAAACCAAACTTGCTGTCTATCTGGGTATCAGTCACTTCTCAAGGGAAGCGTTCAGGAAAGAGTAAGGGGCCTGAATCCTTGAAACCATGCTTACAGAAGGCAGAAATTAGAAACCTTTAATTTTTATCTCAAAAGTATAACTAATTTTTTGATTTTCTGAATTAAATTATCCAATTAAAACCCATTAGTAAGCTGTCTGCCTTACAGCCATGTTTAAGTTGTGTTCAAGACAGATCTTATTTTGCTTATTTTCTTGTTCCTGTTTATTATACTTTAAAGTAGGTTTGTTAGTGAGTTCCTCCTAATCCTATTTTAATCAACTAAAACATGTTCATATTCCTTTCCATCTCAACTATCATTATTATGCAAGGTATAACAGAGGCGAATATTTCTGTGAAGTGGTTAGACAGTTGTTGGCGTTCTTTATAGACAGACCCTTAGGCTTACAAGTCTACAGAAGATCTCCATAGTAAATATTTGTAGAGAGTGGAGAGAGAGTATGTAGTGAGTGCTGTACATATGTGTGACATGAATATTATGTAGGTTGTACATTTACATGGTGTGTGTATGTGGTATGTGCAAGTCCTGGCCAAAGCAATTAACTAAGAAAATAAAAATTCCCCTACAATGGATAGGAAAACAGAAAATTATTTCTATTTACATGATCTTAAATGAAAAAATAAACTGAGAAGAAGCCATGAAAACTACAGCAGCTGGGAACTGCATGCCAATTGTTGTCTTTCCTTTCCCACTCTCTTTTACCCTACAAGGCTGCTATCCCTGTGCACTGTATCTTTCCAATATGTTTCACAGCTACTCAGTCCAGACCCTCCTGAGATTCCCTTACATGTCCAAAAGTAAAATGTCAGCTAATCTCTAACTAGCCCATTCTCTCCATTGCTGACAGTTCTAAACACAACTTCAGACAGTACTGGTCACCATTCTAAACTTCTAGAAGAAGTTTATCCCAACATAGAAGAGCTGAACTCTGTGCTTCAAGCTGATGAATTTTCAGGTTATCCCTGATGACTCATTTATCATCCTTGGATGCCATGGACATGTACGGCACCCCAGGCTCAGTGTGTGTTCTCAAGCACTTCCTCCAAGACTTCTCTCTGCAGTGGATTCTCCTGCTTCCTCACTCACCGTGTATTAGTTGAGACCCCAGAAGCTATAGTTGTTTTTGAGTCTTGGTTCCTTCATCTGTAAAATGATGGTTAGAAACTGAATCTGTTTCCTAGGGCTGTTTTGAAAATGAGATGTCAACATAGAAGAAAAACCAATTGAAGAAGGCTTGGCATTCTGACAGCTCTCAACAAAGCTTTTTCTTGGGGTTTACAGAAATGGATCACAATGTGCAAACTCTTGTGACTTTACTTTTCAACATACTACCTACTTTTCAATGCTTGTCTGATGCTGAATAGTCAAGGTATATCTCTCTTGGACAGTGGGAACTTGCTGTTTTTTTTTTTCCTGGCTTTTGTTGTCCACCATCTGGTTAAGCTATGAATCAATGAGTCTAGTTTTTATATGCCTGTGGCTTAGGTATTGCTCTAGGCCCATTTCCTTGGCACTATATGCTCTTCCTTGCTGCAACCTTACTCTACCACTGTGACTGAGGCTTGCTCCCATCTGTAGCATCCCTATGTCCATCTAGATCCCTGTATGGAGCCCCTGGACAGGAACTTCACTGTGCTGGCTATCTCTGCTTAAGTATTTTAGATATGTTCAGTTGTCAAATACTACTTCTTTTTAGGAATGGTGCTCTTTCCTGGCTTTCCATGCCCTAAATGCAGGAGTCATCTTCCTTGCCTTTCTCTTTCTAGATTTGCACTTCCAAATAGTTTCCTCACTCACTGGCTAGACCTGTGACTTAGCAACATCCCTCTCATTGGTCACTGCCATCACTTCACTGGTGGCTGTTAAATGCCCTATCCTGCCTTTTATGCATGCTGACCTTGTGAAGGCAGCTGGCTCTGCTTTTCTGTGCTTTTAGTTCTTTAAAATCTTTTTTACTGTTCCTTACTCATTTCTTCCTGCCTCAGCTTCCTAGAACCCACTTTTCTCAATCACATCTTGCCACTTCCTTCTTCATATCTGTGCTATTTCTTTTGTCTGTGTCTTCAAATATGTTATCCCTCACTGGCCCCTCTCTCTCCAGACTTCTCCTTCAGGTTCTGGGGTAATCATCACTTCCCCCAGGACCTCTGAGGGATTTTCACAACAGAGCAGGTGCCTTTCCTGAAACCTGATATCATCTTAAGACCCCTGTTGTTGCTCCTTTCTAGGCTTAGCATGGTGTCAGACTCTTTTGGGGCTCAGAAACCTTGTTGGAGTGACTCCCCTATGCTTTTGAGGCCATTTATAAATGAGGAAGAAAGGGCTTATTTAAACATACACTTCTAGTTAGGGCAAGAACTCAAGGCAGGATGTTGGAGCAGAAACCATGGAGGAATGCTGCAATCTAGCCTGATTTTGACCCTTCCACACTAATTATTAATCAAGACAAGGCCATAGGCCAATTTGATTCAGGCAGTCCCTCAAATGAGACTTTCTTAGGTGACTCTAACTGTATCATGTTGATATCTGAAGTCAAGTAGGACATCAAGTTACTAATGATCTTGATGTTCAGACTCCTTGGTTGATAACCTTCCTGGTTATGTCTTGGCTTCTGCTGTTTCTGAATATACACATTTTACTGAGTCAGGCTTTTGTGCTCTACAACACTATACCCAGGTATGGTGTCTTACTATTTGGTTACCTTCAGGAGATGTGTCTTATCATTATGCCCACTTGTGTAGGTGGAGACATAGTCATCAGAAGGTTAATTGACTGTAGGATATGAGTTGGTCACTAGGTCTGTGGGTACTGTATCTAGAACGTGTGGTCTGTGCCACACTGTAATATGTGTGTGGTTCCTGAACCTGCTGAGAAGGTAGGTATGAGGTCAGTACTGGGGGGGAAGCTGGGGCAAAGCTAGTTGTCTTATCTTGTTTTGTACCTGTAAATGTCAAATTAGGCACAAGGAAAATAGTTAGATGTCATTGAGATGGAGAAAAATGCCCAGAATGCATGCATGCTCTGCTTTGCTTTCCTAGGAGATGCTCTCATGAAGTGTCTGGGCAGTGCTGTCTCCCCAGCCCTGGGAGGAGAGGTGGTCACAGGGGAAGGACTATCTGTTCCCAGTCATGAGGTACTGACACATTAGCTGAGTATATGAAGATTTATAAAACATAGTTTTGACTTTTAATGCCATTTGGAAATGTAAAAACTCTTCCTCTACAATTACTCCTTTTCTGACATGTTGTCTTTGTTAAATGAGTTCTGTGATAGCTTCTCCAACAAATCTGACTTCTTATTACCAGCTTGATTGCTCCATGTAGAAATAACAGTAAGTGGGAGAATGTCCACATGGAGGCCTAACTAACAAGGGTCAGGGAGGCTGCCCACTGAAGCCCAAGACATCCATGCATATTTCAGCTTTGTGGATCAAGGAGGCAGGCAGGGAGTCTATCCTTAGAGACCGTGACTTGCCTAAGTCACAGTGAGCAATCTTGACTTTGCAACTTGTTTTTCTGGGGTTCTTCCCACTATTGTCCTCAGTTAACCCTTCTGGATTTGCTGCAAGCAAGGACATCCAGACTTTAAAACTGTGAGACTGGCTTGCATGTGTGGATAATTGAAGCTTTCCCATTACTGTGGACATTTGCCTGCTCCTGGTACCACATAGTGTAGTGTACTCTGGACTCTTCTGGGTCTCTGTGGCTAAACTTGGTAAATTTGAGTCAATCCTCATGGTTGTATATATTAGTATGGTTTCTTTTCATTACTGAAGGACCTTCTAGTATATGAATATACAATTTTAAAATATGAACAAATTGCATTGACATCCATACAAAATGGTATTTTTTCTTATGTGGCATGTTCCATGCTGTAGTATGTGTGTCTGTCAGACATTTAGGCTTCATGACTGCATGCCTGTAATGGTGTTTACATTTAAACCTCTAATGCCCCTAGCCATTCCGTGAACAGTGTTTTCAACTGGTTTAAAGCCAGTGCCACGTATATGACTGACTGTGTTCTAATGATGAGCTGTACCCCAGACTCCCTTTGTTTAAAGGTTGGATCCTTAAAATTTCTCCATTCCATATTAGCATGTCTATTGTCTTGTACTTGTTCAGGTCTTGTTTAGGCAGCCATATTATTGAATGTGGTCAGCCGAGGAAGCCTTGAGTGAATGTGAAAAGAGCAGATGGAGTCCCAAGTGAATGTGTGTTGCTGACATGAACATGACCTTTTCAAGGACCCCAATGTCTCAGACACATGGGAGTGGCAAGGCTCAGAGGGATGGTAAAACCTTTCTCTGGTTGAAGTATGTATGTTGACAGTGTGTGCAAGTACAAGTGTTTACTAAGATAGACCAGTGTGTGCAAAAGTCGCAACTACAGCTTCCTCCCAAGTGTTTGCAGTCAAAGACTGCTACCTACAGATATTTCCTGCGGAGATTATCTAGCTCTTCCCCAATGTGCGGTAAATAGCAAATGCACCGAGGTTGTAGTTGTAAGGGCCACTCCTTCAGAGTGAACACAGTCTACCTGACCCTAGCTTTTCTGTATGTGTGTCTCTGTATCTGTGTTTTCTTTATTTCTTCATCATCCCTTGTCAGGTCAAGGCCCCAGGCCATGCTAGTTGAGACAGAGATGTTCACATAAGATAAAGCCATCCACTTTTAACATCCAAGATTCATTGTTGTATAATCACTGCTTCCCTTTGGTTCTAAGAAAATCCTGTACCCACTGACAGGTACCTCCCAGCTCTACTTTCCAGCACCTGGATTTATTCATTCAGGATAGCTCCTATAGATGGAACCATTCAGTGTGGAACCTTCAGTGTTTGATAACTTTCTCTGAGGATGCCAGCTCATTCATGCCATATGTAGCATGTGCCAGTACCTCCTTCATTTTATAGCTCAGGAATGTACACCTGTATGGTAGCCACATTTGTAGTTATCCATTTATTAGTTCACAAACTCAAATTCATGGTCTCTTTTTCTTTAAGTGATATATGTATATGTGTATGTGTACGTATATGTATATACCAATTAATACAACTCACTCATTTTAGTGTCACTTGTATGTATCTGGTTTCAGAGATGACCAATTGGTATTGTATAACCAGTTAGGGAGCCCATCCCTGGGGAAATATCTTTCTCTTGCACTCAGTATTCCTTAGTTCTTAGTTACCTGTAGTTCTTTGTTTAAAGGTTGGGTCCTGTAAAATTTCTCCATTACATATTAACAAGTCTATTGGTCTTGTACTTGTTCAAGTCTTGTTTAGGCAGCCATATTGTTGAGGCTTTGTGGGTTAAACTTTCTTGTAATTGCTAGGAGACCATCTCACAGCAGACATCTTGGTTTTCTGACTCTCACAATCTTTCCACCCCTTTTCCCAAGGCATTTCCTGAGCCTTAGGTCCAGTAATTGTGCTGTAGATTCATTGCTTGTGTCAGGGGACCCCATGATTAGCTGTTCTCTACATTTTGACCAGTTTTGGTTTTCTGTAATAATCTCCATCTATTGCAAACAGAAGTTACTTTGATAAGGATAAGTATTTAGAATGCAGTTAGAAAGTATGTTTGTTTAGTAAAGTAGGAGTATTAGGTTCCTCTAAGATTCATTACCTCACTAGTCTTAGGCAGTTGACTAGGTTTCCAGTATCAGGTATTATTTCCCTCCTGTTGAGCAGACCTTAAGTTCTTAGACAGCTGTTGTTTCTGGTAAGATTCAGTTACAACCTTTGAACCCATAGGGATATTTTGCCATCTTAGTTGTTGTGGTTCATAGTCATCAGAGCACTATTGGTTGCTTCCCTAGCACCTTTCATACCATGAGAGCTAGTTCTCATGGAGTAGGCTTTCAGGTCAGATCCAGCTCTTATTCTCTGGGTCTTGGGTCTGAACCACATGGTATCTTAGTAATAGGAATATCAGCGTCTGGGAGACAACCAAAACAAAAGAAATAACCAATAATGTTTTGTGAGTCTATAGATCTCCCCTGACAAAAATCTTTTAAAATATTTTTAAAAAATTTATTCTCTCATATATTACATCCCAACCATAGTTTCCCTTCTATCCTCTCCTTCCAATCCATCCCCTGTACCTCTCCTCCACAATCCACTCCTCCTTCATTTTCCTTCCGAAAAAGACAGGCCTCCCAGGGATAATAACCAAACATGACATATCAAGCTGCAATAAGACTAGCCACCTCTCCTCATATTAAGGCTGGATGAGGCAGCCTAGTGTGAAAAAAAGGGTCCCAAAAGCAGTCAAAAGAGTCAGAGACAGCCCTCGCTCCCACTGTTATATATCTCATAAGAAGACCAAGCTACACAATCATAATGTTTATGCAGGAGGCCTAGATCAGACCCATGCAGCAGGCTCCCTGATTGTTGGTTCACTCTCTGTGAGCCCTTATGAGCCCAGGTTAGTTGATTCTGTGGGTTTTCTTGTGGTGTCTTTGACCCTTCTGGTTCCTATAATCCTTCTTCTCTCTCGTTTGCAGGATTCCCTGAGCTCTGCTTAAGGTTTGGCTGTGGGTCTCTGCATCTGTTTCCATAAGTTGCTGGATGAAGCCTCTCTGATGATGATTATGCTAGGCTTCTGTCTGTGAGTATAGCAGAATATCATTAGGGATCATTTCATTGACTTTTTTTTTTTTTTTTGCTGGTCATATTTGGTTCTATCCCAGGTGTCTGGGCTATCCAGCCTCTTGTTCCTGACCCTTCAAGCAGTGTCAGGGTTGGGCTCACTCTCATGGCTTGGGTCTCAAGCTGGACCAGTCATTGGTTGTCCACTCCCCCAGTTTCTGTGCTACCTTTACCATAGCACATCTTGTAAGCAGGACAAATTGTAGGTTTGAGGCTGGGTTGGTGTCCCAGTTCCTCCAATGGAGTCTTGTCTGGTTACAGGAGATGGCTGGTTCAGGCTCTGCATCTCCCCTTACTGGGAGTAACCCTCATAGATTCCTGGGAGTTTCCATTGCACTTGCATTAGGTTTCTACCTTGCCATTAAATGCTTCCCATTTCTAGTTGTCTCTCCCAGTACTTTCTTCCTCTGTCTACCCGCCCCTCTAATCCCTCCTGTCCCCACTCCCACATGACCCTAGTCCACTCATGATATTTATTCTATTTCCCCTTCTCAGGGAGACTGATCCATCCCCCCTTGAGCCCTCCTTGTTATTTAGCCTCTTTTGGGTCTGTGAATTTTAGCATGATTATCTTTTACTTTATAGCTCACATCCACTTATAAGTGAGTACATGCCATGTTTGTCTTTCTGAGTCTGGGTTATCTCACTCACAGGATGAATTTTTTTCTAGTTCTATTCATTTGCCTGCAAATTTCAAGATGTCATTTTTTTAACAGCTGAGTAATACTCCATTGTGTAAATGTACATTTTCTTTAATCATTCTTTCCTTGAGGGACATGTAGACTGTTTCCAGTTTCTGGCTAATATGAATGAAGATATTATGAACATAGTTGAACCAAGTAAGTGTCCTTGTGGTAGGGTGTAGCATCCTTTGAGTATATGCCTAAGAGTGGTATAGCTGGGTCTTGAGGTAGAACTATTCCCAAATTTCTGAGAAACCACCATATTGATTTTCATAACGACTGTACAAGTTTGCACTCCCACCAGCTTGCTCCATATTCTTGCCAGCATGAGCTATCACTTGTGTTTTATATTTTAGCCATTCTGATAGGTATTAGATGGAATCTCAGAGTTGTTTTAATTTGCATTTCCCTGATGGCTAAGGATGCTGAACATTTCTTTAAGTGCTTCTTGGCCATTTGAGATTCCCATTTAGATATATTGAGAGTTCTCTGTGTTTATATCTATACCCTAATTTTTAATTGGATTATTTGGTTTGTTGATACCTAGTTTCATGAGATCTTTATATATTTTGAAATTAACCCTCTCAGATGTGGAATTAGTGAAAAAATTTTCCCATTCTGTAGGCTGCTGTTTTGTCCTATTGATGGTGTTCTTTGCCTTATAGAAGGTTTTCAGTTTCATGACCTGACCAACATCTTGAAAGACGGTTTCTTACACCTGCTATTGGGGTTTTTGTTAGATAGTATATAACTCTTGGGGGGATCATTGTCAGTCTAGGTGAGATAACTTCATTTAAACTATGTCTGTGTGTGCACATACATTTGTATGTATAGTAAGTATTTTTAGGTAAATAAAAACAATATGGGGGTGTGGTGGTGCGAGCCTTTAATCCCAGAACTTTGGAGGCAGAGGCAGGCAGATCTCTGTGACTTTGAGGCCAACCTGCTCTACAAAGCAAGCCAGGGCTGTTTCACAGAGAAACCCTGTCTCAAACAAACAAACAAACAAACACCTCCTGTAAAAAAATTTTAATTAAATTACATTGGGTGCCATTTGTAGAAATAATTAAATTATTTCCAGTATTTATATTATATTTAATTGGTTCAGCAGCTAATCCTTAACCATCCATTATAAAGAGCACACAGACACCATATGGATTTTAACAAGCCCTGGCCTGAGTTGTGCAATCCTGACCCATCTTAGCTAGCTCTTAATTCTATTACCCAAATATGACCCCATATATACATACGTCCCTTTGGACTGCCATTCTCCATGCTAGCCGATGTTCCTGGCCATGTGGAGTGAGGTTCCTTTCTCTAACCCATTGTGTGCGTCCTCTTTCCTGCTGCTTCTGGGAGGAATGCATTAATCCTCTGTCTAAAGCACAGGCTTCCTGTTCTAATCCCAGGAAGTCCCACCTTTCTCTGTCTTTGCCCAATCTCAGGGCTCAGCATTTTATTTAACCAATCAGAGTCAATGTAAGAAACAGACAGCAAGCAGGACCAATTAATTAGCATTTAGAATGCTTAACATTACCCTATCAATTCCATCCTTTTGTCTAATAAAAAGGCTATTTTTAAAACTCATATAGTAAAAATAATAAGAACAAATATGAAACAATCAAGAAAAGTTATGCACATAATGTTTAACCTATTTGTATCAGGCAATCTTGAAGAAGAAGAAAAATCATCTATCTATCTTGGTGTGTCTAAAGTTCTGAACCTAAATAATTTCTATTATATCCTATATTTATAAATCTAAAGAAGTTATTTAGACTTGAAAATATCCTTTTAAATCCTAGACAACTCAAGTTCAATTGAAATTTTATAACTATTATGCCTTCAACCCCATCAAAGACATAAGAAGGGATAAAGTTATTATTTGAGTGAGTAGGAAGCATAGGAGAGTAGCTTCCAAAAAGAAATATGACAGTTTGTTTCCTAGACAGTTCCAAATATCTCTTGATATCATTGGAGCATCATCTTCAGCCTTCTGACCAAGCATTTTTCACAGACTAAAGTATGCAACAGGAATTAAGAAGGATTTTCCCATTCTGTCTCTGCAGAATTAGGAAGGACATCGGCTTACCTGCATTTAAGCTCTGGTCCGCCTTTGGAATGTATATAGTCTGTTGAGAGAGCAGGGGCATTTTTGCCCAATAGGAATTATCTCCTGATGGGAGATTTCTTTTTGATGCTCATTGTCTTCTTCCAAGTCAAATGGGAGCTGTCAGGAACTGATTGTCTTAAGTCAAACAATTCTTAAAACAATAAAAACATCTTTAAATGCCATTTTCTGTATGCCTCTGAGGGTTTTGAAGGTACCTATTGATTTATTTATAAATCAATCTATCTATCTATCATCTATCTTCTATGAACAAACAAACTGTATATTTTTAACTATTTACTATCCATTTAACCTATTAAGTCTATTTTGTGATAAATTAAGACTAGTATTTGACATGACCAGAAACTCAACTGGCCAGTCAACTTGTATTATCCAGACTCCTAAATATATTGCAATAGTAACCCATAAAAGGATCAAAAGTAAACCTGTACTTTTAAATGACTTGTACAGGCACAATACCTTATATAAGAGTTTAAATATACATTATATGTGTCTAAGTATAAAATTCTGTACCAACGAATCAAAATTTAACCATATTTTTGTATCAATATACAAAATTCTATACCAATGTATTGAAAGATAACCTTATTTGAGAATAACAATAGTTTTGAATTTCAGAGCAGATTCAATAATCTATTCTTATATCTTATCATTACTATATTATATACATATTCCCCCTCTTTTTCTTTTCAAGTCTTTTCCCCCTATATAAGAAAGAAGGATAGAGAAAAGAAAAAGAGATCTCCAAGTCTAACTTTCTATACCTTGTTTAACAAGACCATATAACAATTTGTAACAATTCCTCCTAAACAACCTCCATCATCTACCCCACTTTTTGGGAATGGGACGTCACTCTCTTAAAATTCTTCCTGCTGAATTGGGATGCAGAAAACCTGTTTAGGGGCCCAAATAAAATGAAAAAAAAAAATGGTTAAGCAAGTCACCCCCCCAAAAAAAAACCCCAATATGATTCTTATGGTTCTTTTAAACATCCTTGGTGTTGTTTTTCCTTCCTCTTTTCTTTTCCTTTTGTACTGACCTCCTATCTTCTCTCCAGTCAAAGCCCTTCCCCATTTTCACACTTCCTTCTTCATATCACTTATATTGTATTATTCCTTTCTTTAGTGCTTTCTTCCATACATTTTTACTTTCCTGGTTTTTGTAGTTACTCGAGATTATATATTTACATCTGATTTGGAGCTAGGAACCACAGATGAAAAAGAACATGGGCACTGTCTTTTGGGTCTTGATTACCCAACTCAATATAATATTTTTTAAGTTCTGTTCATTTACCTAAAGATTTTATTTTTTTACAGTTGAATAGTGTTACATAGTGTATATGTGACACATTTCCATTATCAGTTGAAGGACATTTAGATTCTTCCATTTCCTAGCTATTGTGAATAGAGCAAGACTGATATACCTGAATCTATGATAGATTAATTTCTAGCTTTTTGAAAATTCTCCACACTGATTTCCAGAGTGGCTGTATCAGTTTCAATCCTACCAATAGTGGATGAGAGTTATGTATATTCTGGGAACGTATCTGTCTATTTGTCACTTAGATTTAATTTTCTAGAAGCATTTCTAATTTAACATGTCTCAAATCTCAACTATTTATTTCTCTATATTTTGACATGTAATTTTTATCAATTGTTCACCTTTAGTAAATATCTATCCTTTTGCTAAAAGAAGACAATTGAGGAGATATGGTTGCAGTGATCAGGCAGAAACATATAGCAGAAACTGAACGTGAAGGGTAGAAGTATAAACAACTTTAGGCCTTATCCGTGGATCTTCTAGAAAATTCTAAGAAAGGACCATGGAGGATACTTCACTGACTGTACATAGTGTATAGTATATAGTGTATAGTGTATGTAGTATATAGTATATAGTGTATAGTGTATAGTGTATAGTATATAGTATATAGTATATAGCATATAGTATATAGTATATAGTATTGACATTTGCCTGCCCAGTTAAATAGAGTAATATTATTAGATTATTACTGAGTTAGCAAGGGAAGGGGGTAATTTGGAGAATGTTGAGACAGAGGTCTAGAATTAGAGGCCCATGAAATGAAGCTAGCATGCTCTTGTGTTTGTGTTTACAGACACACCAGGACCCAACAAACTACCAGTAACTTGGTGACTGATATGTTTATCAGAAATACTGAATATATGAAGGTAACAAGTTCTACAATATTTAAGAGAAATTGTTCAAAATATATCATCATGGTCAAAAAACATTTTATGGAAAAGTTATTAGTTGGGACTGGAGAGATAGCTCAGAGGATAAAACACTGCTTTTCCAGAACACCCGAGTTCAGTTCCTGTCATTCACATCAGGTGACACACAACCTTTTGTAACTCCAGTTCCAGGGGGATCTGGTGTCTCTGGCTTCTGAAGGTACTTGCATTAATATGAATATTCTCCCATATAGGCACTCTACACACATGTACATACACTCTCATACACACTACACATAATTAAGAACAATAAAAATAAATCTTAAAAAAGAAAATTTAGGAGTTGGTGAGAACTGGAAAACTGGACTACCTGTGGTGGGTGTGGATAAAGCTCAGTGGTAACGTACTTGCTAGCACTCATAAGGCATGTGGTTTTACTGCCAGCATCACAAAACCAAGCCAAAACAAAAGACTACACTAAGTTCAAAGAGAGGAAATACAACAGTGACATCGTGGAGCTATAAATGCTTCAACTTTCATCTGAAGTAAAGAGGATTTTTACATTTTATTATAAATATATTTTAAATTATATTTTTATTACTTAAAACAATCTTTAAACTTAAATATATTTTGATCATATTCTTCACCTCCCTGAAGTCTTTCCAGATCCTCTCTCCCTTCTACCCATTTAAGTTTTTTTCAGAAAACAAAAATGCAATACAACACCCACCCAATCAAGAAAATAAAATATAATCACATCCTAAAAGGAAAAGAAAACAACAAATAATAGCCTACAAACCCCCCTGTAACATCCATTATATGTTGATTAACTACTCCTTAACATGAGGCCTGTCTTAGAGTGGTTGGTATACCTAGTATCATTTATTGGAGAAAACTTATTTTCCCTCTCTCAGCACACAGTTCAATTGTTAATGTTTATCCTAGTGGCTAGGTCTTCCTTCCTTCCTTCCTTCCCTTCCTCCCTCCTTCCCTCCTTCTATCCTTTCTTTCTTCTTTTTAAAATATTTTTATTTTAATATTTTAAATTAAATAAAATATATTTAAAATATATTAAATATTGTTTTAATATAATATAACAAAATAAAATATACTAAGATAAAACAAAAACTATCACAGTGAGGTTAGACAAGATAAGCCAACAGAAGGAAAAGAGCCCAAGAGAAAGTACAGCAATCAGAGACCCACTCATTTGCACACTCAGAAATCCCACAAAACCACAAAAATGTAGCTATAATATATATGCAGAGACTTGGTGCAAATTTAATTGTAATACAGTATATTATATATCACCCATAATGGCTCTGGGCATGCTGCTTCATCTGAATTCATATGAGCTTTGCTCATGTTGATTTAAACATGACTTTTTATAAATGTTAGCTTTCAGTGTGCCTAAGGTGACAAAGCAGTGTCTTTAGATGGATGAGCTTATTCTTTATATATATGTGGAAATGACATCACAGTGGTCAAATGTCCCAAAGAAGAAAAGGAAGGATGCAAAATAGTGGGCATGATCAGCTTTGCATGGCATAGCCCCTGGGCTTTCAGCTCTGAGATAGCTCACAGGTGCTTCTGCCAGCTGCCAGATGGAAGTTGGTTTCTTCCCTTCCTTTAGTTGACTGAATTCCCTGCGGCAGGAAGAGAAACTGGAGGAAAGAGATGAGAAAACTTTTGAGAATATCAGGATCTTTCTCACCTTAACCAAAAGTCAACTGGAGGACCAAAAGTTGTCTCACACTAGTGATGATTAAAGGATGTGGACACATACAGGAATAAGCAAACAGAAGCAGATTATATTAAGGGCAAGTGAGAGAAACTTCCAAGAATGGGAGTGGGGTTGGGTTCCAAGAGAGAGAAAACCTGCTAAGCTGCTAAGGGTGTTTGCAGGGTTTACAGCAGAGACTGGACAGAGTGTGGTAAATTCTCTAAGCATTTTGGGGGTCAAAGCATGGTATAAAGGAATTCTGTGCTTGGCCCTTTGAACAACCATCAACATAATCACATGCTGTTCATGTGTTACTTTGTAGTTAAGACTGCCCTCTGTCAATCTTTGCTTTCTGCTTTGTTGGCAGCAAACCCCGGCTGACCCCGGCTGTTCTACCTGCCACTGCCAACATTGGCTGATGTTACCAGTCTCAAACCTTGCAGATGTTGCTGCAAGTTTCCAGTCTTGGCTGGTGTTTCACTAGTTAATTAAGCAGTTAACTATTCTCTCTCTAGTCTCATGGCTAGTTAGCATCTTTACTTAGTTTTATTACAGGTCCTTTCCCATAGGGGCAGGAGGAGTTTCCCTCAGTTGTGCTGGCCTGCCCTGGAGAGATAGAGAGTAGATGCTACCTATCATTTTAGCTCTCTCCTGAGACCTCACCTCCCCGGCCTTGTCTACTTGCCTGTTTGTCTTAATTTTGCCAATCTTTTTCTCCTCCTTCTTTCTTCTGAACAAACTCCACTTTACTCCTGTTTTCACAATATTAGCTGACCTAAAATTGAGCCTTTTATATAGGCTATAATGTTTTTGGAGTAATAGAAGAGATAGTAAATGAATGCTCTCAGATGTATGACAAGTAGACAAACCCATTGAAGTACAAAATGAATGAAAGCTAGTATATAGAATTAGAGAAACAAGAACAAAAGTAACTGGGGAAAATGATAGAAAACAGGAAGACAAGTGCAATCAAATGGTACGAAGGAGGCAGCCGGTCCACCTGAGTCCATTGGCTCTCATTTCTTTTGTTATTTTCTAGTGATTGTAAGTACCTGTAGAGAGCTGCGACGTGCCGCGCCTTAAAAATGGCGCTGGTCTCCGCCTTCCACCAGCCCGACGGTGAGCGCTCTCGGTGGTAAACAAGTCCATATTTGGCTAAGACCGCTGATGTGGCTTTACTTGATTGGCTATACGTGGGCCTCTAAGATAGCACCATGTGGCTTTACTTGATTGGCTATACGTGGGCCTCTAAGATAGCACCATGTGGCTTTACTTGATTGGCTGTTCATTTAGTATTTAGCCTGTGGGTTGGGTGTGCCCGGCCCCTTTTCGGAAGACTGTTTTCAAGGGACCTGAATAAACTGCAGGAGAAGAGCTTTTGTGAGTTGCGTCGTTCTTGCCGGTCAAGAGGGATGCGACAAGTGGTGGCCCGTACGGGGAACCAGAAAAGACTCAGAACTCCTGCAGTCAGGGGCAACGCGTTGGTAAGTTCCTGGGATAAATCAGGACAATAAAGTTTCACGGAAATAGCGAACAAAAGGTAAAGTTTCGCGGAAATAGCGAACAAAAGGTAAAGTTTTGTGGAAATAGCGAACAAAAGGTAAAGTTTCGCGGAAATAGCGAACAAAAGGTAAAGTTTCGCGGAAATAGTGAACAAAAGGTCAAGTTTCACGGGAAGTTGCGAACTAAAGGTAAAGTTTCGCGGGAAGTTGCGAACTAAAGGTAAAGTTTCGTGGGGAAGCTGCAAACCGAAAGTAAATTTTTAAACATGGGGTTGTCTGAGTCACACCCAATTTTTCTGGCTCTTCAGGAGCTACTTTTAGCTAGGAATTTGAAGATTAAGAAGTCTACCCTAGAAAGATTTTTGAATGAATGTGATTCCGTGGCTCCGGGGTTTGCGGTGTCCGGGAATCTTACAGTATCCTGCTGGGACAGATTGGGCAGGGACTTGGATTTTGCTTGGGAGCAGGGGACTCTGAAGCATGGAGTAAGACTGATTTGGAAAATGGTGAGGAGTTGTTTAGGTGATCAGAGATATTGCAAGGCAGTGGAAAAAGTACAAAAGGCATTAGAACAGTTAAAAGAGGAGCGCTTGGTCAAATCTGGGAAAGATACTTTGGAAGAGGATAGCTCAGAGTCTAAAGAGGAACTTAAAAGGTTAACAAAGAAAATGGAGAAGTCATCTTTGAGGAAGAGTTCTGACTGCACCCGGATAGAGCCCTCAGGTCCGGGGCCGCCTGTGCTGGCCCCGCCTTCATATAATGAGACTTCCCCTCTGAGTGATCCTAGTGGGCGGTCATTCTGTCCAAATGTCTGGAGGGAAGTGAGACATGAGCTGTACTATCCTGTCTTTCAGGATGAAGGGGAAAGATCTGAGCAAGTAGACAGTGAAAAGGAAAGTAACAAAGGCGAAAGATTTGAGCAGGCAGACAGTGAAAAGGGAGGCAAAAAGAAAGTTCCTCTCTATCCCGATCTCACAGATTTTAGAGATTTTAGAGATTTTGAGGACTCAGAGAGCACAGATTCTGAAGGAGAGCTACACGCTGTACTAGAACGGTTGGAGAGGACTGTTATAAGAAAAAAGGAAAAGAAAAAAGTAAAAGAGAAGGACACGCAGGCGGCAGTCGGTGTGGGAGGAGCCGCTGCTGCAGTCGGTGTGGGTGGAGCTGTTGCTATGGCGCCTGACACGTCAGCGGCAGCGGCAGCGGCAGCGGCAGTTGGAGTGGGTGGAGTCGTCGCTACAGCGCCTTCAGCCACGCTGGCGGCAGCTGGTGTAAACAAAGCCGTTGCCATGGTGCCTTCGACTCCTCCCCCATATCCAGAAGCCACTCAGACAGAGCAGCCTGTTCAGTCACTGAAAGTAGGGAGATCTTTCTGCCCGGGGATGTGGACACAAGTAAGAACAGAATAGAACATTATCCCACTGCACTTGCTGCTTTAGCCTTGAATGGTATTCAACAATGCTTGCAGTCTTTTGGAGTTGCTCCTGCCAGTATAATAGTGCCTTATTCCAGTTATCAAATTAAGATTTTGTGTGGCACTGTAGATGACTGGGCAATATTGCAATGTAGCTTTGAAGGAGTGATTGATAACCATTACCCTAAACATCCATTGCTATCATTTTTTAAGGAGCACCCAGTGATATTCCCTAAGGTTACTTCAGCAGTACCACTTCAAGGGTCACCAAATGTGTTTACTGATGGCTCAAAGACAGGCTGTGGAGCCTATTTGATAGAAAGACAAGAGCCCGTGTTATGTCAATTTCAACTGGGCTCCCCCCAAATAGTAGAATTGAAAATAGTAATTGAGGTGTTTAAAAAATGTCAATTTGCATTCAATTTGATTTCAGATTCAGTCTATGTGGTCAACGCAGTGAAAGTATTAGAATTAGCAGGTCCTATTAAGAATAGTAGTACTGTATGTGCCTTATTACAAGAGTTACAAGTTTTAATCTGGCAGAGAAAAAGGTGTTTTTATATTCAACATATTAGAGCACATACAGGATTACCTGGACCATTAAGTGAGGGTAATGATAAAGTTGATCAATGGACCAGGATGGAATGCATTTTTTGGAGCTCATTCCTGGACCAAGCCAGACAGTTTCACCAATTATTTCATGTAAATGCAAAAACTCTACAGCAGAAATTCCATTTGTCTAGAGCAGATGCTAGACAAGTAGTTTTAGACTGTCCTCAGTGTGTGATTCATCATCATCCTCTCAGTGTGGGAGTGAACCCTAGAGGGTTGATGCCACTCAAAATTTGGCAAATGGACGTTACCCACATTTCAGAGTTTGGAACCTTAAAATACATTCATGTATCTGTGGATACCTGCTCAGGTATCATACATGCTACACCTATGAGTGGAGAAAAGGCTCGCAATGTCATAGGACATTGCTTAGAAGCCTGGGCTGCATGGGGAAAACCACAGCAGCTAAAAACGGACAATGGACCAGCCTATACGGCTCAGTCCTTTGTCTCCTTCTGTAATCAGATGGAGGTACAGCTTAATCACGGATTACCATACAATCCTCAAGGACAAGGAATTGTGGAGCGTGCTCATCGCACCTTGAAAGAATGCTTGCAAAAACAAAAAGGGGGAATAGGCCAAGGCCGTACCCCCAAGGAAAGAATGTCTTTAGCCTTATTTACTTTAAATTTTTTCAATTTGGATGCTCAAGGCCGCTCAGCAGCGGACAGACATCAGGATTCCCATGGTTCACCTAAAAGCATGGTGAAATGGAAGGACATTCTGACAGGCTCTTGGCGGGGGCCTGACCCCGTGCTAACATGGGCGAGAGGGTCTGTTTGTGTTTTTCCTCAGGATCAACAAGATCCAGTGTGGGTGCCTGAACGCCTTGTGAGGAAGATTCGTCATGAAGACCTTCCTAAGGATTCTGGTAATAGTAGCAGTGAGTATGTCAGGAATGACCGAGCCGAGATGGGGGATCCTGTCGATATTCCCAAAGCCGATGCCGGTCAGACATGATGCAACTGTGTTTCCACGCTTATTTAGCAGTAATAGAAGCTTAGGCTTACCCTACCTTCCCTTTGATGATCAGAGAAGCCCTATAGAGGGTATTAGAAATGTCAGCTTGAAGGGTAGTTTGTGCTTTTTAATGAGCTTCAATAGGTCAGATGATACAAAATGCATTAAATTGTCTCAGCAGTCAGCAGATTTTTTACCACAATTGAGGTTTGGGGGCTGGAGAGATGGCTC
This sequence comes from Lophiomys imhausi, assembly GCA_907164525.1. NCBI lineage: Eukaryota > Metazoa > Chordata > Mammalia > Rodentia > Muridae > Lophiomys > Lophiomys imhausi. The sequence continues at coordinate 2,385,776 of CAJQZJ010016246.1, read as the reverse complement.
AGCGGTGAAGAGCACTGCCTAGTGCTCTTCCAAAGGTCCTGAGTTCAATTCCCAGCAACCACATGCCATGATGCTATTCAGATTTAAAAGAGATTTTGGCATCACTGCAGCTATTGTTACTGCTATCACTGTTGCTGCTGTGGGAGCTACTGCCTCAGCTATTGCCTTGTCTAGTTCTATACAGACTGCCAATGCCCTGAATAACATCTCAGCCACTGTGGCACAGGCATTGGATACTCAGACCTCTATGAATTCTCATCTCAAAGGAGGTCTTATGATAGCTAATCAACGCATAGATTTAATACAAGAACAGATTGATTCTCTTTGGCAACTAGCACAATTGGGGTGTGAGTGGAAAATGCAAGGTTTGTGTGTTACTTCCGTGCAGTATCAAAATTTTACAAAGGCTGCTAATTTGTCTAGACAATTGTCAAAGTTCCTCTTACAGGATTGGTCGGCTGAATTTGAAAATTTGATGAGAGAGCTGAGAGCAACAATCATCCACATCAACTCCACTCGGGTGGATCTGAGCCTGGCTACTGGCTTGACTTCCTGGATACAGACAGCTATGGATCATCTTAAGGAGTGGGCGGGCGTAGGCTCTTTGGCGATACTAATGATACTAGCCTCTCTGGTTTGCCTATGGTGCATCTACAAAATGAGAGACACACAAAAGCGTAATGCAGCCATGATTATACAAGCCCTTGTCGCCATTGAGGCGGGCCAGTCCCCTCAGGCATGGCTTGCTGCCGTGAAGTAAATCTTCACTAAGCATAGTCCCTGCCCACTGAGGTATTCGTTCCACGGATATTAGGGTCTGGTAAGTCAGTGACGGAGTTGACGGGTAAGTCTCGGCCACCTAAGACAGGGCAGTCCCGAGTGGGGAGGCTGACCCAGAGACGGGTAAGAGTTTGAGCACTGCCCTCCTACAGGCTCAGGCCCACCGTGAGATCCCCAGATAGGGGGGATTACGAAACCTTTCCAGGGACTTCTACCAACTTTAGAAAAAATAAAAAAAAAAAGGAGGAACTGTAGAGAGCTGCGACGTGCCGCGCCTTAAAAATGGCGCTGGTCTCCGCCTTCCACCAGCCCGACGGTGAGCGCTCTCGGTGGTAAACAAGTCCATATTTGGCTAAGACCGCTGATGTGGCTTTACTTGATTGGCTATATGTGGGCCTCTAAGATAGCACCATGTGGCTTTACTTGATTGGCTATACGTGGGCCTCTAAGATAGCACCATGTGGCTTTACTTGATTGGCTGTTCATTTAGTATTTAGCCTGTGGGTTGGGTGTGCCCGGCCCCTTTTCGGAAGACTGTTTTCAAGGGACCTGAATAAACTGCAGGAGAAGAGCTTTTGTGAGTTGCGTCGTTCTTGCCGGTCGAGAGGGACGCGACAAGTACCAGCAAAATTGTTTCTATGTTACTTTTATAAAACTGTCTTTTCTTACTTTATGGAAAAACAAGTCTGTGAGGACAAAGGACATGTGCTTGCTTCCTTGTCAAATGTAGAAGTGATGACCTCTAAGCTTTGTTTCATACATAATTTCAAAAATTAAAATGTATTATTATTGTTATTGTTGCTTTGAGACAAGGTCTTGTTATGTAGCTTTGGCTGGCCTGAAACTTGCTGTTTGGAACAGGCGGATTCACAGGGAACTTCCTTCTTCTGCACCCCCCAGATGTTGAGTTTAAAAGTTTGCTCTACCACACCCAGCCCAAAAATTGTTTTAGATTTATTTATTTTATTTTGTGTGTATAAGTATTTTGCAGCATGTATAGATGTAAACTATACATGTACCTGGTGCCTATGGAAGTCAGAAGAGGACATCAGATCTCCCAGAACTACAGTTATAGTGGTTGTGAGCTGCCATGTGTGTGCTGGGAACCAAACACAAAGGACCACAAGAGCAGCCAGCGCTGTAATAATGGAAGCTGCCTCCCCAGCCCCCTGTTTTGTAAGTAATTCTGATATATATATATATATATATATATTACTATGATTTGGGGCAATCTGTTCTCCCTAGAGGTAGGAATGTAAACATCTTTCATGTGTGTGTCCTGAAATTCTAACAGCTGAAAACAAACACCTGAACTACACAAAACCCTACGCGCAGGGCCCAGTGATGTGAAAGGTGGCATTCACAGCTGTGTGTTAGTGAGGTCATCATGACTCTTTGTCATCTTAATTTCTTGGATGTTTGTAGTTGGAGGCTGCACACCTTAGTTGTTCACAGCAGAGCCTGCTGGACCTCAGACTTTCCATTCTTTCTGATTTCTTCCTCTTCCCCTTTATTTCCCTTTCCTGTCCCCTTCCTGTCCCTGCTCATTCCTTTCTAATATTTGTTTTGCTGTTGTTATTATTGTTTGTTTTTTGGTTAGGACCTCATACAAATTGGGAGGGATTTGTATCTGTTTTTTCTTAAGTTCCTCAGTTCTTCCCCGTGTTTTTCTCTTAGGTTTCTGAAGTACTTTCATTTGAGATTTGATAAAAAGATTTGTGATCCTGATTGGCAAAACTCAAAATCAAACAGACCCCCTAAAAGTCTTCTGTTTTCTTAACATCATGTTATTTTTAAGTTTTTTCTTTTATAATTCACAAGTAGTCATGCAAAATCTCTGGCAATAACAAGGCCGATCATTATAACCACATCCAGCAGCAATTTCATATTCTGATAGATTACTTAATAATAATTACATCCACCCTGCCATGTAATTAGATGTTTATTTGCAATGTAACTTTTATATTTCATCAAAATTATGTGATTTATGCAGTAAAGATAATTATCCTGTGATTACAAGCTGTGACCTTGAACTATACATTAATAATTAGTTACAGTTTCTGAGGTAATTAAATTGTTGAGGCACATCTTGCTGGGTGAGTCGGGAACTAACTACATGCAAATGAGTGCTCCAGTCCATAGGTGTGATGATGAAGAGTCATGATGACCTCACTAACACACAGCTATGAATGCCACCTTCCACATCACTGGGCCCTGTGTGTAGGGTTTTGTGTAGTTCAGGTGTTTGTGTCCTTCTCCTCTGAGGACCAGCCCTTGGGAGCAGGTTTTACTCCCCTGAAAGCAATTCCAAAGGCCTTTAAACTGAGAGGTTCAGGAATGGAGTGGTATTCTGCTCTGCCAAGGGAGGTGTAGAAGGAAGCCTTTTCAGTTGTAAAGTAAACCAGGTTAAACCTCCTCACAATATGAAAAGATACATGGGACCACCATCAGAGCCACAACAATAATGGCCACATGAAGAGTTTAGTATATTCAGTCAGGAGAGATCAACTGGCCTTTGACATAGACCTGCTAGATTTACTGTGGAGACAGATGCATGGATCTGTGCTACTGCCCTGTCATCTGAGCCTTTATGCTCTAGTCTTCCTATCCTACACAGCAAAGTTGAACTGGCTGGGAAAGGGGACATTTAGCCTGCTCCTCAGAAGCTCTCCCATAACTCATAAAAATACAAAGTTGGAAACTATAATACACTAGCGAAAGACCAGTAAGACAAAAAAAAAAAAAAAAAAAAAAAAGCCCAATCACAGCAATATGAAACAAAAAGTTTAAAAAAAGGCTGAACTTTAGCCTTATGTTTATGCCATTGGCTTCTGAGATTTCTGCCCAGACTTGTTTCAAAATGGAACTTGGGTGGAAAGAGGCTCAACATCATTGGCACTATCGAGTCAAGCTGTCAGACTAAATGGGCTTCTGAAGGACACTTCAAAAGAGGCTGCAAGATAACTTAGAACAGATCAAGTATGAAGGTGTGGGTGTACAAGTACGTAAAATCAAGCATGTTAGTTTCCATTATTAAATAAAGCTTATTTATCTCATTATTCACCAGACTATTTATTTATTTGCTTATTTTTTCTTTTTATTGAAAACATTTTGTACAGTATATTCTGATCACAGTTCTCTTCCCTGACTTCTCTCAGATTCTTTCTGTCCCCCACCCACCCAATCACACCCTTTCTTTTCTCTGTCTTTAGAAAGCAAATGGGCAAACACACAAACAAAGAAACAAACAAAAGCAAACTAAAACCACAGAAGCACATCCACAACTCATAAAACACAAAATTTAAAACCATACTATACAAGCAAAAGAACAACAAGACAAAAAAGCCTAATCAAAGCAATAGTATGTAACAAAACATCTTAAAAATGCCATTGAATTAGTTTTGTATTGGCCATCTACTGCTGGGCCTGGGGCCTACCTTTAAGTGTGGTTAATATATCCATTGAGACTCCACTGGAGAAAACTAATTTTTCCTTTGCAAACAGGTGTCATTTGCTGATAGCTGCTTTAGAGGTGGGCGCCTGTGTCCACTTTCCCCTCTCAGTGCTGAGACTCCATCTGGCTTGAACCTATGCAGACCTCGTGCATGCTGCCATAGCCCTGCGAGTTCACATGAGCATCAGTCCTGTCCTGCCTGGAAAACAGTGTCTCCTTGGAGTCATCAATCCTCTCTGGCCCTTACAATCTTTCCACCTCCTCTTCTGCATAGCTTTCTGAGCTCTCGGGTGAAGGGTTTGATGGAGACATTCTGTTTAGGACTGAGAATTCCAAAATCTCTTACTCTCTGTACATTGCCCAATTAGGGGTCTCTATGGTAGTTCCCATCAATTCTGATGATGGCTGAATTAGGCTCTGATGTACAGGTTTAGCAGAATATAGTCAGGGTCACTGTATTGCTGTGCTCCCTCAGTGGAACAATAGTATTTGGTTTTCCTATTGGCCCATGGCCTATCCAGTCTAAGGTTCATGGCCACCCGGGCAGTGTCAGGCATGGATTCCAAATCCTGGAGTCGGTCTTCAAGATTGAATCAGAGGGTTGTTGATTAATTCCACAATGTTTGTGCTAGCATTGCACCAGCATGTCTTGCAGGCGGGACCATTGTAAATTGCAGTAGCCAGACCTTTTGGATTTAAAAACAAAAAAGCAAAAAACCCTCCAATTCTCATTTTTCATCAAGAATCTATCATACCTCTATAAAAAAAGTATGATTTGCCAGTTTGTTGCTATGGCAAACTTTTACTTTTTTTAATCAAGAAGATTTGGACTATTTCATGTTTTTCATCCATCTCTATTTTAAACCTTGATCAAACTAGTGATTTATCTTATTTATATTATCTATTCTTTCTAATCTTTGACACTCAACAAAATGACTGCCCATCAGAATTTACTTGTTTGTAATTACTTACAGTTACTTTATGTTTCCAGATTTATGGCAACATTTATTGGGTCCCATCTATTTGATTAGGCATATTTTTGTTACTATAATATTGCTTCAAATATTAATTTACTAAACATATAATTTGATGCTTTTAGTTAATAACATGGCACACTGTGAAACTCAGTGAGACAACCTAATGGTCAGGACCTACAATTTATGAACTATTAATTGCCCATTAACTCGTCCACTCACATGACCTGAAGATCCATCAGCTTGATTGAGAATAAAGACCTAAATGATCCTAAAGGTATTTTATGTAAATTTCAAAAAAAAAAAGTCCAGGAGAAGTTAATCTTTGGGTAAAAAGTAAAGCAGAAAAAAAGGTTAATTTTTAGAGTATATTTCTGTCATCTACTATGAAGCAGGCTGATGTTCCTCTGAGCAGCACTTGTATGTTTCTCAGTTATCTCAGTATGTTGTTTACATGACTGACTCTTTCCTTATCCTTAGAGATGTATGTGTGTGTGTGTGTTGGTAGTGGAATCAAAGATGTGTCTTGTAGCCCTGGAACTCATAGTATTAAGCATAGATGTAACTGGGTTTCATTTACTAAGTGTGCATTACCTCATCCTTTGGTTCTAACTATGGATTTTCCATAAATCTCTGTGTGGCTAACCATGATAAACTGCTCAACACATCACAGAACAAGGCAGTGCTTATTAGCACTTGAGAAGTTATTGATTCTTGTTCTGATTAATCTTTTATGGGTCTCTGTTGTATTAATTCTAGAGCAAAGACTTGCTTCTACTGCAGAGAGCTTGTTCATAGCTTCCATGACAGTGACAAGATTTTTAATGTTACCACTATTATTCTAATGATGACTTTTCTGACATTGATTTTTTTGTCTATTTATCAACAATGAGCATTTTTAAATTGAATTCATTTTAAGATGTGCCAATAAAATGTGTCTCCAAATATGTTTTATACTTCAAGACAAAAAGGAATTTTTATTTGTGGTTTAAGATTCAGTTTCTTTTTCTCGTACATGAGTTAAAATATGCATATTTTTGGTGAAAGGGCTTTTTAATATGTGAAATCAATTTTGTTACGTTTTTGAGTACCTTGTGATTCTCTGATACTAATTTTACTGTTCATTCCATGTTAATGTTTCTAAGCTAACAGTGTATTAGCTTCCATTTCCAAGACAAATAGCTTATAGGAGGAAAGGCTTACTTTGGCCCTGGTTTCAGTCACTCTGCTGCCTTTTGTTCTGTGGTGAGGCAGTACACCATGCTGGGAACATGAAGAAGGAAGCTTCTCACCTCCTGGGAGCTAGAAATCAAGATGAAGAAGGAGCTACAGTCCCAGGATCCCTCTCAGGGTTGCACCTTCAATTGCATCACTTCCTTTCAGTAGGCCCCACCTCCTAAAGATTCCACTTCCTCCCAGTAGTGCCTGTTGACTGGGGACTGAGCTACCAGTATATAAGCTCTGAGGGACATTTAAGATCAGACTTTAAAAAGAAGTGTATTATTCCATGAAACTATAATGTATGAAATTTTGAGTAACTTTGCAAATGGCCCAGGTGGGTAGTATACTTTATGGTATAGAGAGCATCAGGGTTCAGGGACTCAGATGCGTTTAATGTGTGTGAAAGGTTTCTGGTGGAGGCTTGGGGGTGTGTGGATCTCTGTATTTCTGTGATTGCTGCTCTAAGAATGAGTCCTTAATCTCAGAGGACATTGGAAACTGCTGCCCTTTTAGAGCAAAGCATTCCTCTGCCAGTTTCCTGAGAACATGTCCATTTCTTTGGGAGTGGCATCAAACCTTAAATTTCTGTAAACGAATTAACACTGAGTCTGCCTATCTACAGCCCTCAACATGTGTTTAATCCAGTCAAACAGTAGACTTGGTTAATGAGTTATCATCTTTGACAGGGATAAATTAGGGCAGAGGTTGATACAGAATGGTAGGGACGTAAGGGGCACGTGGGGAAAGGAAGGGCAAGCTGACAGAGTTTGCTGTGTGAGGATTGCCTGCGTGGGCTCTAATTACAGCTTTGCATTTCAGATGTTCAAAGCGATAGGAGTTAACAGCCAAGAGCTCTGTACGAGATGTTCAATGCTAGGATCAGAATGCTGTTTGTGACTGTCCTCTCCAGCTTCCACTAAACCACCTGTTCTGGAGAAAGACCACTTTTGCAAAGGAATTTATTTGTAGGCAATGTGTGTGTGTGTGTGTGTGTGTGTGTGTGTGTGTGTGTGTGTGTGT
>CAJQZJ010016246.1:2320863-2375063 GCA_907164525.1 Lophiomys imhausi | reverse complement strand
CAGACACACACACAGACACAGACACACACATGCACAGAGACACACACAGACACACACACAGACACACACACATGCACAGAAACACGCACAGAGACACACACAGACACACATACACAGACACACACATAGACACAGACACATGCACAGAGACACACAGAGACACACACACACATACACACACAAACACGCATGCGCACAGGCTCCAGACTCTCCAAAGTTATCTGTTGTGTGCTTCTATCTGGAAATGCAAGATCTTGTGAACAGCAGAATGGCAAAGAGGAGTCAAATAAAAGGAAACACTGAGGAGAGACTGATCAGAAAAGTTGCAGAGTCCAACTTTGTGATGCAACATCATAAGATTCTGGGTCCTCTCTTTGCAAGCATTGTGAGCAATCTATCATTTGAATGTGGAGTGCCCTTGTCATAAGAGAGAGCAGGTAAGAAGGAATGCAGAGCACCATTGCTTGTAGGAGCATTAAGTTAGTCCTCACCTGAAATACTGATCGTAATTCCCATGAGCACTGGTTGAGTTTAGTGTTTTCCTTCTTCTAATGGACAGTAATTGAAGTGGATTTATTATCTAAATTATTCCCTAGTTCAGGATATCACTTAGAAAGATGGGGCTATAAAATGAGATCCTCACAGTTCAAAAGCCACAGTAGCCCATGGGTGCTCCTGCAAGCTTCCTCTATCCCTAGTCCTCCCAGCAGGGTAGAGTGTAATTTTCTGAGTTTGGAACCTATATTATAAATTGGGTATACTATCTTTACCCAATTTACAGAAATTATCAGTTCTCACAGGCAGGTTCTGTAGTTGTTTAAATGAATGGATATCAACAGATATCCTGAATTTAACATTCCATCCCCTTGAGGCTCAACCTCAATTTCCTTCCTTTTAACAATTTTTATGGCTAGTGGATAAGCCCACTGCATGTTCACATCTTCCTTCATAAAACTGTTCCATGGGAAACTGATTCTTTTTTTTTTTTTACATTTATTATTTCTTCAAGTTACGTCTCAATCATAGTCCCCTCTCTCCTCCCTCTCCTGGTCCCACCCTCCTATCTGCTTTGTTTTGTTTTGTTTTTAATTTAAGGTGTATCTTCCCCCTCACCTGTTCCCCCTTTTAGTCCAATAAAAGGCTTTTTTTCTTATAACAATAAATGCAATACAAAACAATAAGAATAATTAGGCCAAAATTATAAGGTATAACATACATTCCCAATGCCCAGCCCATACATATTTGGCAACTGATGTTAATATTCTATTATCTGTCTATCCTGATGAGTTTAAAGTTCTATACTTAACTCAGTTTCCATCCTAACTTGCATTACCAACTTAAAAGCATATTCTTAGACCTAGAACAGCCTTTTAAGTCCTAAACAACTTAAAATTTAACTGTGAGACCATCTCATCCTCAATCACATCAGAGACCTGAGAAGGATAAATATATCTGAATACAGGAAGTGCAGAGCCAGCAGCTTCCAAAACTAAGAAATGACAGACAACTGGCTGCCTGGACAGTCCCCAGTTTCTCCCAATACATTAGAGCATCTATCTTCAGCCTTTTGGCCTAGTATCTCTCTGACAGACATTAATTGTAAAGCAGGAATTATGAAGGACTTTCACACCATGTCTTGGCAGAGCTAGGCTGTTGACTTACCTGGTTCCAAGTTTTGTCCCTTTTGGACAGCATTCTGTCTACAGTTGAAGCAAGGGATTTTTCTTGCCCAGTGACAAGCTTGCCACTAATGGAACCATCTCCAGATGGAGATTCTTCGGTGCTCATCATCTACTTGGAGTAAAACAGGAGGTGCTGTCATGTCTCAATATCAAAAAATCTTAAGAAAACATCTTTGGATGCCATATTCTACAGATCTCTTGAGGTTTTTGAAGACCACCACATATCTCTGTATATTTGGGCAAGCAAATGTTGCTTGTCTGATTTCTGATTAATTTAGAAAACATTTGTGATAAACTACCCTAGTACCTTAACAAAATGACATGTTTGAATGACTGGGAGAGTGATTCTTAGATACATCTCATCCTAATAGTTTATAAAATCTCAATGGGTTGTAGTCCCAAGGTCTAAAGGTCAAATTATAGAATGGCTTGTCTCTGACCTCATGGTATAGGGAAGGCAGTTAAATAAAGTAACTGCAGAGCACAGACAAGCAGTGGGATCCAAGAGGAGAATCATAGTTGTGTAGGGTGGTAACAGGACCAGATACCACAAAGAAAAGCATTACCAAAACCTGGAAGCATAGGGAGCTTGAGGGGCAGAGACACAGTGAAGCCTTAATACAGGGGCACACCTGTTAAAGTGTCTGTGTGTCTGCCTTCGTGTGCATGCATCATATGGGCAGGTAGGTAGCATAGTAGTTGAGGACAGTTGAAAAGTAGAGAACAATAAAGATGATGCCTGGGGCTGAGGAGCTGGACTGGGCCAGGTACAAAGACCTTTCATGATATATGAAGAAGTATAGCTTTTCTTTTAAATTTAATTTAATATTACTTTGTTTTTCATTTTACATACTAATTGTAACCCCTTCCTTCTCCTCCTTTAGGTCCTTCCTTCCCCCCCACCCTTCTCCACAGAAAAGTGGAGCCCTCTTCCTCTCTTGCTCCCAGACAATCCCACCCCAGCATATCCGGTAGCATCAGGTCTGAGTGCTTCCTCTTCCACTGAAGCCAGGCAGCACAGTCCCATTGAGGAGAAGTGATCAAAAAACAGGCCTCATAATCCTTGACAGAGACAACCCCTGCTCCACTTTCTAGGTGCTCACCAGCCTGCCCATCAGTTACATATGTGTGGGAGCCCAAAGTCCAGCGCATGCATGCTCTTTAAATGGCGGTTCTGTTGATCTTCTTGTGGAGTTCTTGTCTTCTCTGAGTCTTTCTATCCTTACCTCCATACTTCCACAAGATCCCCATCTTCTGCCTAATGTTTGGTGGTGAGTCTCTGCCTCTATTTGGATCCTCTGCTGCACTGAGGTTCTCAGAGGACCTGAGAATTATGTTCCTGTCTATAATCATAGCAGAGTATCATTAATAGTGATAGGGGTTGGCTTTCTCCCTTGGAGTAGGTCTAAGGTTGAGCCCATCATTGGTTGATCATTACCTCTATGCCTGCTATATATTTATCCCCCTGCACATCTTGTGTACAGGGTAAATTTTGAGTAGAAGATTTTGTAGGTGGGTTCATTATCCCCTCCCTCCCCTAGAAGTCCTACCTAGCTAGTGGGAGGCCTCTAACTTGGGGAGAAAATTGAAATGTTCATAGGTGATTGGCAAAATTTGAGATTACAGGAAGCTGAGTTGACTACTTCAAGAGGCTTATCTCTCTCTCTCTCTCTCTCTCTCTCTCTCTCTCTCTCTCTCTCTGTGTGTGTGTGTGTGTGTGTGTGTGTGTGTGTGTGTGTGTGTGTGTGATGTGATGTCCAAGGAGCCAGAGTCTAATTGTAAAGTCTTATACATTTCATGGACATATTTATCTAGATAAACTCATAAGACAATGTATTAAACTAGAATGCTTCTTAATTAGTTTATAACATAACAGCATTAAAGGTATGGTGTCCCTAAAGGGCACGAATCATAGCAAAAGGGATGCTAAGCAAGACTCCAAGGCACCTCTGGGAAGACTGATCTTACCAGTGGGATGAGAATCCTGGCAGGTCACTGTGACCCCAACTTATGTTAGGGGTACTTTTATTCTGTGTGGCAATGCTGCATTGTTAGGGTCACATTGTTATATCAATCTGGTTTTCTTCATTGGTTTCACAGTTAATTGAGCTTGTATGTAGATCCCCACATGACTCCCATCAAAACAGTGTTTCTATCTTAGTCTGTTTTCTGATGCTGTAGCAGAATGATACAGACTGGGTTATTAGTAAACACTAGGTGCTTATTTGACTGCCCAGAGTCTTGGAAGACCAAGAATATAGTGCTGGTGTCTGGGGAGACTTTTGAGCTGTGTTCAACATGATGACAGAGTAAACAAGCTTATGGGTCATTATATCAGCACAAATGAGCTCCTTCTTAGATAATCAGATGTTCTGTGAAATAATAAACATGGTAAGCTTGCATGTGGTATAAGTTTATTAAAATAACCAATTATGAGAATGTTTTTGTTTAATCCCAGGTGTGAGACTGCTTAAGACACAGGTGTGAAGTATTAACTGTCTTGTGATCTAGCAGAGGCGTGGCCTAGCGAGCTGCAGCATGTGAACTCTGAGGACTTGGGAGAGAGGATAAAAAGCCAGAGTCCCATGAGAAAAGAGGCCTACAAAGAAGGAGGAAAAAAGGGGGCTCTACAAAGAAGAGAAAGGGCTACAAAGAAGAAAGAGGTTGCTGCTCTCCCTGCTGCTGGTGCTCCCCAAACTGCTGCTTGTTCTTCCTGCTGCTGTCTCCTGGTTTGCTGGACTTCTACTGAGACTGGTATTGCCTCCAAAGAACCCAATGACCCTAATTAGCAGGAAGTAGCTCAGAGACCTACATCCCTTCTCCCTCCAACCTTCTTTCTCTCCCACCTAGTGTTGGGGGGTTGGAAGGAACAAGGGGTAGAAGGGAGGTAGAGGTATTAAGTACAATAAAATAAATTAGAGTGTATAATTGAGTATGAAAATAATATAAGCTGCTTGCTAACTTGGGAGGCCTTTGCTTTTTGAGGCAACTTCAGTTGTATTACATGCTTGAGAAGGCTGTCATCTGGTAGGATGGAAAGGGTAGAAGTTGTCGCAATTACCTGTCACCTTTCTTAGCAATTAACAGTTATGAGTTAGAGGCCCATTGTGCCTGCTGCTGGCCCTTCATTTACATTTGGTTATAGTTCCTAATAGGGAACAGTATTGGGGTCCAGTTAAACCACAGACATGTAATTCCCTCATTGGAGTAGTCCCAGCTGCTAGCTGCCTTCCTGTGGATAGACACTTCTCACACAGACTCTTACCCATCCATTAGAAGGTCCACATACTGACTATTCACCTGCTCCAGGTTCCAGACACAAGAACTGAGTGTTCACTGGCTCATTTGTTCCTTAAGACTCTGCCAGACATGAAAGTCTGTTTGACAACTGCTTCATCTCACTTGAAGATTCAAGTTTAAGAGTCTAAAATTCAGAACATACTAGCTGGATGTGTCTTGACTTTTTTCCTCTAAGATATTTGGAATTTTATTATTGTGCTAGTTTGTCTTTGTCCACTTGACACAAACTAGAGTCATCTGGGAAAAGGAAACGTCAGTTGAGAAAATGCCTCTATTATATTGCCTATAGGTAATTATATGGGAGGGCTCAGCCCACTGTTGGTGGTACCACCCCTGAGCAAGTGGTCCTGAGCTTTGTAACAAAGCAAGCTGAGGGCCATATGCTGGAAATCTCGGGTATACACCTGGCCAGTATTTAATAAAATTTTTGTCAAATTTGGCAAAAAAAAAAAAAAAAATCAGGCTGAGCAAACCAAGAGGAGCAAGCCAGTTAGCAGGACACCTCCATGACCTCTGCATCAGCTCCTGCCTCCAGGTTCCTGTCCTGCTTGAGTTTTTGCCCTGACTTCTCTCAGTGATGGACTGTGATGTGACAGTGGAAGCCTAATAAACCCTTTCCTCCCCCAGGTTGGTTTTCCTCATGGTGTTTATCCCAGCAGTAGAAAGCAAACTAAGGCGATTATCAACTGAAGAGTTGTAGTTCCATGTTCTGAGGAAATTTAGAATGCTTTTATAAAAACCATGGCTTTAACCAAGACATTTTTTCTTCTATCTTCACACACATCTCCTTTCTTTGCATTGACGTTGGCATCCTTCAATGGATTCTTCCTACTTAAGCATGCATCCTCACACACTTATCCATTAGGCAGCAGGCCAGGAGATGAGATAAGAGTGTGGATGATGCCAGCACTCTGGGGTCTTATTCATCAAGTGTTTTCATTGGTGTGGGCAAACAGAAGTATAACAAGACACAGAGGGGACTTCTGCTCGATGCCATTTGTTTCACAGTTCTGACTTCTGAGAGAGGCTGGTATGGGAAAGGCAAGGTATCTTACTTAGGGTTTCTATTACTGTGAAGAAACACCATGACTATTACAACTCTTTTTTTAAAATGTTTATTTATTACTTCAAGTTACATCTCCATCACAGTGCCCTCTTTCACCCCTCCCAGTTCCACCCTCCCACCCTCTCCTCCCTCTCCCACCCATCCCACTCCTCCCATGTGAAGTGTCCCTACATATTAGTCCCTCTCAGTTCAACAGTAATATGAGGGCTAAGAACTTCCTCTTGCACTGGAGGCCTACAAGGTAACACTCCTAGGGCAAATTTTCCCATTAATAGGTAACAAAGTCTATGTTCCTGATCCTTTTGGTGTGTTGGTTGTAGGATAGTTATTCTGTACTATATGGGTAAAATCCAATTATAACTGAGTAGATGTCGTGTGCATCTGAGTCTGGGTTAGCTCACTGAGAATGAGCTTTTCTAGTTCCATCCATTTGGATGCAAATTGCATAATTTCCTTGTTTCTGATAGCCGATTAGTATTCCACTGTGTAAATGTACCACATTTTTTTTTTTATCCATTCGTCAGTTGAGGGACATCTGGGTTGTTTCCAGTTTCTAGCTATTACAAATAAGGCTGCTCTGAACATAGATGAGGCTATGTCCTTGTGGTTTGGTGAGAAATTGTTTGGGTAGATACTCAGAAGTGGTATGGCTGTGTCTAGAGGTAGGGCTATTCCAAGTTTTCTAAGATATCTCCACACTGATTTTCATAGTGGTTGCACAAGTTCGTACTCCCACCAGCAATGGAGGAGTGCTCCCCTTTCTCCACAACCTCGCCAGTATGTGCTGTCATGTGATTTTTTTTGATCTTAGCCATTCTGACAGGTGTGAGATGGGATCTCAGAGTTGTCTTGAGTTGCATTTCTCTGATGATTAAAGATGTTGAACATTTATTCAAATGTCTCACTGTAATTAGAGACTCCTCCTTTGTGAATTCTGAGTTTAGCTCTCTTTCCCATTTTTTCATTGGATTATTTGGTTTCTTGGTGTTTAATTTCTTGTGTTCTATATAAATTATGGATATTAGCCCTCTATCAGAAGAGGAGTTGATAAAGATCTTTTCCCAATCTGTAGGTTGCTATTTTGTTCTAATGACAATGTCCTTTGCCTTACAGAAGCTTTTCAGTTTCATGAGGTCCCCATTTATTGATTGTTGGTCTTAGAGTCTGAGCTATTGGTGTTTTGTTCAGGAAGTTGTCACCTGTGCCAATGAGTTCAAGACTTTTCCCCACTTTCTCTTCTATTAGATTTAGTGTGTCTGGCCTTATGTTAAGGTCTTTGATCCACTTGGACTTAAGTTTTGTGCAAGGTGATAAATATGGGTCTAATTTCATTCTTTTACATGTTGACATCCAGTTAGACCAGCACCATTTGTTGAAGATTCTGCCCTTTTTCCATTGTATGGTTTTGGGTTCTTTGTCAAAAATTAAGTGACCATAGGTGTGTGGGTTCATTTCTGGATCTTCAATTCGATTCCATTGATCCACCGGTCTGTTTCTATACCAGTACCATGCTGTTTTTATTACTATTGCTCTGTAGTACAGCTTGAAATCTGGGATGGTAATACCTCCAGATGTTTTTTTATTGTACAGGATTGATTTAGCTATTCTGGGTTTTTTTGTTATTCCATATGAAGTTGAGAAATGCTTTTTCCAGGTCTATAAAGAATTGTGTTGGTATTTTGATAGGAATTACATTGAATTTGTATATTGTTTTTTGCTGGATGGCCATTTTTATTATGTTGATCCTACCTATCCATGAGCATGGGAGATCTTTCCATCTTCTGATGTCCTCTTCAGTTTCTTTCTTCAAGGACTTGAAGTTCTTGTCATACAGATCTTTCACTTGCTTGGTTAGAGTTACCCCCAGGTATTTTATATTGTTTGTGGCTATTCTGAAGGGTGTTGTTTCCCTAATTTCTTTCTCAACACATTTATCTTTTGTATAAAGAAGGGCTTCAGATTTTTTTGAATTAATTTTGTATCCAGCCACTTTGGTGAAGGTATTTATCAGTTGTAGGAGTTCTCTGGTGGAATTTTTGGGGTCATTAAGGTATACTATCATATCTTCTGCAAATAGGGATAATATGATTTCTTCCTTTCCAATTTGTATCCTCTTGATCTCCTTTAGTTGTCTTATTGCTCTAGCAAGAACTTCAGGCACTTTGTTGAAGTAATATAGTAAACGTGGTTATCCTTGCCTTGTCCCTGAGTTTAAAGGAAATGCTTCAAGTTTCTCTCCATTTAATTTGATGTTTGCTACTGCCTTGCAGTATATCACTTTTATTATTTCAAGTTATGGTCCTTGTATGCCCATTCTCTCCAGGACTTTTAACATGAAGGAATGTTGGATGTTGTCAAATGCTTTTTCCACATCTAGCGAGATGATCATGTGGTTTTTTTCTTTCAGCTTGTTTATATGGTGAATTATGTTGATGGATTTTCGTATGTTGAACCATCCTTGAATTCCTGGGATGAAGCCTACTTGATCATGGCGTATGATACTTTAGATGTGTTTTTGGATTCAGTTTGCCAGTATTTTATTAAGTTTTTGTGTCTATGTTCATGAGGGAAATTGGCCTGAAGTTCTCTTTATTTGTTGGGTCTTTGTGTGCATTAGGAATCAGGGTTACTGTGGCCTCATAGAATGAGTTTGGCAGTGCTCACTCTGATTCTATTTTGTGGAAGAGCTTGAAGAGTATTGATATTAACTCTTCTTTGAAGGTCTGGTAGAATTCTGTGCTGAAACCATCTGGCCCTGGACTTTTTTTGGTTGGGAGATTTTTAATGACTGTTTCTATTTCTTTAGGGGTTATAGATCTGTTTAATCTATTAACCTGATCTTGAATTAACTTTGGTAGGTGGAATATATCAAGAAAATTGTCCATTTCACTTAGGTTTTCAAATTTGGTGGAGTACAGATTTTAAAAGTAGGACCTAAAGATTCTCTGGATTTCCTCGATATCTGTTGTTATTTCTCCCCTTTCATTTCTGATTTTGTTGATTTGGGGTTTTCCCTCTGCCTTTTAGTCAATTTGGCTAAGGGTTTGTCTATTTTGTTGATTTTCTCAAAGAACCAACTCTTGGTTTCATTGATTCTTTGTATTGTTTTTGTTTCTAAGTTGTTAATTTCAGCCCTAAGTTTGAGGATTTCTTGCCTTCTGCACCTCTTGGGAGTGTGTTTGCTTCTTTTTTCCCCAGTTCTTCTAGTTCTGTTGTTAAGTTGCTAATATGACCTGTCACAATTTTCTTTTTGAAAGCACGTAGTACTATGAACTTTCCTTATAGCACAGCTTTCATTGTGTCCCATAGCTTTGGGTATCATGTGCCTTCATTTTCGTTGAATTTTAGAAGTCTTTGATTTCCTTCTTTATTTCTTCCCTGACCCAGTAGTCATTCAGTAGAGAGTTTGTTCAGTTACCACGAATGTGTAGGCTTTCTATTATTTCTGTTGTTGTTGAAGTACAGCTTTATTCTGTGGTGATCTTATAAGATACAAGGGGTTATTTCAATTTTTTTTGTATCTTTTGTGGCTTGCTTTGTGTCTGACTATATTGTCGATTTTGGAGAAGGTTCTGTGCGTTGCTGAAAAGAAAGTGTATTCTTTTGTGTTTGGGTGAAAGGTTCTGTGGATATCTGTTAGGTCCATTTGGTTCATGACCTCTGTTAGTTTCATTATTTCTCTGTTTGGTTTCTGTCTCGAAGACCTGTCCATTGTTGTGAGTGAAGTGTTGAAGTCTCTTACTACTAATGTGTGGGGACCAATGTGTGATTTAAGCTTTAGAAGTGTTTCTTTTAAAAATGTGGGTGCCCTTGTATTTGGGGAATAGATATTCAGTATTGAGATATCATCTTTATGAATTTTTCCTTTAACAAGTATGTAGTGCCCTTCCCTATCTTTTTTGATGAGCTTCAGTTGAAAGTCTATTTTATTTGATATTAGGATGGCTACTCCAACTTCCTTCTTGGGCGCATTTGCTTGGAAAACCTTTTCCCAGCCCCTTACTCTGATGTAGTGTCTATCTTTTTAGTAAGATCCGTTTCTTGTATGCAGCAAAATGATGGGTCTTGTTTACAGATCCTTTCTGTGTGCCTGGGTCTTTTTATTGGGGATTTGAGTCCATTGATGTTGATGGATATTAATGACCAAAGGTTGTTATTTCCTGTTATTTTGATGTAGGTGGTGGTTCTGTGTTTCTTTTGGTTTAGCTGCAGTGGAGTTTTTTGCTTCCTCTGTTTTCTTGGGTGTATTTATCTTCCCTGGTTTGGAATTTTCCTTGTAAAATCTTCTGTAGGGCTGGATTTGTGGGTAGATACTGTTTAAATTTGGTTTTGTCATAGAATATCTTATTTTCTACATCTATGTTGATAGAGAGTTTTGCTGGGTATAGTAGTCTGGCAAGGCACCTATGTTCTTTCAGGGCTTATAGAACATCTCCCCAGACCCTTCTGGCTTTTAAAGTTTCTGAGGAGAAGTCAGGTGTAATTCTGATGGGTCTGCCATTATATGTTACTTGACCTTTTTCTCTTACACCTTTTAATATTCTTTCTTTGTTCTGTACATTTGGAGTTTCAGTTATTATGTGGCGAGAGGAGTTTCTTTTCTGATGTAATCTGTTTGGTGTTCTGTAAGCCTCTTGGAATCTTACTGGCATCTCTTTCTTTAGGTTTGGGAAGTTTTCTTCTATGATTTTATTGAAGACGTTTCCTGGACCTTGGAGTCAGGTGTCTTCTCTTTCCTCTATGCCTATAATTCTTAGGTTCTTCTTTTCATTGAGTCCTTGATTTCTTGGATGTTGTGGGTGAGAACATTTTTAGATTTCTCATTTTCTTTGGTTGTTGTACTGATTTCTTCAATAGAATCTTCCACACCTGAGATTCTGTCTTCCATCTCTTATATCCTTTTTTTGTTTTTTTGAGACAGGGTTTCTCTGGGTATCTCTGGCTGTCCTGGACTCGCTTTGTAGATCAGGCTGGACTTGAACTCATAGAGATCCTCCTTCCTCTGCCTCCTGAGTGCTGAGATTAAAGGCGTGCACCACCACACCCAGCGTATCCTATTTTTGATACTCATGTCTGTAGTTCCTGTTCTCTTCCCTTGATTTTCCACCTCCAGGATTTTCTCTGATTGTGTTTAGTTTATTGCTTCCACTTCCAATTTGAAGTCTTGAACAATTTTGTACATTTTATACACTTCCTGCTCTAATTTGCTTGTCTTTGTCTGCAGATTTTTCAAATCTTTCATTGCCTTGTCTCTTTCCCATTTATGTTGGGCTGTGTTGGCTTGGAGGTCTCTAATGGTATTCTCCATTGCTTTCATTTGTGAAATTGAGGATTCTTTAAATTTTCAGGGATTTAATTTCCTCTTGTAAGGACTCCATCATTTTCCTAAGTATAGATTTGTCATCATTTTCATGTGTTTCAGCTGTGGTGGGTTATTCAGGGCTTGCATTGTTAACCTCATTCAGGGCTTGCTCTGTTAACCTCACTGAATTTTATTGTAGTCATATTTCCCTGATTTTTGTTCTTTCACTGACCTTTAGCCATCTGGTTGTCCTAAGCTGATTGTTCCTGATGTCTTCTGGACCTGGTGCCAAGGAGGATGCTTTGGTGTAGAGTCCATACAATCTTGGTGATCTGTAGCTTAACACAAGCTAGGTGGGGTCTTGAGATGGGGGCTGGGTCTCTGTGGGCCCCCTGAAGTTCACTCCTTCCAATTGTGTTCCAACTGGGGACTCAGGTCGGGGATTGGGTGGGATGAGTTATTCCAGCCTGCAGGGTCTTGGGTTCTAGCAGGTCTTCCTACTGATGCCCGTTGGGCTCATAGGACCATGGATTGTATGCTAGAGCTGCAGATCTCCTGCCGCTTGTGTGTTTGATCTGAGGGTCAGGTCTGTGGTTGTGTTCCCCCCAGGCGGCTTCTTCTAGGTGGTCACCAGGGCACCTCTGTGCCTCTCCACCCTAAGCAGTAAGCCCTTGTAGTCTGTATCACTTAGGCAGTGCACAAAGGCCAAGAACTCGCTGCTCCTGCACAGGAACTATAGATGCTGAAGACAGGGTATCCCACCGAGGAGGGGCAAGGTGCACTGGCTCCGATATGAACACCACAACCCATCTGCTGGGCTTGGAGTCAGTGGAGTTCCCATCCTTATAGTTTGACCACCCACCTTTCAGCCTTCTCTGATCTTACCATTTCAATAGCACTGCCAGTCCTCTTTAGGGTGTTGCAGTGACCGTGTGAATGCTGGGCACTCAGGAAGCCAGGAGGTACCTGTATATGGCAGTTGGGGCTGCCTCCCAAGACACTGCAGTGATCACACCTGCAGGACACTGTACCGGTGCAGAAAGAGCAGCCCTCTGCCCTGTCTGGATGCAATGTTCTTCCAAGTGATTGTATATCCAGTAGAGGGACCTATATGTCCAACACCTTTCTGGGTAAGCCCAGATATGCTTGCACTTCCCAGACTGCCACTCTGCTGGAGATAAATCTTGGTGATCCCACAGTTCTCCTGTTTGGAATGCTGACATGGAAGCTGGGTGCTCTGGAGGCTGGTGAGTACCCCTGTCTGGAGTTCAAAGCTACTCATTGGGTATTTGAGTGACTCATGCCCACTTCCATGGGCTCCACACAGGCCTCTGTTCCACGCCAAGTTCTGTGCAGGCCTCTGCTCCATGCCACTGGCCTCCACTCCAGTCCTGGGCCTCTGCCCCATGACAACTCTTCAAAAGGAAAACATTTAATTGGGGCTGGCTTACAGTTTCAGAGGTTTAGTTCATTATTGTCATGGCAAGAAGCATGGGGCATGCAGGCAGACATGGAGCTGAGAGTTCCACATCTTGATCCTCAGGCCACAGAGGCAAAGGGAGCCTGTGAGCCACACTGGCCAGACCTGATTGTATATGACCTCAAAGCCTCCACAGTGACATACTTCCTCCTACAAGGCCATACTTTCTAATATTGCCACTCCCTATGGCCAAGCATTCCAATTCACGAGTCTATGGGGGTCATTCCTATTTAAAACACCACACCAGGATTCTTTCATGTCCTTAAATCTATAACCCAAAATTTACATTAAAATTTAATGTAAGGGCCTGGGGAGATGATTCAGTGGGTAAAGTGCTGGTATTACAAACATGAAGACCTGAGTTTGGCTCCCAGAATCCACATCAAAAAACCTAATGTGGTGGCATGTGTTTGTGATCCCAGTCCTGGGACAACAGAGGTAGGCTGGTCCCTGTGGTAGAGTTGCCTACTTGGGGAACTCCAGGCTAGTGAGAGACCCCATCTCTTTTTCTTAAATTTTTTTTTCATCCAATATGTTTTGATCATATTCTTTCTCCTCTCCCAATTTCAGAGCCCCACCCCATTCATGTTCTCTCTCTCTCTAAACAAACAACCCCCCCCCAAATAACAACAACAAACAACATCTCATGGAGTCCAATTTCTGTTAGTCAATCACTCCTGAGTCAGAGGCCTGCTCTGGAGTATGGTTCACAGAGCCGGTGTCCCCTTCCCAGAAGCTATTAACTGCCACAGCTTCTTGGCTAGCAGTGGGTCTTTATGCCTATTTCCCTTTCTCTGTGCTGAGATTTTGTCTGGATGGAACCTGAGCAGGTCTTGTGCAAGATGCCATAGTTTCTATTAGTTCATATGTGTGTCAGCTCTGCGTTTTCGTTGGAGTCATCCGCCCTCTCTGGCTCTTACAATCTTTCTGTCTCCTCTTCCATATTATCCTTCTCTTAGGGTTACCATTGCTAGGATGAAACACCATGACCAAAGCAACTTGGGAAGGAAAGGGTTTATTGGCTGACACTTCCATATTGTAGTACATCATTCAGGGCAGGAACTCAAAACAGTGCTAGACAGAATCCTGAGGCAGGAACTGATTCATGGGCCATGGAGGGGTACTGCTTACTGGCTTGCTGCTCATGGCTTACTCAGCCTGTTTTGTTTTTAGTCATGGTGTTATTAATTAATTAATTAATTCATTCATTTTATTTAATTCAAGTTACATCTCGATCATAGCCTGCCCCCTCCTCCCCTCCCAGTTCCACCCTCCCACCTTCTTGCCCCTCTCCCTCCCCTTCCTTCTTAGAGAACCCAGTTTTCATAACAATCCAGGGATGGCTCTGCTCACAATGGACTGGACCCTCCCCATTAATCACTAATTTAAAAAATGCCCTGCTGATATCTTAGAAAACTTAGAATAACTCTATCTCAAGACCCAGCCATACCACTCCTCACCAATCCACAAGGACATCTCCTCAACTATGCTCATAGGAGCTTTATTTGTAATGGCTAGAATCTGGAAACAACCCAGATGTCCTTCAATCAAAGAATTACACAATGGAATACTACTCAGCTACCAGAAACAACTCAGATGTCCTTCAATCAAAGAACTACACAATGGAATACTACTCAGCTACCAGAAACAAGGAAATCATACAATTTGCAGCCAAATGGATAGAACTAGAAAAGCTCATCCTGAGTGAGCTAACCCAGACCCAGAAAGATGCACATGACATGTATTTACTTATAAATGGATTTTAGCCATATAGTACAGGATAACTATCCTATAACCAACAGACTGAAAGGAACAGGAATATGGACTTTTTTACCTTTTAGTGGGACACTTTGCCCTAGTGGAGCTACCAGTGCAAGAGGAAGCTCTTAGCCCTCATATAACTGCTGAACTGAGGGCGGCTGATATGTAGGGCACACCACACCAGAGGAGTAGGATATGTGGGTGAAGGGGGAGAGGGTGGGAGAGTGAGAGGGTGGGTCCATGAGTGGTGGAGGGAGGGGACTGTGATGGAGATGTAGCTTGAAGTAATAAATAAATGTAATAAAAAAAGAAGAAAAAAACCTGGAAGTTCAGCTTCTGCCTACAAACTCCTTAGGTCATCTAAACAGCTGAAAACAGAAGGACTGAACATAAAAGGATTGTATTAACATTTTTAACCATTTTTCCATTTTGGTTTGGGCCCCAAACAGGTTTACTACGACCCAAATCAGCAGGAAGTCATTTTAAGAGAGCGACGTCCCATATCCAGAGGGTGGGGAGGGTGTTTCTCCGCCCCCCCTTTTTTTCGGTTATTTGAAGGACAACTGAAAACACTGTTATTTAGGGGAAGAGATTACAAGTTGTTAAATGGTCCTGTTTAATGGGTTTTGGAGGTTAGACCCAGGGTATTCCTTCTTTCCCTTTTCTGTATCCTTCTTTATCTCCTATGTAGGAATGCACGGACGAGAGAAAAATTGAGACACAGCACAGGAAGGATCAAGAAGAAAGGTCACAGTATTGAATATGCCCTTATACCCTTGTATATTGATACAAAATTAATAGTATATTTGGCTAAAGTGGTATTGACCATTGTTTATTGTGCAAAAATAAGATTGTATTGGTCTACGTCAGTATTGATATTTGTATATTGATACAAAACTAAGATTATAGTTGGCCACAATGGTATTGACCTTGTATATGGACGCAATATTAAGATTGTATTGGGCCGCATAGGCATTGATCTTTGTATATTGATACAAAATTAAGAGTATATTTAGCCACATTTGAATAGATCTTTGTATATTGATACAAAATTTAAGGTAACGCTTCCTAATGGTATCGTACTTAGAGATACTTAAAAATGAAATGTGAAGTTCTGGCCTCTTGATACCAACCGTCTTAAACTGTTTAGGATAGTTAAGAAAAACAAACTCCTAGTCATGCATGCATGTCACCTTGTTAGCTACTAAGACAGTCTATCACAGATATTCTCTAAGCTACTCAGTAATCAAGTTGTTAAGAGACAAGCAACATTTGCTTATCTAAATACAAGAGATAGATAGGGCATCTTCAAAAACCCCAAGAGATCTGCAGAATATGGCATTCAAAGATGTGGTCTTAAATTAAGATTTTTTTTGATATCGTGACATATCAGCTCCTGACAGCACCCCCTATTCTACTCCAAGTAGAAGAAAAGCATCGAAGAATCTCCAATGTGAGATGGTTGAATTAGTGGCAAGCCTATCTCTTGACATGTAAAAACTCCTTGCTTCAACTGCAGACAGACTGCTGTCCAAAAAGGACAAAACTTGGTAGCAGGGAAGTCGACAGCCTAGCTCTGCCAAGACAGGGTAGGTTAGTCCTTCACAATCCCTGCTCTACAATAAATGTCTGTCAGAGAAACAGGACCAAAAGGCTGAAGACTGATGCTGGAATGTATGGAGAGAAAATGGGAACTGTCCAGGTAGTCACTGGTTTGTCATTTCTTAGTATTGGAAGCTGCAGGCCCTGCACTTCCTATACAATCAGATATATTTATCCTTCTCAGCTCTCTGAGGTGGTTGAAGAATAGACAGCTTGAGTCTCATAGCTAAATTTTGAGTTGTTTAGGAATCAAGAGGGCGTTCTAGATCTAAGAAGATGGTTATAATAGTGATGCAAGTTAGTATGAAAACTAAGTCAGTTATAGAACTTTAAACTCATGGAGATGGTTAGAAGGTAGAAGGTTAAAGTCAGGGACCAAATATGTATGAACTGGACATTGGGAAGGTATACTGGGCCATTTAACTCTCATAAATGTGGCATATTTAATTCTGCTGTTTTGTATAGAATTTACTGTTATAAGAGAAAGAACCATTTGTTGGAATGAAAAGAGAAGCTGTTGGGGGGGGGAAGAGGGTGGAAGGGTGGGACAGGAAGGGGGAATAGGGAAGGGTTTGCGACTGAGATGTAACTTGAAAAAAAAATAAAGTACTTATAAAAAAAATTAAAAAATAAAAAAAAGAAGAAAAGAGAAAAGAAAATGCCCTACAGGCTTGCCTATAGCAGGATCTTATGGAGACATTTTCTTAATTAAGGTTTTGTCTTCTCAGACAGTTTCAGTTTATGTTAGGTTGATTTAAATCTTCCAGCCAATCCTTAATCCTTGAGAGGAGGGATGTGATACCAGCTCAGGCTCTAAGACCAACAATCAATAAATAGGACCTCATAAAACTGAAAAGCTTCTGTAAGGCAAAAGCCACTGTCATTCAAACAAAACAGCCCCCTACAGATTGGGAAAAGATCTTCACCAACCCCACATCTGACAGAGGGCTAATATCCAAAATTTACAAAGACCTCAGGAAATTAAATGCTGAGATACCAAACAGTCCAATCAAAAAATGGGGAACAGAGCTGAACACAGAGGAGGAATCCCTAATGGCTGAGAGACATTTGAAGAAATGGTCAGCGTCCTTAATCATCAGAGAACTGCAACTCAAGACAACTCTGAGATTCAATCTCAAACCTGTCAAAATGACTAATATCAAAAACTCAAATGACAGCACATGCTGGTGAGGTTGTGGAGAAGGGGGAACACTCCTCCATTGCTGGTGGGAGTGCAAGCTTGTACAACCACTATGGAAATCAGTCTGGCGATATCTTAGAAAACTTGGAACCTCAAGATCCATCCACATCACTTCTGGGACTACATAGTGAATTTGTAGCTAGCCTGGGCTATGTAATGACCTGTCTCAAAAACAAACAAACAAACAAAAACAAAACAAAACAACAACAAAAACCCAAAACCATCCATTCAATTAAACAAGCAACACTCACACGTGCATGTGTACACACACACCTACCATACTGTCTTCTAATAGTCATTATTATTCAATTGTGATTGCCATGGAAACATACAAGGGAGCTTGTACTTGTACTTCTGGCACTCTGCAGACTGAGGCAGGGGGACTATGAGTTCAGTACCAACTTGAGATACATAGTGAGTTCTGGGATGGGCTACAGAGTGAAACTCTGTCTTAAGTAAAACCACTCAGAGAAAACCAAATGTTTTTTTTTATATTATATGTGTTGATTTATAGTCTAGCTTTAAATATGTCATTGGTATTTCCATTCCTTAGTATCCTGTTGTGAATGTAAAGGTGTGTTCTAAATTAACTCTGTCATTTTCAACACCAGTCAAACAAAATTACATTAACAGTGAATTTATTGCTAGTTTTTGTAGTTATTCATATGAAAAAGTTTATAATAGACACCCCATAGTGTTCACAGTGGCCTTGCACTGGGCTGATTCTGAGAAGTGTGGTAAGAGATTATAGAAATTTAAAAATTGACATCTATGGTTAGATTTTGGTCCAGCAACTTGTAGCAATATGTACTCCTATGGACAACATGTAAAAATGCTGTTTCTAGGCCAGCATGAGTTTTCTTTAAATTCTATAAATTACAGGTTACTATTCAGATCACTGCCAATCTGTTACAACAGGACTTTTACTTAGTCTTGATTTGTATCCTTTATTGCTTATTGTTGTTGAGGACAACCTCCCTGTCCCAGGCTATTCTTGAACTTGCATCTTCCTGCTTCAGTCTCTCTAAATTCAGGAATTATAGGCCTGGGCACACTGCTGCTGTATTCTCTACTCTTAAATTTGGACATTATTTCATATGCATGGGATTTCTTGCATTTATTCTTTTGAAAACTGCATATTATTATCTTTTAAAATTTTTAAAATAATGTATTTGCAGTTTTATAGCAATTAGAACTTTCAATATTAAATTCAGAATGCCTCTAAGGGTAAGCGTTTTGCTAAACTGTAACATCACAACAGCTTTGAGCTAATAATTAGTAACATTGTTGACAGTACATTGTAAGCTAGTTGACTCTGAGAAAACACTTTCTATAGTTCAAATTATACAGTAATGAAAATATTAGACTGCACTACTGTTACTCTGGCATATTAAATTGATTATAAGTTGGAAAATAATAATATATCTCTTAGTTTCTTTTCTGGTTGCTGTGATAAAATGTCCTAACAAAAGCTTTAGGAAAGATTTATTTTAGCTCACAACTCCAGGTTACATCCTTTCATAACTGGGAAATCACAAGCTTAGGAGCTTGAGGGAGTTGGCAATATGGTATCTATAATTAAGGACAGTGAGCAGTGAATGAATCAGCTCCATTTCTCTACTATTACATAGTTCAGCACCCCTACCTACCAAATGATGCTACCCACAGTGAATGAGTTTTCCATCTCAACTTTTTAACATAATCAAAATAATTCCCCATAGATATGCCCACAGATAATGTGATGTAGAGAGTCCTACACTGATACTCTTCCCACCATGATTCTAGATTATGCCCAGATGATAATTAAAACTGTCATAATATGACATTACTTTTTGAAACAAAAATTTAAATAGACATAATTATATCGCATCTATGTTAAAGGGTATAATTTTGTACTGTATCAGTTATCATTTTGGACCTTGCTTCTTTCTTTCTTTTCCCTATTTTGTTAAACATAGATTCTTTTCTCATTCAATATAATCTGAATACAGTTTCCTCTCCCTCTACTCCACCCAGTTCCCTCCGCACCTCTTCTCCCATTTGGATCTATTCCTTTTCTGTCTCTAATTAGAAGAGAACAGAAGTTAGAGGACAACCTCAGGCTCTCTGTCGTTTTTTGTTTTGGTTTGCCTTTTTTTTTTTTTTGAGACAGTTTCCCTTTGTACTAGACTGGCTGGCCAGTGAGCTCTGGAGACCCACCTATTTATGTCACTCACTGTGGGGTTACAGATATGTGCTGCTGCATTCAGCCTTTATGTAGGTGCGGGGAATCTGAACTCAGGTCCTCATGCTTGCACAGCAGATATTTTACCCACTGTGGTAGTCTGAATAAAAGTAGTCCCATAGCTTGTACTGAGTGGCACTATGAGGATGTATGGGCTTGTTGGAGGAAGTGTGTCACTAGGAGGTTGGACTTTAAGGTCTTAGAAACTCAAGCCAGGTCTAGTGGCTCATTGTCTCTTCCTGATGTCTCCTGTTCTGGATGGAGAACTCTCAGCTCCTTCTCCAGCACCATATCTGCCTACATGCCACCATGCTTCCCACCATGATAATAATGGACTAAACCTCTGAAATTGTAAGCCAGCCCCACTTAAATTTTTTCCTTTATAAGAACTGCCATGGTCATGGTGTCTCTTCACAGCAGTAGAAACCCAAACTAAGATACCTACTAGCTTCTCATGCTTTATTTACCTATTCTTATGTCATTAATAGAGTGTTCCCTTTTTATTTTTTATTTTTATTTTTTATTTTTTTTTTTAATAATTTATTTTTTATTTCTTCAAGTTACATCTCAATCACAATCCCCTCCCTACTCCCCCCTCCAGTCCCACCCTTCCACCCTCCTCCCCCTCAGCCCCACCATCCTCTTCCCTTCTTTTTTTTTTTTTTTTTTTAGTTTAAGGTATTTATTTTTCCCCCCAACAGCTCTCCTTTTCAGCCCAAAAAATGGTTCTTTTTCTTATAACTATAAATACAATACAAAACAACAGAAATAAATAGGCCACAATTATAAGAGTTATATGGCTTAGCATACATTCCCAATGTCCAGTCCATATGTATTTGGCACCTGACTTTAACATTCTACTATCTAACCATCTCCATGTGTTTAAAGTTCTATATCTAACTCAGCTTTCATACTAACTTGCCTCATAATTTTAAAAACATCGTCTTAGATCCAGAATGCCCTCTTGATTCCTAAACAACTCAAAATTTAACTATGAGACTCTAGGTATCTATTCTTCAACCACCTCAGAGACCTGAGAGGGATAAATACATCTGATTATATAGGAAGTGCAGGGCCTGCAGCTTCCAAAACTAAGAAATGACATACCAGTGGCTGCCTGGACAGTTCCCATTTTCTCTCCATACATTACAGCATCAATCTTCAGCCATTTGGCCCCATTTCTCTGACAGACATTGGTTGTAGAGCAGGAATTATGAAGGACTTACCTACCCTGTCTTGGCAGAGCTAGGCTGTCGACTTACCTGCTTCCAAGTTTTGTCCTTTTTGGACAGAAGTCTGTCTACAGTTGAAGCAAGTGGTTTTTCTTGCCAAGAGAATGGCTTACCACCAATTCAATCATCTCCCACTGGAGATTCTTTGATGCTCATCTTCTACTTGGAGTAATATATATTAATGCAAATTTAAGATTGTATAGGGCTACATCGGTATTGATCTTTGTATATTGATACAAAATTAAGATTATATTTGGCCACAATGGTATTGACCCTAGTATATTAATGTAAAATTAAGATTGTATTGGGCTACATCGGTACTGATCTTTGTATATTGATACAAAATTAAGATTATATTTGGCCACATTGGTATTGATCTTTGTATATTGATACAAAATTAAGGGTAACGCTTCTTAAAGGTATTGTTTGTAGTAATACTTAAAAATAAAATGTCAAGTTTTGACCTCTCGCTACCAACCGACATAAACTGTTTAGGATAATTAAGAAACGGAAACTAATAGTCATGAAAACGTGTCATTTTGTTAGTTACTATGACAGTCTACCACAGTTATTTTCTAAGCTACTCAGAAATCAAGTTGCTAAGAGACAAGCAATATTTGCTTATCTAAATATAAGAGATAGATAGGGCATCTTCAAAAACCTCAAGAGATCTGCAGAATATAGCATTGAAAGATGTTTTCTTAACTTAAGATTTTTTGATATCGAAACATGTCAGCTCCTGAGTGTTCCCTTTTTAAAATTTAAATAGCTTAAAGTTTTTTATTTTTTTTAATTTATTTTTTATTTCTTCAAGTTACATTTAAATCACAATCCCCTCCCTACTCCCCCCTCCAGTCTCACCCTCCCACCCTCTTCCCCCTCAATCCCCTATCCTCTACCTTTTTAAAAAATTTTTTAAGGTATATCTTTTTCCCCCAACAGCTCCTCCTTTCAGTCCAACAAATGGTTCTTTCTCTTATAACAATAAATACAATACAAAACAACAGAAATAAATAGGCCACAATTATGAGAGTTATATGGCTTAGCATACATTCCAATGTCCAGCCCATATGTATTTGGCACCTGACTTTAACATTCTACTATCTAACCATCTCCATGAGTTTAAAGTTCTATATCTAACTCAGCTTTCATACTAACTTGCATCACAATTTTAAAAATATCTTCTTAGATCCAGAACACCCTCTTGATTCCCAAACAACTCAAAATTTAACTATGAGACTCTAGCTATCTATTCTTCAACCACCACAGAGACCTGAGAGGGATAAATATATCTGATTATATAGGAAGTACAGGGCCTGCAGCTTTCAAAACTAAGAAATGACATACCAGTGGCTGCCTGGACAGTTCCCATTTTCTCTCCATACATTACAGCATCAATCTTCAGCCGTTTGGCCCCGTTTCTCTGACAGACATTGATTGTAGAGCAGGAATTATGAAGGACTTACCTACCCTGTCTTGACAGAGCTAGGCTGTCGACTTATCTGCTTCCAAGTTTTGTCCTTTTTGTCCCTTTTTACAGCATTATACTAAATCTTGAAATAAGGTGGTATAATTATTTTGTTATAAAATAGGCTCTTTGTGTTTCCTTATGTTTTAGAATTAAATTTGTGGTTAAAAAGTTGAGATTTTGTTTGGAATTATTTTGGATCCATACATCAATTTAGGTTCAATTTCCATCTTGGAATCCAACCCATCGACACAGGGTAGTGTTATTTTACTGTCTCTTATTTCTTCTCAGCCTTGGCTTAGAACTTTGAAAGTATTGGTCTTGCAATGCTTAGTCTCCAAGTATGTTAGAATTTTGGGTGCTCCTATAGATATTTAAAAATTTCAAATGTTTCACTTGTTTGTTTTAGATACAGCTGCAATTGATTTTTATGTTTAAAATTATTATAGTTATCATTATTATAATACGTATTATTGTATGTGTGTATGATGTGTGTGCATGTGTGGGTACATGGGTGTGTGCATGCCATAGTATACATAGTCACTAGAGGATGGCTTTCTGGAGTCAGTTCTCTCCAGTGTGGGTTCTGAGGATCAAACCCGGGTTGTCAGGCTTGTAGGGCAATCACTTTTTATTCAAATGAGCTCTCTCTTTGGATCAATTTTTGTATTCTGATATTGAGTTCTGAAGCTTTGCTGAACTTGCTGATTTGACTAGTTTTCCTCATGTGCTCTCAGGATTGCTTAGTATACAATAGTATCACCCTCATATACAGATAAGCATAGTTTTGTTCTGTTTTATGTTTACTGTCTTTTTCAGTGGGGTACTGGTTAGAGGAAGTAGAAGTTGTACTGTTGCCAGGTCCCCAGGCCCAAGGAGGCATTCAGTATTTCACTATCAAACGTCATACAACAGGCTTATTCCAGACACCTCTGTCAGGCTGATGAAGAATCCCTTTAAAAATCATGTGTCTGATACCAATAATTATTAACCACTTTATGTCACTTTGTGTGTTGCAGGTTACTTTTGCTAATATTTTAAGATTTCTGTATCCATATCCTTCAGGGTGATTGTCCGTATCTCTTGTATCGACACATCTGCTTTTGGTCTCTTTGCTTTCCTAAAGACTTGATAGAATTTACCAGTGAAGACATCTGGGCTTAGGACTCTGTAGGAGATTACAGTCGCTGACTATTTCTCTTACCTGGTTTTGCATTTCTACGCCTTTCTTGTGTTTCTTAGTTTGATTTTCTGTTTGAGTCACAGAATTGGGTTTTGCTTAAGCAATCGATTCTTATTGGCATGGCAGTTATTACCATTTCTCTGTTATCTTATCAGATCTGAAATATCTATCATAAGTCTCTTTTCTCATTTCTTTCTTTCTACCTAACATGAATAAATTTCACCAAAATATTCTTTCCTAGTTTCTATTTGATTTCAGCTTTTATCTTTATTATTTGCTTCTGTCTACTTACTTTGGGTTCACCTGGATTCACATCCATTGGCACCCCAAACACTTCATTTTATGTCTGCATCATAATATGCTGGAAGACATTTTATTGTAAAATATTCCAGTAACTATAAGGAAGAAGTGAAATTCATTTAAACATATACCACCATGTGGTGACAAGGAGGTCAACCACATAACATTTAATTCAGATAGCTGCACATCTTGTGCAATTTAAGTTTTTATGTTTTCTACTGCTTCTCCTTTGTCTCAACATTGCTCTGTAATTTTCTTAGTCCTACACTAAAAATGATTGTGTATGCTCTCTTACACTGTTCTCCATACAAGTGTCATGAATTGCAGAAGTGCCGAGAGGCATATCTTTGGTTGATTGTCCTGTATAGTTTTGTTCATAGTACATGAATTTACCTATGTTGCTTTTTCTTAAATGTAGATATTATGTAATAAATAATAATCAGCCCTGAGCATACCTCTGATTTCGTGCATTGTTTGGTTCTGTCTCATTTTCAACAGACTCAGCTGCACTCTGTAGAACCATACATGTTTTCAGTTTCTCAGGGTAGTACAGACAACTAATACTAACACTTCTACCAGTTTGAGATGGAAATAGATACGGAGATGGATATATAATTTTCTCCGTGTTGCTAGGTTTGTTGGGAAAATAGTAATAAATGTTTTTCTGTGGGGAGAAGGAGTTAGAGTGCTCTTTCCCCCACTGATAGAGTAAATTCTCCCTAGCTCTTGCTGTGCTGGTGATTGCAGTTTGTGGGCATAACCAGTCAGCGCGATGCCCTTAGCCTTCTTGCCATGTGTGATTGCTGAGGACTCTAACCATGTTCTGTCACCCAATAGAACCTCTCTTGCCTTTGACACTGTGGCATCACAGTTACATTTGAACCAATAAACAGTATTTTCTTTCTTTTTGACATACACACACTTCATATGCTCATCTTAGCCTGTGTTTGTAGTTTCTGCTTTGATGTCAATCTTAGGGAGTCCTTTCCACTTATAGATCGCACCAACAGCCACAATAATTATTTCTATTCTTTTTAGTCTTATCTCTTGCCCTTCGTCTTTAATCAACTTCTAACTTATTTTAAGGTATGATATGAGATAAGGATCAGGCATATTTTTTCCAAATGTCAATATAGTTGTCCTAAGTATTGTTCTTTCTCAGTGTTGTTCTCTCTCTCTCCCTCCTCCTGCCTCACTCCCTGCTCTTCTTTCCTTTTCCTTTTCTCTTTCTCTCTCCCACTCTCCCTCTTTCCTCCTATATTTCTCTCTCTTCGTTTAGCTATGCTGGGAATACTAGGCAACCTTGGCCCCTCTCCACAGTGCCCCCGGCCCTTAGGCACTAGTTATTATACAAGGCTATATAATTTGATGGTTTTACATGCCTCCTTTGTTGTAGAGGAAATTCCTATGTATCAGCATCTAATTTGTGATGATATATTTTACACTGATACATAGAATTATTTATACTCCCATCTGGATTGTTGTAAGTATTCTTCATATGTTTTGTTTTCTGATTGCACTAGTCTACTTAGTTCTTTTGTATATGTGCATTTAAGACTCCAGGTGAACTATAAACTTTTTAATTTGTAATTTGTAAAAAAAATGTTAATATTTGGATGGAAATTATGTTATTAATTTATTGAAACTCCACATTTTATAACATTAAAAATTTCCAGGAAAACATCTATTCTCTTATTTAAGTTTTTCTTTATGACCTTAGGTAGGATATATTGCATAATGGAATATTTCATTGTTGTGGGGGTGGAAGAGTGAGTGTCATTAGAATTTAAGAGTTTGTATGTGGGGCTGGAGAGATGGCTCAGTGGTTAAGAGCACTGACTATTCTTCCAAAGGACTAGGGTTCAATTCCCAGAACCCACATGGAAACTCACAACTGTCTGTAACTCCAGTTCCAGGGAACCTGACACCTTCACACAGACATACATACAGACAAAACACTAATGCACATAAAATTTCAAACAAGAGTTTGTGTGCATATATATGGATACACCTGCAGACTTTACTGGTGGCTTTTCATGTGATCACAACGAGTGAACCTGTTTTCCTTTATAAATTGATGTTTGAATTTTTATCTTTATATTGGCTATATTAGATACTGGAATGTTAGTATGATACATTAAGTAGTTCTTGCCTTGAATTGTGGAGAGTGAATTTGTTGAGAGTGTATATACTACAAGGGGTATCTAGTGCCTTCTTGGGGGATTAATACCTCAGGTCTCCTCCTGAACTTGAACAGAGGGACTCTGGCTGGATAGACTATGCTAATGTAGTGAAAGGTCAGCAGGTCTGAGTCCCTTCAGTGAATTTTTCCTGGTGATAGAGATAAGATTCAAGGATGGCCTTGGAAGAGAGAAGAGGAACAGTGGCTCTGAAGGAGCAAAAACCAAGCCCTGTATATGCCAACTTCAGGATGGGGTAACTGCAGGATGAAGCAAATACCTAGGGTAGAGGTTGGGACTGGGCAAGCCTTTCTTCACTTCTGCTCAGTTGTTGTTTCTTTTCTTTTTGAGAAGAGGGAAAGTTAAACCTGCATTTCTCATACACACATAAGTTTGTAAGCCTTTCTGCCTGACCAAGTAGTGAATGAAGGAGCACCTTCCCTGGACACTCTCAGTGCCTTCTACAGGCCAAGAAATACAGACAGTTACAGCCTTGACCTGCGCCAGCCTGAACTCTTGACTGGCACCATGCCTCTGTTACCTATGTGGGGGTTATCTCTTAGTTGTGAAGTGGGAGTACAACAATTTTCTATCTTATTTATTTCCATAATAGTTAGGACGGGGTTAGTTAGTAATGAGAAATTTGAGCTGGAAATGAGATTTGTTAAAACAAAACTCTCTGGGTTATGCACATTGACCAAATGTCTGGGACAAGTGAGGAAATGGAATTGTGTTCTGTAGAGACAGTGACCTTGTACACCATGAGAAAGCATTTGGCAGAGCTATTATCCACAGTCAGTGTTGGAAGCTAGATCCTGGAGCTCTGGTTGGGGTTGGAAGCGATCTCAGAAGGAGGAAGAATTTTCATGAGCCCTGATGTTCTTTTGCAGATACCAGGATGGAGGAGCTCAAGAGAGGCCTGTCTGTGGGGCACATGGGCGTGGAAACAGTGGGAGCCGCTACTTAGTCTTCCCTGAAGTAACTCAAGGCCTCCTGGACTTGATTAAGGAAGTCGTTTGCTCATTGTCTTTGATCTTTGATTCAAAAATATCACGTGGGTTTTAATCTTTTGTTAGTTTTGTGGATTGCACAGCTCTCAGGCTGTGATTTACTTGTCTCTGCAGCCCTTTTTTTCCTGCGCTTTAAAGTTCTCACTGCAACCACACCGAGGGCTCTGCTGTTCTTTGCTCCCTATTTATCCTGCTTCAGGTTTGTAGAAGTTCATAAGTTCATGGCCGAGTGATGCTGTTAGTTTTGTAAAATTTATTTATTTTGGAGGCAAGTTCTTACTATGATGCCCAAGTTGGTCTAAATTTCTGGACATGGCATCCAGGCTTCCGGAGGAGCCTGGACTATAGGACATCCCACTGTGCATGGCTAAGCTTTAATCTGCTCTTCACATGGTGATCTCACATACGGCACATGCGGCAGGGCCTTTTTCCCATGCCTCGGGGCTTTGTTAGATCTTCCTTGCATCTTCCATGTCCTGGTTCCAGATCACAGCCTTTCTTCTGCTGAGTCACGGGCTGTGAAATCCATCTGTCAACCTGTTAATTTCAATGATGGTGTTTTCCAGTTCGAGAGCCTCCTCTTGGCTCTTTCAAGGACTGATGTTCTGGTGAGATTATCCAGTTCTCACTCTCCCCCATCAATGCTTGGGCCTTTTTAAGTGCTTCAGACACCTTATCTGATCATTTCATTAGGTACATCAAAGGTGGTTCTCTTTTTTCTAGTTTGTTTGTTCTTGTGTTTGTGGTTTGATGGACCTGTCTCCTTATAGGTGTAGTATTCCCCCACAAATGCATGGCATCTTTTATGAATAGCTGCCAGTCTTGTGTGTCACCTCCCAGAAGGCTGGGCACCACCTGGGTAGGTTGGTCAACTGTCACTAGTCGCAAATTTCCCAGCAGCCTGCTGGGAAGTGACTCCTGTGACTTAGTAGCTCCTTGCTCCTGAACTTTATAATCCACATATGATAAATCTGGAATAAAACAAAAACTGACAACCCATTGGAATTGTTCACCACCCCCAAATATGGCTGAGATTGGTTGCTCAGTGGAGACATTTCAGTATTTTAACTAACTAATTAATTAACTAATCTGTTTATTCTGTTTGTGAGGTTGTACATATGTGTGGGGGGAGCAAATGTGCATGTAGAGATCAGAAGATGACTTCAGGAGTCATGCTTCAAGAACCTTCCATTTATTTGTCTGTTGAGGCAGGGTCTCTTCTTGGCCTGGAATTCTGCAAATAGGCAAAACTAGCTGGTCCCAGAGCTTTCCAGGGTCCACTGCTTCTGTCTCTCCCACTTTTTCTGGGATTATATGTGCAGGCCAGCTTTGGGGTACCATGGGGTTCATGCTTTCAAGGGAAGTGTTTTACTGACTGTGGGATTTCGACAGCTCCCACTTCAGTGTGTGAAAACAATTTCAATTGTTCTGGTTGGTTGCGTCTGGTCTATCATACTAATGTTAACTAAGAAGTACAGGTCTCTGCTCACTCAAGTGTTCCAAGGCACAAGATGTCACTGTTGTGCTGACTAGGGTAACATTCTTGTTGAAATTGTAATGCCTTTAATGATTTGCCTTTTTAGCCCAGGGTGAACTAATCAGACAGCTGTGTGGGGACATAAATCATAGCATGTTCCTAGGGAACCTCAGATGAAATAAATCAAAGATACCCCCATCAGCTCTTCAATCCCTCTTTTCAGTAACATTGAAAATATGGAGCATGCTGTATTTACATTGTGATGGTAAGGAGATGTTGAACATCAATGTAGGAGATTAAAAATGACAAGTTATATGGTGAAGAGTGTGAAAAGGTGTTTATACTGATATGCAATATCTAGGCTGATCTACAACTCAATAATAGGTATTGTAAATCTAGGAGTGGCCCTGGAGACCATGTTCTGGATGAGTTAATAGAGCAGGTCAGCATGCTCTCTCTGATGCTGGGGCGACATGATGGGCTCCATTGGCCACCATTCACTTTAAGCTGTGATGCCTTTCTGTACTGGGTGTGGCCACCAACATTGTGCATCCCCTCTCTGCAGCTGGGATTTCTGAGTTGTGTTTTCCTGTGTCTGGTGCCATTCACCCATTCAATCTGTCCTTTCAAGGAATTAAAACATGTGAATGATGACAAGCCCAAGAAAATCATACTTTTATTTATGCACTTATCTGGAATACCTTGTTGGCTTTCCTGCCCTCTCTACTTACTTTGGGAGCTTGCACAGTTTGTTCTTTCTTTATTAATCAGTCAAAATAACTGTATTAAAAGTGCATTTATTTACTTCTAATAATTTAGTTTTAAAAATTAAATCCTAGTTGGGAAGTGGTGGCATATGCCTTTAATTCCAGCTCTCAGGAGGCAGAGGCAGGGTGATTTGAGGACAGCCTGGTCTACAAAGCAAGTTCTGAGATGGTCAGGGCTACTCAGAGAAACCATGTCTCAAAAAACTCAAATAAATAAATAATAAAATAAAATAAGATCTTTAAAAATTAAATGATTTATTTTTATTTTTGTGTAGAAATATTTTGCCTGCATATATGTATGTGTACCACATGCATGCCTGGTACCTGCTGAAGCCAGAAGAAGGCATTAGATTCCTTAGAACCTGAGTTACAGATGGTTGTGATCTGCCATGTAGGTACTATGATTTGAACCTTTGACCACTGCAAAAGCAGCAAGTACTCTTAACAGCTTAGCCATCTTTCCAGCCTTAAAATTTTAACACTTAATTGTAAATGAGAATTGTGTGCATTGTGATTTGATCTGTGTTTGGATCAAGCTAATTCATGTATCCATCACTTCACCAACTTCTTTTTTCTGTGAGAACATTAAGTACCTACTTTTTGGGTAAATTTTCTATCTATAATGTGTTATGTGTTTCATTTTTATGAGCTCTTTAAAAATTTCCTACAATGTGGCTTGATCAAATTCACTCTTTCCCAACTCCACCTAGATCTAACCTATTTTCCAATGCACTCAATTTTGTGTCTAGTATTATTTTTTACACATGTGGATTCTAATTTGTGCTGCCCATATATTCTTGGATATGTGACATTCTATGGAAGAATGATCAATAGAGGCTATACTCTTAAAGAAAATGGATTCTCTATCCCCCAGTAGCTGTCAGTTGTCAAAAGCTCCTCAGCTAGAGGAGGTACTTCATACTCACTCCACTTCTCCATACTGTGGTTTGGTCTTGCTTGAGCTTACACATGTCTTGTGCATGTTGTTATAACTGTTATGAATCCATATTCAGCTGCTCAAGTACTATTTCCTTGTAGCCTCTGGTTCTTACAATCTTTCCACTCTGTCTTCTTCAATGATTCCTGAGCCTTGGGAGGAGAGAGGGTGATAGAGATATTCTATTTTAGGGCTAAACATTCTATAGTGTCTTATTTTGTGTACTTTGACAAGTTGTGGCTTTCTTTATTAATTATCATCTGTCACAAAAAGAAGCTTCTCTGATTAGGGTTGGAGGATGCATTAGTCAGTGGGTATAATATCGCATTAGGAGTCAGTTTAATACTACGTCTGTTGAGCAGGGTGATGGCATTTGATTCTCCTCTAGGGCCTGTCTAGTCGCAGATTCTTGTTCCAATAATAGTGCCAAGAATGAATTTTATCTTATAAAGTAGTCTTTAAATTGAACCATAAAGTGGTTGGTTACTCCCAGGACATTCATGTCCCTACTATACTTGTGGGGATTTCTTCCTGGACCAGTCATTATTGTAGCTTGCAGGGGTCACAGCTAGGTAAGATTGATAGTTACTTTTCTCCTGTAGTAATGTGCTTAGTACCGTCCAGCACTATTAAAGCTTTTCAGTAGGTATGAAGCTTCTAGATTAGTACAGGTTTGTTTTCTCCGTGTTCTATGATTCTGTATCAAGTATATTGTATTTTCAAAAATAGGGTCTTACTGCCAAGTTCTGGAGGGTAATCAAGTACATTGGCAATAACCTGAAATGTTTGAGCATCTGTAGGATTTTACTGACCAAAACAGCTCCCAAAGAGGTAAGCAAACCTGGCACTGGGCTTTTTATTTGTTAGGCTGTGCTGTCTAATTGGGACATTGCTACCTTATTATAGGGTAGCTCCATTTTTAACTCTTTTTATATATGGTTATAAGTGTATTTTAGGAAGCTTCTACAATAATAAGTTTCTGTATCACTTTTACAAATGGTCTAGTGTTATTTAGCTCTCCCATCCCCCACCATAATTTAACCCTTCCATTATTCTCCTTCAACTCATTATATCATTGTGTTTTATCTTCCCTTCCTTGAAATATTCTCCATGACCCCTTACTAATTTCTTGACCTCCATGGCATTCCAAATGAAACACACATATATTTATATTCAAACCTACTATCTATAAATGAGAAAAAAACATGGAACATTTGTCTTTCTGGGTTCTTCATTCAGAATGATTATTTCCAACTCCATCCATTTACCTGTGAACTCATAATTTGTTTTTCCTAATGGCCTAATAATATTTCATTGTGTAAATGTATCACATTTTCATTGTCTATCAGTTGATGGACATCTAGCTGTTTTCATATCCTGACTGTTGTGAGTAGAGCAGCAGTGAGCATGGATAAACAAGTATTTCTATAGTAGGATAGAGTCCTTTGGGTATATGCCCAAGAGTGGCATAGCTGGGTCATGTGGCAGATCTTCAGTGTTTGTGAGGAGCGTCCACACTGATTTACATAGTGGCTGCACAGTTTGCATTCCTCCAGCAGTGAACAACAGTCACTCTCTCCCTGCATCTTTGCCAGCACTTTGTCTTTATTATTAACTGTGGTCTTTTTGCAGTACTCTAGTTCACAGCACTCACTCCTCTAAGACTTGGTACCTGAGCACCAGCTCTTCTTTTCCCATGCCTCCTTTCCCAGCCTCTGGTACCCACTGAAGCATCAGCATCCAGCCTGCAAGCTGGGTCTCATGCAATATCAGAGTCATGGTAGAGGACTTGAAGTTCCAGGGAGCACCACAGACCTGACGGAGGGCACTCTGTTAGGCCAGATGGAGATGGAACTCAAAGGGATGTGGCCTGTGTCCCAGACCAGGGCCTTCATCATGCACAGTGTTCCCTCAGGAGACCAGATGCAGGACTGGGGAAGGGTTGGTATCACATATCCTGATATACAATGACCTCTGTCCTCACTACACTACGCATTTCAGGGTGGGTCCTGTCCTCTGATAGGAGTGAGCACTTTTGTATAGATAATGCAGAAACAAAATTTTACGAATGCACAGTTGTCTCCACGCAGATGGAAATGAGCCATCTTGGAGGGAAGGACAGAAAGGCAGGAGCTAAGTCCCTGGGTCAGTGAACAGAGACAAGTGCTGGCATCTGAACAAGGTGGACCTGAGAACAGCCAAGCCAGCCACGGGGCCAAGAGATGACACTACACATGTGAGGGAGTGGGCAATGGCAGGTTTGGAAGAAGGAAGCAGCAGGTAAAGTTTCTTCATAGTTGCTTCTGTTTCCTCAAGAAACAGGAAACAAGGTCAGCAGATGAGTAGTGAGGAATATCTGAGAAAAGAAAAAGTCACCCAGCTATTATGAGTAGTTCAGCAATGAACATGGCTGAGCAAGTATCTGCAGAGTAGGAGGTCGAGTCTTTTGGGCATATGTCAATGAGTGATAGAGCTGGGTCATATGGTAAACTTTTTAGTTGTTTTTTTTTTTTTTTTCTTAGAGAATTCTCTACATTGATTTCCAGAATGACTGCACCAGTCTGCAATCCCACCAACAATAGATGAGGGTTCCCTTTCCACCACACCTTGTCCAGCATTTGTTGTCAGTTTTGCTGATCTTTGCCATTCTGACTGGGGTAAGATAAAATCTCAAAGTTGTTTTGATTTGCATTTCCCTAGTTGCTAGGGACCATGATCTTTTTTTTTTTAAAGATATTTTGTAACCCATTTGTTTTCTTCTTTTGAGAACTCTCTTTATGTCGAAGGCCCGTCTTTTCTGCATGGGTAGTTTGGTTTTTGACTCTGTTTTTGATTTTTTAAAAATATATTCTGGATATTAATCCTTTTGTCAGATGTATAGCTGGCAAAGCTTCTCTCCCACTCTATGGGCTTCCTCTCCACCTGGCTGATTGTTTCTTTATGTGTTCAGAAGATTTTCAGTTTTATGAAGTCCCACTTGTCAATCGTTGGCCTTAATTCTTCAGAAATGGAGTCCTATTCAGGAAGTCCTTTTCTACACCTCTATCATGTAGGGTATTTCCTATGTTTTCTTCTAGCAGCTTCAGTGTTTTTAAGGTCTCACCTTCAGTCCTTCCCTCCAGTTGGAGTTAGTTTCTGTGCAAGGTGATAGATACAGGTCTTTTTGTAGGTGGACATCCAGTTTTCCCTGCACCATTTGTTGGAGGTGCTTTCTTTTCTCCAGCTTATCTTTGTCAACTATTAAATGGCTGAAGATGCAGGTGCTCATGCTTGGTTCCTGGATTTTGTTCCACTGGTCTATGTCTAGTTCTGTGCCAGTACCGTATTGTCTGTATTACTATGGCTCTGTAACCGATCTTAGAATCTCCTCCAGCAATGTCCTTTTTTCTCAGGACTATTGTGGCTATCCCAGGTCTTTTGTGGTCCCATGCGAATTTTAAGATAGTTGATAGTTATTTCTATTTCTGTGAAGAATGAGATGGCAATTTTGATTGGGACTGCACTGAATCTGTAAATAGAGTTAGTAAAAACAGTTATTTTCACAATATTAATCCTTCCAATCCATCAGCATGGCTAGTGTCTTTATCTCTTTCTTCAGATGTTTCAAATTTCAATTGTAGAAATTCACTTCTACACTTCACTTCCTTGGTGAGATTTATTCATAGGTATTTATCTTCTTTGAGGCTATTGTGAAAGGAGTGTGCTGGTTTAAATAAGAATGGCTCCTATAGGCTTACATACATGAATTCTTAGTTACCAGACAGTGGAACTGTTTGAAAGAATTAGAAGGATGAAGAGGTGCAGCATTGTTGGAGGAAGTTTGAGGTCTCAAAAGCCCACACCAAGCCCAGGTGCTCTTGTGGTCCCACTCTCCTCCAGCCCCTGCCTACAGATCAGGATGCACCTTTAATTTCCTCCTCTTATTGCTGTATAGACCTCAACTCTACACAGAGCTATAGGCTACTTTGTAATGCTGAGAGTAGGAGAAATAGTCTTCCCTAGAGAAGAGCATGCTAACTGGTTATCCAACACCAAATGGTTAGCCCTGGAAACACGCATAGTAACATAGACTGAGTGGGTTGTATTTATAAATATATGTGTTTATACATTTAAATACATGTATGTAAAAGCGGTTAATGGAAAACACAGCCATGAATTTGAAAGAGAGCAAGGAGGGCATATGGAAGGGTTTGGAGTAAGGAAAGGTAAAAGGAAAAAGATGTAATTACATTACAGTGTCTCACAGGGTAGCCTTACAGATCCTGATACCTGTGCCCTTTTTTTCTCATTATACCAGGCTTTTCAGGGCTGGTCCTGCTCTCCTAGGGGTGAGAACTTTTGTACAAGTAATGCAAGAGTTCCCTTGAGTCACAGACCAGATGCAGCCTGGCATTCTGGATTCTAATTGAGGGACTGCACACGAAATGCACGGTGTGGAGTAGATGTAGGTGACCATGCCCCATGGAAGGCAGGGTTACTGTGACACTAGGGCCAGTATGGATCTCTTCTGTTTCACCTTACTTGATGGTAGCCTGAGAAACAACAAGGTGTAGAAAGTCATAAAACCTGCTGCAGTGATAACAACATGGGGTCCCTGTGGAGGAGAAAGAGGTTGGCTGTCAGTGGCTTACTGAGTCCCCTGAGGTAACTGTGTCCCCGGTGTCCTTGCTCTGAGACTTCTCAGGAAGCAGAGGAGCGCCTGGGACAGTGTGGAGAGTTGGGCCTGTGCACCTTGGGTGCCAACCAACTGTGGAAGGGTAGATCCTCTCCTCCTTCCCAGCATGCAGGCAGCAAGCAGCCTTCAGTGTTGTGCCTGGGAGAGCTGTATGCTTCTTAGCAGACATGCTTCAACAGTACTTCCAGCTGAATCTGCAACGGGCCTGCTGCAAATGAATGAGATGCCTATGGCCACCTTTGCTCAAGTTTTTTTTTTAATATTCATGTATTTATTCTCAGAACATACAAACCTATCTTCTTAGAGAATAGAAAACAGAAATTTGACTCAGTGACTTAATGATGGACACAGCCAGCTCACCCTGTCCCCATATCTAAAAAAAATTCCCTGGGGGAAGGGATGCCTAGAGTGCACAGCACCCTGTGGCTTAGGGCTGTGTACAGTTCAAAAGGCTCTCAACCTGTTCTAAACTCCAAATGGGAAACCAGTTGTCAGAGTGACAGAGTCCAAGGTCCACAGTCCTCATGATGCCGCCGGATCCACTGCGTCACTGAGGGAAACAACGTACTGCAGTCCAGTCACGACTCTCAGTACCCAAGGGCAGACTGGCCCTTTCTCCCTGGTCTCTCAGAAGGTACCAGCCTGCATGGTTACATTCCACTGTCAATATCCCCACTCTTACTTTAGTTTTTAACATCACCTCATGAGACCAAACAGACCCAACAGGCAGAATGACGTGGAGAGGGTAAATTGGGTCTCTTGGACAACCTGAAACAAATAATTGTGTGAAAATAATAGGAATATATTATGAGTCATACCAGCATGTGAGCATATTTTGGGAAGATTTTGAAGGTTTCATTGAGGTAAGTTTTATTTGAAAAAATACAAATAACAGGCTCTCTTTGGAAAACTCCACAATAAAGTGAGTCCCATGAAAGCATAAAAACAAAACAAAACAAAACAACAAAACCCAAATAAAAACAGAGGAGTGTCTTAGTAAGGTGTAGTCTTCCAGAAAGTAGCTCAGTGTGTACTGATAGGCAGCCTGAAGGCTCTGCTGGGTGAATCTGGACACATCCCTGTCTGTTAGCGTGAAGCCTAAGCTGATGTCATAGCCACAAGGGTTACATTAGAAATGCACTGTCAGGACACTCTTTTTCTGAATGTCTCTGCTCATTGCAGATGGTCTTTCATTTTTTACTTTGTCTAGATTCTCCAGCTGTTTTGTGGGTAAGCCAGAAATTTTTCTAAGGAAAGGTTGACCAGAGAGGATTGGTGTTCTCAGTAGAATACACTGGAAGATTTCCATGACCTAAAAGGTGCTCCTCGGTATCCAAACATCAGACACATACAGGGTTTCTCATAGTTTCTTGTGGAAATAGTGCTGATGTTTGCTAACATCATGAGAGTCCCTGGGGCAGAGACTGCTGGAAGGGAAGTGTCCAGAAGCCCCAAGTGTCCCCCTCCCTATTCTTTGATGCATCTGAAGCTTTATTGCAAAGTGAGCTTGAACAGCAACAGGAGAACTTCTAATAGCAGTTCCTCTGAGAAGTGACCTTCCTAGTGAATTTGTCTTTATAATGCTTAAGAAGTGAGGGGTGATGACATATTGTCTCGCTTTTTAGCTGAGAGCCAAGACCCTAGGAATTCAGTGATGCAGATACCCTGAGTCCTCCTGGCACTCCTCCACTAGGTGATGCTGTCTT
The DNA here is from genome assembly GCA_907164525.1 of Lophiomys imhausi. Taxonomy (NCBI): domain Eukaryota; kingdom Metazoa; phylum Chordata; class Mammalia; order Rodentia; family Muridae; genus Lophiomys; species Lophiomys imhausi. The sequence goes on along the minus strand of CAJQZJ010016246.1, from coordinate 2,338,510 downwards.
GTCAGGAGCAAGCACAGTGAGTGCAAGAGTAGAGTCCAGGCATGCAGAGGGAGGCGTGCCCTGGATGGAGTAGCCTGGGTTCCTGCTAATGAGGGAAATTCCGCGGCCCAGGAGCATCTTTCACAACCTGCATTTTTGTTTGGTCTCATGTGAAGGCTTGTGCTGCTGTCAGGGTGTTTTCTAGTGTCCTGCCAGCTCTGATGAAGTTAGCTGGCTCTGAACACTTTGATGGTGGATGAGTCTTCTGATGGGAACATAGCAAAGGTGCTTGGAAAGTCCTCAGCCACAGGCTGGAGTAAATAGTGCATGTTCCCCCTTTGCTCAGCCCTGTGTAGAGCATCTGGATCTCTACAAGTCTGGAACGATTTGATTAAAGCTCATAGGAGAAGCAAGAACCTGAATGAACAGTGTAGCTTTAGACAAAAATCTTTTTCTACAATAGAGACCAGTAGAGTTTCCCTTTTAAAGACTATTCTAGCAAAGAGGTAGTGGTGTCTTTATCCAACTTTGTTATCAGGGTCATTTGATATAAAAAAAAATGGTGCTACCCATTTTTTTTTCTGATTTGACAGATCACTGGAAGGACTGAGGTTCTGACCCCTTGAGCCTTACTGTCTGCTGTGCTCCACCTGCCATACCCTAGGATGCAATGTCTTTTTAGGATGGGATTTTATGGACATGTAGGTAAGGAAAGAACTTTTGGGTGGCCATCCCAGGAATGAGTTATGGAGGCAGGTAAGTAGCCTGGGTGGCTGAATTTGCCACCACAATGTGAATTATCCTGGGTGTTTTATGGCATGCATGTCCAGAATCAACTCATGTCCAGTCATAACTATGAAAAGGGGATTGTGAGCATCTGAGCCAGGACCTCTAGGCACTTGCCAGCTCTTTAAAATGTAGATACTGTGGCTTATTTGGGATGAAGTAAGAGGCACGCAGTCTATTGATTGGAGCACAATTTGATGAACTTCTTCCTGATTTATCTTTATCATCATGATGCAATTAAGGCTCGGGCAGAAACAGAATGCAAGTGAAGATGCATCAGGTCAGGGAGACCACTGTGGGTGAGGAGCTTGACTATGACTTAGGAGTCAAACTCATGAAGCTGAGGCATCCAGAGAGCAGCAATAGAGAGGACTCCCTCTCACAGAGGCCCAGCAGATCTGGGAAAAGTAGGGGCAGGGAGGGTCATTCAGGTGGTCTGGGAAAGAGAGATCTAGCCACATAGGTATTACCTGTGTCTCCTAGTGAACTGGACCAAAAGCCACAGACACACGAGACTGGGTGATAGAGTTCATCTTGGGTCTGTCTTGACATGGAGCAGTGAAGGGAGGGGAAGAGGATGTTTGATATCACAGAGCTGACAGGGACACTGTAGTGGCTTCAAGGACAGAAGTCAGCCCAGTGTGTATCTCACAAGAGTTTATGCGCACAAATATCAACAAACTGTTGAAATATAAGCAAGCAGAGTCCTCAGCTTCAGAGACTCAAGTTCTGAAGCTCATGCTAGTTGTGGAGTTTACATGAGTATCCACTGAAGGTGGTCCCTGTGGGGCCTGATCTCTCCTTCCAGAATCTCCTAAAACTACCTTGGCAACAAAGGACTAAAGAAGTAAGACTGCCAGTTGGAATGAAGAGTGAAGTACCACAGTGTAGCAGGTGGAGGCAGAAGACCACATAGAAATTGTCAGATACTCCAGGGCTAAGCAATGAAAACTGTAAATCACTATGAAACTGAAAAAGGCACTAGAAGGTAGAGGAGCTCCCATGTTTCTGTGTTGGCAAAACAATATTGTTAAAATGGCTACCTCACCAAAAAGAGTCTACTGAGTCAGTGGACTCACCATCAAAATTCCTATAAATGGAATTCTTTTACAGAAACAGGAAAAAAAGACCCTAAAATTAATATGAAAGCACAGAAGGCCTCACAGAGCTGAAGTGAATCTATTCAGAAACAGTAACAATAGATAAATAACAATACTCGATTTCAAATTATACCACAGAGCCATAGTAACAAACCCAGCATGGTACATGAACAAAACCAAACACATTGGACAATGAAGTAAAATATAAGACCCGGAAATAAGCCCACATGGATACAGTCACATGAGAAAGGTACCACATGTACCATTCCACACATATGATGCCACAAAACATACCACACATACCATACACAGCCTCTTTAACAAGTGATGATGGGGAAACCAGGTCCATATGTAGAAGAACTAAAACTAGATCCCTATTGTTCAACCTATGCAAAAATCAAATAAAAATGGATTAAAGACTCCAATGAAAGACCTGAAACTTTGAACCTACTTGGGAAAAATGTAAGAAAAATGCTGTGAGATACAGACATAAGCAAGGAGACTTCAAAAAATTAAAAATAATTTTCACAGAAAACAAACAAACAAACAAACAAAAAACCAACAACAACACACAAACAAAACTCCCAAAGTCAAAGCAACAGAATTAAGATATAGCCTACAAACTGGGAGAAAATGTTTGCCAACTACTATCCAACATAGGATTAATATACAGAATATATAAAGAACTAAAACATTTAAGCAATGAATAATCAGTCTAGCCAATAAGTAGGCAAATGGGCTGAGCAGATATATTTAAATGAAGAAATTCAAATGACCAGTAAATATAAAAATATGTTCAACAAATTTAGCTAACAGGAAAATGTAATATAAAAACTACACTGAGATTTTATTTTATTCCAGACAGAATGGCCATTATCCAGAAAACAAACAACAAATGAAGGGGAAAAGAAATGTTACCTACCCACTGCTGGTGGGAGGTAAACTAATGTAGCCACTGTGGTAGTAAAAATTATGTTCAGAACTTCATGAGCAGCCATGACTTTTGGAGGCTCAGAGTCAGACTACTAGAGAGACACATGCACATCTGCATTTATTGCAGCACTGTTCATAGCAGGAAAAGTCCAGGACATGCTGAAGTGCTCGTCAACAGAAGCACAAATGAAATGTGCTATGTACACCATAGCATTTTATTCAGCTGTGAGGAAGAATGAAATTATGTTGTTTGCAGGGAAATGGATGGAACTGGAAATCACATGGTGAGAGAAAGACTCTGAAAGACAAGAATGTGTGCTTTCTCTCCTGTGGGATGGATGCATGAGAAGAAAAGAGGAAGCATTCATGATGTGGAAGGGGAAGAAGAGGAGGGAGAGCAAGGGAAATAGAGTGGGTAATATCAAAGTGTATTGTACACACATATAGAAACATCATAGTGAAGTGTTACTATGTTTAATTAATATATGCTAATAAAAGGAAATTAAAGCTGTAGTGTACTTTAGAAGTATGGACAGATTTTTAGCTCTTTCATAAAAATAGATAATTGAGTAGAAGACTCTTGAAACTGCTTCTAATTAGAGTAAATTTAGTCTGATCTTAAAAAGTAAATCTCTAGTCAGAATAGTAATGAATTTTCCCAAAGTGTCTGACTTTACTCATTTCTTATTCTTTTGTTGGCTGCTCCTGGTCTTCACACACCTCAGCTGTGGTAACTACTCTGGAGGAGCACACATGTGGCAGGTGTGGTACAGTTCCAGATCACACATGCTCTTTGAAAGAACTGACTGAGGACACTATGTGCTTTTGAGATGATGTGTTGTAATTAGATGTATGAATCTCTCACTTCTTGCATTGATGTTCTCATCCCCATGGTTAATATATTTGGAGACTGGGGCATGTGATACACACACAGTAAGACCCCAGTATGGGGCACCTACCTAATGAATCTAGATCCTTGAATGTAGAAGAGAGAGACACCAGAGCTTTCTCTGTGTTGTGGAAGAACCAACAAAGAGGAAAACCCAAAGAGAGTCCTCATTATCATTCTAACTGTGGACCCTAAGAAAATAAATGTCTAGTTTGCAAACTGGCAAGCCTGAGATCCTTTGATGTGAGACCTGGCTGACTGGAGCAGAAAGATAGAGAAGTTTGCAGAGTGAGGGCAACTTGAGGAGAGGTGGAAGGTTTGAGATTTCTGGGGTTGTCAAGATGTCTCAGCAGGAAAAGGTGCCCTGCTGCCAACCTGACAGCTTGAGCTCAGTGCCCGGAACCTATGTGGCAGAGGAAAATAACCAACTCCTCTAAGTTTCCCTGACTTCCACACATCTGTCCTGGTATAATGTGTGTCCTCTACTCCCAACATGCATACAAGATGCCAGTTTGTTGTTCTTGTCAACATGTCACAATCTAGAATCACCCAGGAAGAGGGAACCTCAACTGAAAACTTAAATCAATCAGATTGGCCTATGGTCATGTCTGTGAGAGATTGTCTTGGTTGATGGATGATGTGGGAGGATCCAGCCCATAGTGGGTGCCATTGTCCCGAGGCAGGTGAGCACTGGCTGTATAAGAAACCTAGCTGAAGCTGATGGTGGTGGCACATGCCTTTAACCTCAGCACTCTGGAGGCAGAGGCAGGTGAATCTCTGAATTCGAGGCCAGCCTGGTCTACAGAGTAAATTCAAGACAGCCAGGGCAGCACAGAGAAGTCCTGTCTTCAAAACAAACAAACAAACAAACAAACAAATAAAGCAAAACAAAAAAGAATGAAAGAAAGGAAGAAAGAAAAAAAAAGCTGGGGGGATCCAGCTTAAGGTGGCGGCGGCCGGTGGACACATTTTAATCTTGGGGAAAACCGCGATTGATAAAAGTCGCAGTACAAAAATATCTAAGAGACCTGAGCCCCCCTGGGTCTCACCCAACTACCCGGGTACCACTAAAAGTCCCTGGGCAGGACGCTCCCTCCCACTCTCGGACACGCACGGAAGCAGCTGAATCCGAGAATGGGGATCCCCCCTCCCCACCAGGAGAGACACCAGGAAGTCACCACCCAGAAGGGAAGGCTCCATGTTTCATGAACTCCTGGTCAGTGTGCTCAGAAGAGATGTCAGGAAAAGTGTTTGAGTGTTTGTGAAGGGGCTCACATGCTCTGTCTCCCAGAAGAAAGTGACCAAGTGCAACTACCTGACATGAGAATCATGTATTCATTCATTCATTCGTAGTGAATTAATAAGGGCTTTTGGAATCCAGATTGATCTGCACATGGCATTGTATGGTCCTGGGCAAACAGATGTGATTGGTAATGCCTGAGAAACTCAGAGAAAAGGCTTTTGGACCCTGCCTCTTTTCAAAAGACGTTGAGAGGAGCAGAAATGTGTGGAACCCAGACTGTACTGAGGCAATGTGAAGCCTGCAGGCAGTGCCTTGCAAAGGGGCATGACTGCAAAGCCGCAGAGACCTGAGGGACTGAGGGACGGGACAGGAGGGGGAGAGGGAAGGGGTAGGAGGAAGGGGAGGGGGAGGGGGAAGAGGGAGGGGGAGGAAGAGAAGAGAAGAGAGAGGAGAGAGTGTCCTGTGGAGGGGCGTGGCCAAGGACCTCAAAAGAACCCTAGAGCTGTGAGTTACCTCGAGAACCATGCCCTGTTTAAGCCCGTGAGAGAGATGCCCGTTTGAGGGATGACAAGGTGCGAAGCGGCGGCGTATGCCATCTACCAGCCCTGAGGTCACAGGATTACAGCATGAGCCCTCAGGTGAGACCAGCCGAGAAGGCAGGAGGCAAAGGCCGAGAGAAGAGCCGAAAAGACGGATGGCAGCAGGAGGAGAGCGACCTCAGGTACGCTAGCAAGTGAGCGAGCTGTGCTGTGGAGATGACAGTAATGGCGGCCTGAGGAAAGCCGGGACTGGCTGGCACCACAGGGGCAGGAGCAGAGCAACTGAGGCAGGCCGGCAGGGCAGTGATAGCACCGGCCTGAGGCGCAAGGCTCATACAAGCTCTGAAGCCTCGGCGAACAGAACAGAGACTGTGAAAACAGGCAGGAGTGTGACCCCTGTCACATGAGGGTGTTGCAAGGCTCTGACGATGAGTGAATAGGCCCCCCGCAAGGCGGTGACACCAAAGACTGGCCACATGGCACAGCACCTGCCCTGAGGGGTTCAAACGGTGACCTGACGGGTCTGTGGACAGTCTCAGCTGACTGAAGCCAGTCCCAAACTGAGCGATTGAAGGAGGTAGGCCTTGAGCCTGAGGAGGAAGCCTTAAACCTAAGCTGAATTAAAGCTGCCATAACTATGCCAAAGCCAGACTGCTGGTTGCTGTTTGAGGTGCGTCTGCAGAAAGATGGCTGACAAATTGCCTTAAGGACCCAGTGCTTAGTATCCTTTCAAAAGGGTTAGAGTAGGGGTGTTTAAGTGTTATTAAATATTAGATGTTAGACTACCAATGTTCATTAGGTAATGTTAAATATAGTTTAATAAAATTTTCATTTACAGTCATTTAAAAAAAAAAAAAGAAAGCTAGCTTAGCATGGTCAGTGAGAGAGCCAGTAAGCATCATTTCTTCATGGTTTCCGTTTCAGTTCCTCTGTGAGTTCCTGCCCTGATTTCCTTCAATGATGAATTGTGATCTGCAACCACAACAAACAAACACATAAATAAATACATAAATGTAATAAAAATTTAGGGATTGTTTCCAATCACTAGGGAGAGCATAGCACCAACTCTCTGTGTAAGTAAGGGGATGCTTAAGGCCTTGTGGAGATGTGAACCTATAGGCTCACAGTTTACACTGAACACGGTCCCTCACCACAGGGGTTCCTGGTTTGGAACAGCAAAACTTGACTCAGTGTTCTGTGTCTGTGGGCTCTGGTGGTTTCACCCTCCTCCCACTGTATTTTCAGCTGAAACTCTGTTCTATTTCTCTTCTCTCATCACTACTGTTATGACTTGTGAACGTCTCTCCTGGACCATCAAGTGGCCTAGACCTTCCTCCTAAGAACCCAGAACTCTTGTGCCTTGATGCACCTCTAAGGGGCCCATGAGTTCCCATTGCTCTTCAGATTCATTAATTGGAATACTGACTTCTCAGAATTTGGAACTGGGACCTTCAAGGAGATAGTTAAATAAAAAATGAGTTCACTAGAGTTATCCCTAATCCAGAGTTAACTGATATACTTAAGGGAAGAGGATCTTAGGATACATGACACACAAGGATGACCATGTGGACATACAGGGGAAGAACATCATCTGTAAGTCTGAGAGAAGCCTGAGGAGGAGCCCATGTGCTACACCGTGGCCCTCTTCAACCAGGTTATAATAACTATGTGTCTGTTATTTTACCCATGTAGCCTGTGGTACTTTGTTAGGCTACCATCAACAAAGGAACACACCACCAACATGGGCTACCCTACAGGAGGATAGGAGGGCCATATGGATCCTAGGAGCTCACCACACTCGGGGAAACCCAAGCTTGCTGGTTCAATCATCATTCATCATAAAATCTACAGTATATCAACAGTGGGTACAAGCAAGGGGCACTAGAAACATAAATGCCCTGTGTACTTGTATGAAGGAAATGCAACTTTAAACTTTGTATTCTGATTCCAAGTCATCTCACATATAATATATATAACATGGACCTAACCCCATTCCATAAAGAGGAAATTGATTATATCATTCATTATTTTTATTCAAATGATCATTTGAGAATGGTGTATAGGTTTACATGTGTAGTTTTAATTTTAAAGTAGCAGAACAAGGGAGCAATGTGAAGATTTTGGTCACCGTGTTACAAGTAAGCAAAGCATATCTAATCTTACTGTTTTCTACTTCCTATTTCCATGAGGTCAGTGTAGTTCAAGTAGTGAAAGGTGAAAACCTGATACCATAAGAACAGCACAGCCCTTCACCCACACATGCACAAACACAGCTGCATACATGTATTATACTACTTGTGTCTGCATAGTGTACTTGGATTCACACCCTGCATTCACTGATCATGACTTTGTATTTGAATATGCAGTAGTGTCTTATCAAAATGGACTTCAATACACAACAGAATGTTAACTTAAATTTTCTATTAGTTCTTTGGGTGTTTTGTTCAATGTAGTTTGCTCATGTTCACTCCCTCTCTCAAATCATCCAAGATTTCTTCTCTACTCCCACAACTCTGTAATGTTAAAAAAAAAGTACAATTTGTGCTGTATTCTTGGCTGTATGGCTATTCACTGGAGTGTGTTCAATTTACCAGGGCTATACTCTTAAAGAAAACTGAATATCCATTTTCCAGAACCCATCAATTGGCAATAGCTCCTCTACCAGGGATGAGACATCATGCTCACCTTCTCTGTCCATGCTGAGATTTTTCTCTGGCTTGTGGAACAGGTTGTAAATCCAACCATAAAGTGGTTGATTACTCCTACAGTGTTTGTGCCACTCTATGCACCAGTGGGCATGTCTTTCTGGGCCAGTCATTATTGTATCAGGGTTCACAATTGGATAAGATTGGTGTTACTTTTCTCCTGTGATAGCACACAAAGCACCTTCACACTATGAAAGCCAGTCAGTATGTGTGGTGGTTAGAGTAGGTTTGGCACCCAGTAGACTCATGTGTTTGGATTCTTGGCCCATAGAGAGTGGCATGAGGAGATGTGCATTGTTGGAGTAGGTGTGGCCTTGTTGGAGGAAGTGTGTCACTGTCTACTACCTCAAGCTATGACCAATGTGACAGTCTCCTTCGGCTGCCTTTGGATCAAGGTATAGAACTCTCAGCAATTCCAGCTCCATGTCTGCCTGGATGCTGTCGTGCTTCCTGCCATCACCATAATGGACAAAACTTCTGAAACTCCAAGCCAGCCCCAATTAAATGGTTTCTTTTATAAGAATTTTATAAGACATTGTGCTTTGGTCACAATGTCTCTTCACAGCAATAACACCCTAAGACAGTTGGGATGAATGCCCACATCAGTACCAGCTTAGTTTCTCTAAGTTCTATGATTCAAATATGTGGTGTTTTCAGCAGTAGAGTCTTAACCCCCACATTCTGGAGGGTAATCAAGAGCATCAAAATTAGCCTGCAGTATTTGGGCATATATAGGATCTCACTTACCTGGCACAGTCTTGTCTGTGATGTCTTGTAGCATATCATCACCCTCTTATAGGGTAACTCCATTTTAACTTTTTATATATGTGTATGTATATTTTTTTAGGAAGCTTCTATAGTAGTATGTTTCCATACAATGTTTTGGAAGATCTTTAAGTGTTACTTATTCCTTCTTGTATCCCCACCCTTGCTCTCCATCCTTATCCTAATGTAACCCTTCCTATTCCATTATTACCCCTTTACCATGTACATCACAGTGTTCTATCTCCCCTCCATTGATAGCTCTTACTAATTTCTTTACCTCTACAGGCATTTGAAATGAAATATACATATCTTTAGATTCAAAGCTAATGCCCACAAATGAGAAAAAACATGGGACATTTGTCTTTCAAGGTCTGAGTTACCCCACTCAGAATGATTATTTCCAGGTCCATCCATTTACCTGTGAATTTAATAATTTTATTTTTTCAATGGCTAAATAATATTCCGTTGTGTAAATATACCACATTTTCATTATCTGTTCATGAGTTGATGGACCGCTAGGCTGTTTCCATTTCCTAGCTATTGTGAATATAGCAGCAACAAATGTGAATGAGTATCTCTATAGTAGAATATAAAGTCCTTTATTTATATATACCCAAGTAGTAGAGCTGGATCATGTGGTAGATGTATTTCTAGTTTTTTGAGGAACATTCATACTGATTCTGTAGTGACTACACCAGTTTGAACTCCTATCAGAAATGAGTAAGAATTCCCCTTTTCCTACATCCACACCAGCATTTGTTTTTTTTTAAATCTTAGCTAATTTTGACTAGAGTTAGATGAAATATCAACATTTTTTTACTTGCATTTCCCAGCTAACAATGCTGATCATTAAAAAAATTTCCCAGGCCAGGTGGTGGTGGCACATCCCTTTAATCACAGCACTTGGGAGGCAGAGTCAGGTGGATCTCTGAGTTTGAGGCCAGTTTGATATATAAAGAAAGTTTAGCACAGCCAGGGCTACCCAGAAAAACCTTGCCTCAAAAAAAAAAAAAAAAGACAAAACAAAACCAATCAACCAACCAACTAAAAAACAACAACAACAAAACCAAAACTTCTCAGTCATCTGCATTTCCTCTTTTGAGAACTCCATGTCCAATTTTTTTTTTCAGTTGTGTTGATTTTGAGTTCTTTGTATAGTATGGATAGTAAACTCAATTAGATGAAAAGCTGGTAAAGATTTTTACTCCATTCTATAGGCTACCTCTTCACTAAAAAAAAAGGTGTCATTTTCTGTACACAAACATTTTAGTTTCATGTGGTCCCATTTTTCAGTTGTTGGTTGGTGTTAATACCTGCACTACTGGGCCTCTGTTCAGAAAGTCTTTTACTCTGATGTCCAAAGATGTTGAGTATTTCTTCAGGTGTCTCTTGGCCATTAGAGGTTCCTCTTTTGTGAATTCTCAGTTTAGCCCTGTTTTCCATTTTTTATTGGATTATTTGGTTTCTTGGTGTTTAATTTCTTGAATTCTTTGTAAATTTTGGATATTAGCCCTCTGTCAGCTGTGAGGTTGGTAAAGATCTTTTGCTAGTCTGTAGGTTGCCATTATGTTCTAATGACAGTGTCCTTTGCCTTACAGAAGCTTTTCAGTTTCATGAGGTCCCATTTATTGATTGTTGGTCTTAGAGTCTGAGCTGTTGGTGTTCTCTTCAGGGTGTTGTCACCTGTGCCAATGAGTTTGAGGCTTTTCCCCACTTTCTCTTCTATTAGATTTTTATGTGTCAGGCTTTATGTTAAGGTCTTTGATCTACTTGGACTTAAGTTTTGTGCAAGGACCCCTATCAGAATGGCTAAGATCAAACATGCTTGGAATGTTGTGGAGAAAGGGGAGCACTCCTCCATTGCTGGTGGGAGTGTAAACTTGTACAACCACTATGGAAATAATCTTTTCTAAGATATGGCCATATCTTAGAAAACTTGGAATAGCTCTACCTCAAGACTCAGCCATACTACTCCTGGGTTTACATCCAAACGATTCCACACCAAACCTCAAGGACATTTCAATTATGTTCATACCAGCTTTATTTGTAGTAGCTAGAAATTGGAAATAACCTAGGTATCCCTCAATTGATGAATGGATTTAAAAAAAAAACAACTGTGATACATTTACACAATGGAATCCTACTCAGCCATTAGAAACAAGGAAATTATGCAATTTGCTGCCAAATGGACGTATCTAGAAAAGCTCATCCTGAGTGAGCTAACCCAGACCCAGAAAGATGCATATGGAATGTATTCACTTATAACTGAATATAGTACAGGATAACTATCCTACAACCAACATACTGAAAGGAACATGAACATAGACTTTGTTACCTGTTAGTGGGACACTTTGTCCTAGTGGAGCTACCATGTAGGCCCCCAGTGCAAGAGGAAGCTCTTAGCCCTTATATGACTGTTGAACTGAGGGGGGCTGATATGTAATGGCACCCCACACCACAGGAATAGGATAGGTGGGTGAAGGGGAAGAGGGTGGGAGGGTGAGACCAGGAGGGGTGGAGGGAGGGGACTGTGGTGGAGATGTAACTTGATGTAATAAATAAACATAAAAACAAAACAAAGTTTTTAAATACATAAAAAAGGAAAGTCTTTTACTTTGCAAGTGAGTTCAAGTATATTCTCTACTTTCTCCTTGATCAGATTCAGGCATTAAGTATTATGTTGAGGTCCTTGATCTATTTGGAATTGAGTTGAGTTCAAGGTGAGAGATGAAGATCTAGTTTCATTTTCTTCATGTAGTTAACCAGTTGGACTTTTTTTTTTATTATTTGGGCCTTTTGTCAAATCAGGTGGATTTTAGTTTGAGTGTGAGTTTATATGTTGGTCCTGAATTCTATTTCATTAATAAATGTCCATTTTTATGCCAGTACCATGCTGTTTTTATTACTGTAGCTCGGTTGTATAACTTGAAATCTGGGACAGTGATACCTTCATCAGTTTTGTTGTTTTTCAGGACCATTTTTTCCCCTGGGTTTTTTTTTTTTTTTTTGTGTGTGTGTTTTCATGTGAAATTTTATTAGTTTCTGTGAAGAATTACACTGGAATTTTGATGGGGATTGGATTGAATCTTTAGACAGATTTTGGAATGTTAACTTTTAACTATCCACAAAATTAATTTCCTTTAGCATGTGTGTATGGAATTTTCTTGTCAGATCTTTGTACGGTCCAGTTAACAAAGTTGAATTGGTGCAAGCTAGGAGGAAGTAGGGAGTAAAATTGAGGGATCATGCTCAATTTTTAAATGCCCAAGACATGCCAAGTCAGGAGAGAAAGCCTGGTAGCAGTGTCCAGTGAGACTGTGCCATGGGGACCTGGTGTTTGCAAGAGAATCTCTGAAGTTAAAAACAAAAATAGAGTTTATATGAAGTTATATTACATGGGGTGATAATGCTCCTCCTAAGATCCATAGACCATGTAACCCCCTCCCAGTGTCAGGCAGGAGAAAACTCCCTTTAATTTGTATATATGTAAGACAATAATTATAGAAGAAAATGTTATGAATCTGAGAGGGAGTTGGGGGCCTATAGGAGGATTTGGAGTGGGGAGAGGGAAGGAAGGAAATAACAAATACTGTACTCATTTATGAAATTCTCAAAAAGAAATCAAACAGGAAGGTAAGACACAGGCTTAGGCAGAGGGCAAGGCTGAGTGAGAGCAGTTACTCTTCTGGATGGCTCTGTTTGCCTTGGCACACCTTCTGAGGTCTTCCTAAAATGTCATTCTCAAGGGCATGCTTTTGTCTGGTTTCAAGTTGGTGCTTCCTCAAGGCTTTGGCTGACACTGCTTAGAGACTAATGAGGCAAGGAGACACTGTCTAACAGGACTCAGAATTGCTTTTAGTTCTTGCGTGGTGAGCTCAGTATACAAGAAACTAAGATGAGTGCACTCCCCTGCTTTAACAAGCACAGGTAGTCACAGTAGATCTCAGTTTGGTCCTACAATTAATGTATTAGGAATCAGGATGTGTGCCTGATGAATCAGGATGGATGGCTTCTTCTTCTTCTATTATAAAAACATTCAAGAATGAAAAAAGAAATAAGGCAGTGGGTAGCAACAGCTACACCCATCACTGTCATTAGTTATTATTATTCTGCTGAAGCGTCTGGAAATAAAGGAGAGACGTTAGAGACACTGGGTCATGTCGTCCCCTAGAGCTTCAGGTCAAGTCCATTCAGAATTAAGAAAGGTCCCCATGTGAACACAATGCCATCACCATGCCACACAAAGCTGACCGTGACAGGTCACTTTAGCATAGGTCCTCTGGACCTCAGTTTTGCTTATTCTTATATTGTGCTTGGTTTTGTTTGTCTGTCTGTCTGTCAGTCTGTTTGATTTTTTTTTTTTGAGACAGGGTTTCCTCTGTGTAGCCTTACTGTCCTAGAACTTTCTCTGTAAACTAGGCTGGCCTCGAACTCAGCGATTTGCCTGCCTCGGTGTCTAAAGTGATGGGATTAAAGACGTGCGCCGCCGCCGCCGCCACCGCCACCTGATGATATGTTGTGCTTGTTAAGTGGTGACAAAAGCAGTGCTTTCATCCTCACAGGCCTTTGTGAGAATCTGAAAAGCAGAACGTGATCCTTTGAAAGGCTCAAAGCACTATATTCCCTTGGTGGAATATCTACGTGTGGACGTGAGAGTTCTCAGAGATACAGAAGATCTCTCACATCATCATCATCCTGGGGGTGAAGTATACCAAGAGATACCACCCAAGGGTAACTCTCACTTCACAGAAGATGATTTACATTCTGGATGGACATAAAAATAGGAGCCAAAAAGCAAGCTCACAGTTTCCTGAACAATCACCTTGGCATGGTCTATGGATGACACCCTAAATGGAATCCTTGGTTATGGTGAGAAAATAGCATCTTATCACACTCAACTCTGTCAATCCTTCATAGATATATTTCTTCAGGTTTGGTTTCTGCAAGAAAAAGATTCCATACAAGGCCTTCAGCATACACACAGCTCTGTCTTAACTCAGGGGTGATTGACTAAAACTGAAGTCACTAGGGCAGGCTTTAGTCCAATTTGACTAGTATTTTTATAAGAAAAGGGAATTATCTGGGTCTGGAGAGAAGGCTCAGTGGTTAAGAGCACTGGCTGCTCTTCCAAAGGACCCGGGTTCAAATCCCAGCACCCACATGACTTTTCACAGCTGTCTGTAATTGCTGGGTGTGGTGACACACGTCTTTAATCCCAGCATTTAGGAGACAGAGCCAGGTGGATCTCTGTGAGTTCAAGGCCAGCCTGGTCTACAAAGTGAGTCCAGGACAACCAGGGCTACACAGAGGAACCTTGTCTCTAAAAACAAAAACAAAAAACAAAAAAAGAAAAAGGGATTATGATACAGATACACACAGAGGCAAGACTACATGAAAACACAATGACATGACACCATGTGTCACTGGATTGCCACACATGATAGGGAGAGGTAGTGTAACAATTGCTGCCTGTGCTCTGGAAAGGCAGAGAACCCAATGGTGCATAGTCCATGAAGCTGGGTCCTCAGTCATCTCGATGCCACGCTGAAAGGCTGGAAACTTCCAGCAAAAGCACTGGTAATAAATTCATATGGAAAGGCTGAAGAGGACAGAATCAGACCAGCAGACAATGGTAGCAGGAATAAGCATCTGATCAGGAAGCAAAGGAACTTGCAGTGTTCTGGCTTTTTGCCTCCCCAGCCCGTTGGAATGTGCTGCTCCCATTCTGGGTGTGCCTTTCTTCTTCAGTCACTGGAAATGCACCCCTCTCCATTAGACATGCATTTCACCAGAAGTCATCGTCACCTGTCCAGTCAGCGTGGCACGATCAGTCATCACACCAGCTAAGGAGAGAAGCTGAGGAGGAATCTCCCTGCTGCATCTAGATCTTGGCCTTCAGCAGCCAGGATGTGATGAGTAAGTTTCTGTTATTCAATCCATCCAGCCTATAGTACTTTCTTTTGCCACCCTCAGCAAAGGAACATATTAACCTTGAGGGGACACCTGATAGGAAGATGAGAAACCATATGGATTCTGGAGGATCACCACACTTGGGGGAACCCAGGCTTGTTGGTTTGATCATCTTTCACCAAATATTTATGGTCTGTCAGCACTGGACACATGCAGCAGGCACCAAGGGACATAAATCTCCATGTACTTTCATGAGGGAAACATAATTTTAAACTTTGCACTCTGAGGGTCCAAGTCATCTCACATAGGATGAATCATTGACTTGTAATATACCACAAATTTCATCTTAGGGTCTGGCTGCTTCAAATTGTATCTTGCAAAAATGTTCTTGGTGTCATTTCTGCAACAAATAGTTTCCAAAGGCAGGGTACAGCACCGCTTACACCTTTTATGCCATGAAAGCCGCCGTGATAACACACTAGTTGGAGCTCAGCAGTTTCGCTTAGTAGTTCAGATAGCCCTACCCCTCATTTCTGACTGGAGAGAAAAAAAATGGAAACAGAATATCAATTTAGTAACCTTGATTAATTTTACTCTAATGTTCAAATTTCATGTCATTCTTCATTTTCTTGGTAACCATCACTGAGTCCTGGGCATGAGGGGCAGCTCTGTATTTGTGGTGCTATTATGCTTGATAGAATTTTAATTGATAACTGTCACTTTCCTACCTTTTTCCTTGCTGACTGTGGGCAATCTTAAGGCTTCTAATTCTCCCTCACAGATCTCCGATGTGTTCAGATGAGAAACCCACGCCCAAGTGCTCACCACACACTGGAAGACTGTGGCACATACACAGGAGGCAGCCATTTTGCTACCAACCAACATGTGAGTGATTCTTATAGACTTTCTAGCTCTCTCACCAGTGCCCATGTCCCTGCACTGGCCTTGCACACTGTACCTTGTCAGTTATGAACGGAAGGGATTGTACAGACATGGCAAGGGGGATGCTAAAGGAAATGGCTATGAGAAGGCAGACAAGAGTTTTAGTCTTAAGCAGTCAATGACATCTGGATCCTATTTCCTCTTTCTTCTGTGACAATAAAAAGGGCATGATCTGATGACAATTTCAAATTTAGGTTTATTAGGCCTGGTCTGGTTTTTAACTTTTTATTTTTGTGACAAAGTTTTGTGTAGCCCATCTCAAACTTGCCATGTTTGACATGTGTCAGATGTGTACATGAATGTGGACCTAGGATGATCTTGAACTTGTGACCCTCATGCCTACATCTACTGGAACTACATATTATAGATGTTCATGATCATCCCCAGTTTCTGTGGTGCAGGGACTTGAACCTAGGGCTTCATTCATGCAAAGAAAGTCCTCTACCAAATGACTACATTCCAAGGCATAGTAAACCAGATTTTAAAAAGCTTTTGACTGAATCTTTGTGAGTTTCATATCATGTGCCCCAATCCTGCTCATCTTCCTATCCCCTCATATCCACCCTTTGCCCCTGTAACCTCCCCCGAAGTAAAAACAAACAAACAAAAACCATAGAAAACATCTCATTGTGGAAGCTGTAGTATGCCACAGTGTGTACCACAAAATACCCTCTGTCCTCACATCTTCACTTGTAAATGTTCTTTGATATAAGTCATTGGTCTGGTTGGACATCTCTGAAGGTCAGATTTTTTTTTTTTAAGCCTATACATGCTCTGAGGAAAAGTTCATGATCAGTACCTTTGGGAAACATTGAACATTTTTCTTTCTGTCTTGGAGAATCAGTATCTTTAAAAGATTTGGATTTTTAAAGAGTGGTAATGTGATCAAGACAAAAGCTTTCCAAAGTTGTTTGTGTGTGGAACAGTTCTTCCTACTGTGTAGCACTCTTTGTCATCCTGTAACTCATGACTTGCAAACTCACTCCAGGAAGCATTGGATCAGAAGGTTCTTTAAGTCCTTTGAAAGATCTGTTTTAAGGTACAACAGTTCCCCCTATCTTTCTAATAATTTCTTTTCTGATTTTTCTCCTACATTGAACATCCTTTCCAATCTTTGCTTTTTTTTTTTTATGGCCTCAGGCTAAGCTGTGTGTAGAGAGCTGAGTTATTTTCTCACCTTTCAGTCTTTTTGTTCAGACTACAAATGCATGAATCATACAAATCAAGTCTTCTAAAATATTATAACACTAGTCTACTAATCAATGAAATTATTAATTGTCAAGAAGGAGATGAAACTAGGGCCATAGAATTAGCAATAGTAAATTTAGCTCTTGAAAAATCTACTTGTAATATTTGAAACATGGTGGTTTGGAGTGACAGTGTGTAATAATTACAATAACACTTACTTTGTTCTTAGGGATCAGAGCTTCAAGAGGGGAGAGCAGTAAAGCTAGAGTTCAAAAATGTCACTTAGTCAGAGCCATAACTATTTCTCCCCTTCCCTCCCCTCCCTCTTCTTCCTTCTTTCTTATTTATCCCAGGTGGTCTTCAACTTTCTGTATGATCAAAGATGACATTGCATTTTCTGTTTCTCCTTGATATACCTCTGGAGTTCTGGTATGATCATTATGCTGTTTTAGAAATACATCTTTTTAAAATCTATTTCATACATGTATGCAATGGATTTTGATCTTATCTGCCTCCTTCCCCCCTTCAACTCTGATCGATCTGTTCCCGTTCCCTCACATTCTCTCTAAACTTTCTGTCTTCTTTCTCCCATTCCTATTGAGTCCAGTTCCTGTCCCCTCACATTCTCTCCAAACATTATGTCTTCCTCCAACTCCTATTGAGTCCAG
>CAJQZJ010016246.1:2289460-2314494 GCA_907164525.1 Lophiomys imhausi | reverse complement strand
GAGAGAGAGAGAGAGAGAGAGAGAGAGAGAGAGAGAGAGAGAACCTGAGCCTCTCTTACAAGGAACAGCCTTTATTAGAAACCCTAATTTGGGGGCTGGCAAAAGTGGGCAAAGGTGTTTGTTGCTAAGTCTGATGACCTGAATATATCCTTCAGACCTACATGGTAGAAGGAGAGACCAAGTCCTGTAAGATGTCCCCTGGTCTCCACACATGTGCCTTTGGCATATATTTGCCCCACCCTACAAAATGAATAAGTGTTAACAAAAGTTAAATTAAAAAGTAAGTAAATAAAAAAGCCCTAGTATTTTGAGATATAGTTGTGAGAAGCAGGTGCTCATCCTTAGTTAGCCCCTACTGAGGGGTAGTAAAGTGGGAGGTTTGATGCAGTTTTTTAATTTTAATTAATAATTCAAATACTTATTAATGCCACAAGTTTATAATCATCTTCATAACATTCATTCCTCCTGTGAAACTGCAGCCTTGTTAACAGTGATACTCATTAGTGATACTCATTAACGATAAATTGTTATACTAGGTCAGTGGAGCAGCCAGCGGCTGCGCTGGAGGCCCACAGGTCTGACTTGCTTCAGCTGGAGGCCCATATGCCTGGCTGGGCAGCCACTGAGGTTTGGAAGGAGGCTGGCAGACCTGACAGGGTAACCGCTGGTACTTGGAGGGAGGCCAGCAGGCCTGGCTTGCCTAAGCTGAAGGCCTGTAGTGGAAAGCCTGTAGGCCTGCCTTAGCTGGAGGCCAGTGACAGAAGGCCTGAATGCTTGGTGAGCCTGCAAGACCGCTGGGACTGACCCGCCTTAGCTGGAGGCCTGAAACCCATGGGGGCCTTTGTCCTAATAATTAAATACACCAAGACCTTTTAATGTTTTAATGCTTAGGCCTTAGCTGGGGAGATTCTCAACTGGAACTTGACCACCTAATCCCAACCAGCTGTGTGGCCTGCTATACCTTCAGAGCTCACACCAAGATGTCCTGCTACTTCCAGTCCTTCTGGGAAGGGGGCTTCCTCTGTGTAAAATCCAGGGTTCCTTTCTTTGTCCCCAGAAGTCCCACTTTCCTATACTCTTTCTGCCCAGATAATTGGCTATCAGTGACTTTTATTAACCAGAGAGTGTCTCAGAAAGGGCGGTAACTAGATCTCTGAGCACCCACCGAAGTCAGCCTCTGAGCACCAATGTATTAGACCTTCCTCCAACATTCCTGAAAGAGATTTTTATTTGAAAAAATTTCTAAGGAAGTGGATTTGTTCATAGACAGTATCATTTTTATTTCTACAGATGGACAAAACACTTGAAAAAGTCTTGATGTTTATTGT
The DNA here is from genome assembly GCA_907164525.1 of Lophiomys imhausi. Lineage (NCBI taxonomy): Eukaryota > Metazoa > Chordata > Mammalia > Rodentia > Muridae > Lophiomys > Lophiomys imhausi. Next base: position 2,313,166 of record CAJQZJ010016246.1, on the reverse strand, counting down.
TCCCTTTTAAAGCCAATGCTGTCAAATGTAGCGTGAGGCACTGAGTATTTATTACACTGGGGAGATGCAATTTAACAGTCGCAGGCATGTGGCCAGCAGATAGTCATGACACATTCAGCAGGCTGTCTTTCAACTCTGTGTGACTTGCCACTCCATACACCTTCCCTATGGACAGGTGACAGCTACATAAGAGAACACAGTTCAGCTGCAGTCACCATGATTCCCAAGCTCACAGACTCCTCACTGTTCAGACCCTATCATTAGATGCACAGTAAACACAGAAAGGTGTTACATTGTGATGTGTTTGTGTTTTGGGAAAATGAGTTTGTCTTGAGATAAGATGGTTTTAACATTTGATTTTTTACCCTTGTGTAGTCTGCTAGTCTGCTTGATTTTTGGTTAGTGACATTTTTTGGCCAGTAATTAGAGGGTACGCTGCTGTTTTGTTTTGTTTTAAGGTGAACATAATGAGGAATTTGGTTTTGAGCATAAATTCAAAAGGTGTCAAGTACAGACCATAAGATAAACATAATCAACTAACTCAGTAGTGTTCCCCAAACTTACACTGGAAAACTAAAAGATCTGTGGGCACATATGGCTGAAAAGGTGACGATAAAGCAGAGCAATCTGTAAGTAATTCAAAGCACAAGTGAGAAGAGAGAGGTGGCAAAGGGGGTAAGGGTGAACTAGTAAGAGGAATTTGTAGAAACATTCTATTTGATGGTGATGCTAGACAATCTGTCAGTGGAAGTTACTCTTGGAAACAAGACATACCACTCAGGATACTGAGATCTTTTCCCCCAAACTGTGTGTGACTGTCATAGCTTTTTCCTACAAGCTGACATCCCCAGGCATTTACCTTCTACTGGCTAATCCACGGTATCTTCTAGAGACCAGATACTAGCTGCTACAATCTACTCCCACCACCTTGATGAGCAGAGCTTGAAGGCCAGGTGTTGAGTATGCACCTTGACTGATTTAGTCTGCCCTTGGACTTTCTGGCTCCATTTGTAGTGGGAAGGTCCTTCTCTTGATTGCTCTGCAAATGATAAGCTGATATGTAGAAGGCTTCCATAGTTAGCTATAATCTGTTAATGCTCAATGGCTGTTTATTCTGAGGAGCCTGCATTTTTGTTTATTTTTTTAGCATATTTTAGTACTTCCAATAATGTCTTTCCAGATCCATCTGGTGTTATCCGCCTAGGTCCTTACAGTGATGTGTTCCAAGGTCCATATTATGATGTCCTCCTAGGTCCTCATAATGATGTCCTCCCAGGGACTTGTTGTGGGAAAGTCCTTGTTGAAACTCACTGCTTGATGTGGCTCTGCATAGTTCATTTCGTCTGGTATGGGTACCAGAATCTCAAGAAAGCCATGTAAATTAGCCCTGTACAGTATCAGTCAGCTGTCTGTGACAATGTCTATGAGTGTTGGTATGAAATTCCATCCAGATAGCAAGCTTCCTAGTGAGTGGATTTTCACTAGGGAATGAGAGTGGCCTATGTCACTGTGGGGTAAGTGACAATCATGTGGTGTTATTGAGTGCAGCCAAGAGTCAGACACTTCTCAAACATTACCACCACTCATGTTGAGTCCAGACAGACTGACTTCCTGAAGGAACTGGAGTGAAGAGGGCAAGGGTTGACTGTATAGAGGCTTCAGTGGTTTGTGTTCAAGTACCTGGACTGGCCAGAGTGTATGGCAAGAGGATTAATGTAAAGGTTTAGTTTCCTTCCCTGGTATTCTGGTAAGTTTTCCCAATGAGAAAACTTGTACCTCATTGAGTTTCCCATTGGCCTTGTTGGACTCAGTTTTGACTCTGTGTGTGTACTAGAAAAGGCTTCTCTTTCATGGAGATCATAAGATTGCAAACAGATGCTAACTCCCCATGTCCAGTCTTCCCCTTGTTCTTGACATCTTTTATTGGGGGAGAACAAACTTTTTGAGTGTAAGGCTCTGTATAGTTCAGAGGTCACTTGAAGGAATCTATTAGTTATCTATTTTCAAACTTTTCTGTCTGAAACATAGGCAAGCTTGTTTTTTCCTCTAAATCATGTAGTAAATAACAACAATAAAAAGACCCAGAGACTTTTTCTCAAGAAAATAATTATAATGGAGATGAAAGTGTGTTAATTTTGGAAAAACATGTAGAGCTCAGTTTTAAACAGAACTTCCATGAAGGGAAAGATGCTTCTCCATTCTCACACTTCTTTGCCAGTGTTCTACCATAGTGGTGTAAGGGAAGTTAGATTAATATAAATTAGATTTAGTAAATATCTAGGGGTTTCTGATATAGTCTCTTAATCTGGCACACGAAGATCAACTTGGCTGTGGGCAATTAGCTTATCAGCTTATGGACTGAAAACAAGGATGAACTCAGGTGAAACGAGGGAAGTCTCTGGACAAGGAGGAAGCCAGGTGACACAAGGAGAGACTCTATGGACTAAAATCAAGGTTTATGGCCTGGCATTGTTTTCAGCTAAGTGGGCAGAGCCCAGATCCTATTTAAGGACAAGTGGGTGGAGCCCAAGGGGCCCTATACTAAAGAGTTCTGATGCTAGCAAGTCCTCACACTAGAAAGGACAACGAGTAGTTTGTATCCTCTGATGGAGAAAGTGCTGGTGGACTGATCTTCCTGAGAAAGTGCTGGTGCCAGATCTTCCTGAGGCAGAAAGAAGCTGGGGAGCAGAGAAAGCCTCAGCAAAACAGCAAAAGGCCAAGGACTAAACCCTGTGGCTCAGCTTTTGCCTAGAGAGGTTTGACCTGTCCAAACAGTGGCCTGAATGGAACTGTGGCCAGCTTTTTTTTTTTTTAATATTTATTTATTACTTCAGGTTACATATCCATCACAGTGTCCTCTTTCCACCCCTCCCAGCCCCGCCCTCCCACCCTCTACCCCCTATCCTTTCCTCCTTATCGCACTCCTCTGAAGTGGAGTGTCCCTACATAACAGTCCCCCGCCCCATTTCAGCAGTCATATGAGGGCCAAGAGCCTCCTCATACACTGGGGGCCTACAAGGCAGCACCACTAGGGAAAAGTGTCTCATTGACAGGAAACAAAGTCTATGTTCATGTTCTCTTTGGTCCACTGGTTGTAATATACTTATCCTGTAGTATATGGTTAAAATCCGACTATAAGTGAATAGATTCCATGTGCATCCTTCTGGGTCTGGGTTAGCTCACTCAGGATGAACTTTTCTAGTTCCATCCATTTGGCTGCATATTGCATGAAGACTGAGGCAGAGTGGCAGAGTTTCTGATACAAAGGAAATAAGTTGGCCTACAAATGGCTGAGGTCTCTTCCTCAAGCCTTATTTAAGGTGAAACCGCCATAGCCAATTTACCCTGATGGATCTACATCTGAGATATTCCAGAAGAAAGACTGCTAAGTGCATTAAAGGGTCTACCCCAGAGTCTGTGTTCCTGATGACTGAGAACCTGCCCCAGAGACTGTATCCTTCTAAAAGGTTATGAAAATAGTTGTAATAGATATCAATAGGTTTAGTGGTTAGGTCATAGGGGTTGTAGGCATTCATAGGGTTAGTAGTTAAGTGAATGTTTATAATTGAATATAGTTATTAATAAATATTGAATAATTAAAAAGTTTGGGTTTCAGTGGTCTTTTTAACAACATGCAGTATTATTTTTGGAGATTGTGCTGGGATTTGTGAGGGCTACACATTAAAACATTGCCCTCTGTGTCAAGGCGTTTATAATCTTTTTAGAAGCAGAAGAACATCACATCTGACACACTAAAATGTGCATCGTAGTAGAGACAATAAGCTCTGTAGACTTTAAAGGGACAGACCACTTTATACCTGAGGGAGATATTGATTGGGATTTAGGGGATGGAATGGGTAGGCTAATGAGCTAAGAATCAGATAAGTCTTATAGGAACAGAAAGTATCAAGGAGTATTTCTTTAGGACAGCTGGAATCCATTGTCCAACTGAGCAAGACACTATATCCTCCAGGACAGGCAGAGCCTTTTCCAAAATAAGATTCAAAGTGGCATGAATGGTTGGGATGAAATGCAGTCACCAGAATGTGGCATCAGTGTGTTTGTAGTGATCACTCCTGGACATATTAGGGCAATGGCAGAGGTGTTAGGGGGGCGGGCATACTATCGTGAAGAATAGGAGGCTTTTCAAGTAAAAACCGTGTTGAATGCTTATGGCATGGTAGGTACTGTGTCCTTTAAGTCCAGATAGAAAAAGTAAAATCTGGCTCCTGCCTTTGAGAAGAGTCTGTGACATCACTGAGACAAGGCACATACACAGTAGGTAAGTGTTTACCAAGTCAGCTTTCAACTGGCTGACTTGTGACTGGATGTCTTGTTGGGAGACACAGAGAAGGTAGCTAAGGGTCCATCTGAGAGGAAGATTTTCTCACTGACTTGCAGCATCCTGAGTGTGTCTAACAGAAGGAGAGTTGAAGAAGAGGGTGGAGACAGGAAGTTGGATGAGGTGACCTCTGGGGGCAGAATCTGGTTTGAAGCTGTCCTTAGGGAAGGTTGGGAAACTGTGTGAGGATAAATTCCTTAAGGATTTACAGAGACACACTAGAGCATGTCCACAGCCATATGCTGTAGTAGGGATGCAAGGACCTGGATACTTGGAGAGGGCTTTGTTCAGACCCAATGGCAGGGAGGTATCTTTGGGAATAAATCAGGGCTTACCAACTATCAGAATTCATAACAGCTTAGAGAGGAGGGATGCTGAGGAAAGATTTGTAACTGTTGGTACTACAGTGCTGGAGTAGTCACAACCAGGGATACGCGTGACTAGCATGAACTCTGCTTTTTAAATACTCAGGAAGATTGTGTATCCTCTATGGTTTGTACTGTGTATATAATGAATCCAGCAGCTTCTCCCAAGAAAAATAACAGGACACTCACATACTTGGCCTAGCGTACAGCACGCAAGGAGAATTGGCATAGAAAGGACAGGCTCTTGTTGAAGCATGAGGAAAAGAATGGCACTTTCAGCTCAGAAAGACCAGGCATGGTGGGAAGGAGGGAGAAGAGGACTGGAGAGGGAAACAAGCTAGAGCTGAGTTGGCTCTGATGGGTTACTGGGATCAGAGTATGGAGAGATGGCAGAATAAGTGGTTAGACCAGAAGCAGCAAGTGACTGGTGGTTAAGGAAACTAGATGCATTTGCTTGTCAAGTGAATAGGAGAGGGGCAGCTAAAAATAGAAGCATGCTGGAATGATCAATTCAGTTAGCATGTTTGCCAGTGTAGGGCAGCACACACATATACAAGGTGCACACCCAGGCTTTACATGAAATACAGCTCTGTTCACTGCGCTTGGGTATGTGTAAAGCTCTACACATCTACTGCCGCAGTAAGGATTAGAACCCTTCCATTGTCTCAAATTCCCCCATGTCCTCTGCAGTCAGCTGTAGCAATAGTTCATTTGTCTTTATTGCTGAGGGATATTTCATTGCACGGGTGGAAGATATTTGTTTTTTCATCAGTTGATAGACCCTTGGGCTCTTTCCAGTTTGGGGTTATTATGAAAAATGCTGTATGAGCATTCACATAAAAGTTTTCATGTGGACATATTTCTTCGTTTTTCTTGGGTAGATGCCTGGAAGTGGGATTGATGAGTCTGTTGGTAAGTGTGTGCTTAATTTAATAAGAAATTGCCAAAATGGCTTCCATTCCTACATCTAACAGGGATGCTTTCTTTCCTTAGGTGAGTTTCAGGTCTATAAATATTATCAATCTTTTAAAAAGCCATTTCTTTGCTCCACTGACTTTTATCTGTTGGTTGCCCATGGTCCACTCATGTACTGTATTATCCTAATTATCTTTTTGTTTTTTACTTTGGGTTGCATATTTTCTTTTATTATTTTCTAAAAGTGGAATTCTGTGTTATCCACCACTGACTGTCTTCTTTCTTTATCTGTTTTCCTTTTTGAAGTTTTTTTGTATTTTATTAAACAAAAATTTTAATTTATACTTTTCATATATTATATCCCTAACATAGTTTTCCCTCCTTCTTCCCATCCCAGTCCCTCCCTCCCCATCCACTCCTCCTCCATTTCTCTTCAGAAAAGGGCAGGCCTCCCATGGATATCAACCAGCCACGTCATATCAAATTGCAGTAAGACCAGGCACTAACCCTCATATTAGGGGTGAAAGACGCTATCCAGTAGGAGGAAAAAGGTTCCAAAAGCAGTTAAAAGAATGGGAGACAGCCCCCACTCCCACTGTTAGGTGTCCCACAAGAAGACCAAGGTACACAACGATAGCATATGCAGAGGGCCTATGTCAGACAGGCTACCTGATTGTTGGTTCTGTCTCCAAGACCCCCTATAACCCTAAGTTAGTTGGTTCTGTAGGTTTTCTTTGGTGTCCCTGAAACCTCTGGTCCCTATAATCCTCTCTCCCCCTCTTCTGGAGAAACCCCACCTAATGTTTGGCTGTGAGTCTTTCCATCTGTTTCCCTCAGTTGCTGGATAAAACTTCTCTGATGATGATCATCCTAGACTCTTTTCTATGAGTATAGCAGAATATCATTAGGGATCATTTCATTGACTTTTATTTATTTATTTTTTTGCTGGTCATGTTTGGTTCTATCCAAGTTCTCTCCCAGGTTCTAATATGGAATATCCAGCCTCTGGTTTCTGGCCCTTCCACTCATGGCATGGGTCTCAAGCTGGACCAATCATGGGTTAGCAACTCCCATAATTTCTGTGTCACCTTTACACTAGCACATCTTGTAGGCAGGACAAATTGTAGGTTGAAGGTTTTGTGGATGGGTTGGTGTTTTAATTCCTCCACTGGAAGTCTTGCCTGGTTTTGGAGATGGCCAGTTCAAGCTTGTATTCACCATTACTAAGTCTTATCTAGGGCCACTCTTGTAGATTCCTGGGAGTTTCCATTGCACTAGGTTTCTAGCTCATCCCTGGGATATCCTCCAATTTCAGTTGTCTCTCTCAGTATTCTCTCATTTCATACTCCCTCCACCTGATCACTCCTGTTCCTGTCCCCACCCACCGCAGTACACCTTTCACATGTATTCTATTTTCTCCTGTCAGTGAGATTCATGTGTCCCTCCTGCCCAGACCCCTTCTTGTTACTTAGCTTCTCTAGGGCTGTGGATTGTAGCATGTTCCCAGATAATATCCAGTTATAAGTGAATACATACATGTATGTCTTTCTGGGTTACCTCACTCAAGATGATTTTTTTCTGGTTCCATCCATTTGCCTGCAAACTTCATGATGTCATTGTTCATAACAGCTGAGTAATATTCCATTGTGTAAAAGTACTACATTTTCTTTACCCATTCTTTGATTGAGGGACATGTAAGTTGTTTCCAGTTTCTGGCTATTATGAATAAAACTGCTGTGAACATAGTTGAGTAAGTGTTCTTGTGGTAGGATGGAGTGGCTTTGGATATATGCCCAGGAATAGTATAGCTGAGTCTTGAGGTAGATCCATCCCCAAATTTCTGAGAAACCACCATATTTATTTCCAAAGTGACTGTACAAGTTTTCACTCCCACCAGTAATGAAGGAATGTTCCTCTTGCTCCACATCCTTGTCAGCATGAGCTGTCACTTGTATTTTTTTTTTATCTTAGCCATTCTGACAGGTGTAAGATGGAATCGCAGAGTTATTTTGATTTGCATTTCCTTGATGACTAAGGATGTTGAACATGTCATTAAGTGCTTCTTGGCCATTTGAGATTCCTCCTCTACAGAGAATTCTGTTTAGATCTGTACTTCATTTTTAATTGGATTATTTGGTTTGTTGATGTCTAGTTTCTTGAGTTCTTTTTATATACTTTGGATATTAATCCTCCATCAGATGTAAAGTTGGCGAAATGTTTTTCCCATTCTATAGGCTGTTGTTTTGTCCTATTGCTAGTGTACTTTGTCTTACAGAAGCTTTCCAGTTTCATGAGGTCCCATTTGTTGATTGTTGATCTCAGTGCCTATACTATTGTACAGGAAGTTGTCTCCTTGCCAATAAATTCAAGGCTTTTCCCCACTTTTTCTTCTATCAGGTTCAGTGTATCTGGTTTTATGTTGAGGTCTTTGTTCATTTGGACTTGAGTTTTGTGCAGGGTGATAGATATGGATCTATTTACATTCTTCAACATGGAGACATCCAGTTAGACCAGCACCATTTGTTGAAGATGATTTCTATTTTCCATTGTACAGTTTTGGCTTATTTATAAAATTAGGTGTCCTTCAGTGTATGCAATTATGTCTGGGTCTTCAATTCTATACCATTGATTAATCTATCTGTTTCCTGCCAATATCATTAGTTTTTATTATGCTAGCTTTGTAGTACAGCTTGAAGTCAGGGATGATGATACCTCAGAAAGTTCTTTTATTGTATTTAGCTATCCTGGGTTGTTTTTTTTTTTGTTTTTTTTTTCCATATGAAGTTGAGTACTGTTCTTTAAAGGTTTGTAAAGAAATGTGCTGAAATTTTGATGGGGTTTGGATTGAATCTGTAGATTGCTTTTGGTAGGATGGCCATTTTTTACTATGTTGTACCAATCCATGAGCATGGGAGATCTTTCCATCTTCTGATATCTTCAATTTCCTTCTTTAAAGACTTGAAGTTTTTAAACAAACATGTCTTTCACTTGCTTGGTTAGAGTTACACCAAGATATTTTATATTATTTGTGGCTATTGTGAAGGGTGTTATTTCCATGATTTCTTTCTCAACCCATTTATCATTTGTGTATAAGAGGGCTACTGATTTTTTTGTTGTTGCTAATTTTGTATCCAGCCACTTTTCTGAAAGTGTTTATCAGCTGTAGATCACTGGTGGAATTTCAACTGACTCTGTTTTTGGTTTTTGTGTTTGTTTGTTTTGTTTTGGTTTTTGTTTTTGTTTTTTTTTCATACAGGGTTTCTCTGTGTGATAACTCTGGCTGTCCTGGACTCACTTTATAGACCAGCCTGGCCTCGGACTCACAGAGATTTGCCTGCTTCTACTTCTCGAGAGCTGGGATTAGAGGGTTGTGTCACCACACTTGTCCTTAATGGAATTTTTTGGGTCACTTATGTATACTATCATATCATCTGTAAATAAAGATAAATTGACTTCTTCCTTTACAATTTGTATCCTTTTGATTTTCTTAAGTTGTCTTATTGCTCTAGCTAAATATTCAAGTACTATACAGAACAGATATGGAGAGCACGGAAAACCTTTTCTTATTCCTGATTTTAGTGGAGTTACTATGAGTTTCTCTCCATATGATTTTGGTGTTGGCTATAGGCTTTCTGTTATATTGCCTTTTTTTATATTTAGGTATGTACCTTGTATCCTGGATCTCTTCAAGACTTTTATCATGAAGGAGTGTTAGATTTTGTCAAAGACTTTTTCAGCACCTAAGGAGATGGATCATGTGGTTATATTCTTTTAGTTTGTTTTTTTATATTTATTTATTACTTCAGGTTACATCTCCATCACAGTGTTCTCTTTCTAACCCTCCCAGTCCCGCCCTCCCACCTTTTACCCCTTATCCCTTCCATCCCACTCCTCTGGAGTGGAGTGTCCCTACATAACAGTCCCCACCCCAGTTCAGCAGTCATATGAGGGCCAAGAGCCTCCTCATATACTGGGGGCCTCCTCATATACTGGGGGCCACTAGGGCAAAGTGTCTCATTGATAGGAAACAAACTCTATGTTCCTGTTCCCTTTGGTGCACTGGTTGTAGTATAGATATCCTGTACTATATGGCTAAAATCTGATTATAAGTGAATAGATGCCATGTGCATCCTTCTGAGTCTGGGTTAGCTCACTCAGGATGAGCTTCTATAGTTCCATCCTTTTGGCTGCAAATTGGATGATTTTGTTGTTTCTGATGGCTGAGTAGTATTCCATTGTGTAGATGTACCACAGTTTTAGTTTGTTTTTATGGTGGATTAAATTGACGGATTTTCATGTGTTGAACCATCTGTGCATCTCTGAGATGAAACCTAATAGATCCTGGTGACTGGTCTTTTTGATGTGTTCTTAGATTCAGTTTGTGAGTATTTTATTCAGTATTCTTAAATCAATGTTCATGAGGGAAATTGGTCTGGGTATCAGCGCGGCTGTGGCCCTGTGAAGTGAATCTGGCAATGTTCCTTCTGTTTCTGTTTCTATTTTCTGGAATAGTTTGAGGAATATTGGTATTAGCTCTTCTTTGAAAGTCTGGTAGAGTTCTTCACTAAAACTGTCTGGCCTTGGGAGCTTTTGGTTGGGAGATATTTGATGACCGCTTCTATTTTCTTAGGGATTATAGGACTATTTGAATTGTTTATCTGATCTTGATTTAATTTTAGTAAGTGGTATTTATCAAAAATGATCCATTTTGTTTAGATTTTCCAATTTTGTGGAGTATAGGTTTTTGAAATATGACCTAATGATTCTTTGGACTTCCTTGCTGTCATGTCTGTTGTTTTATCCCTCTTTACCTACCTGATTTTGTTAATTTGGATATTCTGCCTCTGCCTTTTAGTTAATGTGGATAAGGGTTTCACTGCCTTTTTTTCCCCTCAAAGAACCAATTCTTTGTATTGCTCTCTTTGTTTCCATTTCATTGATTTCAGCCCCCACTTTGATTATTTCCAGCTGTCTATTCCTATTGAGTGTGTTTGCTTCTTTTCCTTATAGAGCTTCTATGAGATCTATTTTCTTTGTGAAGACACTTAATGCTATGAACTTTATTCTTAGTACTGCTTTCATTGTGTCCCATAAGTTTGGATATGTTGTGCCTTCATTTTCATTGAATTTTAGGAAGTCTTTAATTTCTTCTTCCTTCATTTCACGTTGACCCAGTGGTCATTAAGTAGAAAGTTGTTCTGTTTCTCTAAGTTTGTAGGCTTTCTTTTGTTGTTGAAATCCAGCTTTAATAGATGGTGGTCTGAGAGGATACAAGGGGTTATTTCAATTTTTTTACATACCTTGAGACTTGCTTTGTGACTGAGTATATGGTCAATTTTTGAGAAAGTTATGTGAGATGCTAAGAAGAAGGTATATTCTTTTATGTTTGGGAGAAAGCTTCTGTAAATACCTGCTAGATATATTTGGGTCATAATGTCTGTTGGCTCCATTATTTCTCTGTTTAATTATTGTCTGGATGACCTTACATTGATGACAGTGGGGGTGTTGAAGTCTCCTACTATTAATTTATGGGCTTAAGTGTATGATTTAAGCTTTAGTAATATTTCTTTTACAGTTTTGGACACCCTTGCATATGGGGCATAGATAATCAGAATTGAGACATCATCTTGGTAGATTTTTCCTTTGATGATTATGAAGTTCCCCATCTCTTTGAATCAATTCTGGTTAGAATTCTACTTTGTTAGATTTTAGAATACCTTGACCAGATTGATCTTGGGTCCATTTGTTTGGAAAATCTTTTTCCAACCCTTTACTTTGAGGTAATATCTATCTTTGATGTTGAGATGTGTTTCTTGTATGCAGCAGAATGATGAATTCTGTTTTTGAATCCTTTCTGATAGCCTGTGTCTTTTTATTGAGGAACTGAGTCCACTGATCTTGAGAGATATTAATGACCAATGATTGTTAATTTGTGTGTGTGTGTGTGTGTGTGTGTGTGTGTGTGTGTGTGTGCAGTTCTCGTCTTTTGGTTTTGCTACTGTGAGATTATGTATTTACTATGTTTTTATGGATGTAGTTAGCCTCCTTGGGATTGAGTTTTCATTCTAGTACCTTCTGTAGGGCTGGATTTGTGAATAGATATTGTTTAAATTTGACTTATCATGGAATATTTTGTTTTCTTCATCCATAGTGATTGAAAATTTTGCTGGCTGTAGTAGTCTATAGCTGGCATCTGTGGTCTCTTGGAATTTGCAATGCATCTGTCCCATGCCCCTCTGGCTTTTTAGAGTCTCTATTGAGATGTCATGTGTAATTCTAGTAGGTTTGCCTACCTGTGTTATTTAGCCTTTCTCACTGGCAGCTTTTACTATTCTCTCACTGTTCTGTATGTTTAATGTTTTGATTGCTATGTGGTGGGAGGACTTTCTTTTCTGGTCCAATCTATTTGATGGTCTGTAAACTTCTTGTACTTTTATATGCATGTTCTTCTAAAGGTTAGGAAAATTTTCTTCTATGATTTTGTTAAAAATGTTTTCTGGGTTTTTGAGATGTGATTCTTCTCCTTCTTTTATTCCTACTATTCTTCGGTTTGCTCTTTTCATAGTGTTCTAGATTTCCTGGATGATTTGTGTCAGGAATTTTTTAGATTTGACAATATCTTTGAACAATATGTCATCTATCATTTTCTATCATACCTCCTATGCTTGAGATTCTTTCTTTCATCTCTTGTATTCTTTTGGCGATGCTTGCACCTGTCGTTCCTATTGTTTTACCTAGATTTTCCATCCCCAGGATTCCCCCAGTTAGTGTTTTCTTTATTGCTTCTATTTCCATTTTCAGGTCTTGAACAGTTTTATTCATTTTCTTTTTCTGTTTGTTTGTTTTCCTTGATTTTCTTTAAGGGGTTTATTAATTTCCTCCCATTGTTTATTTATGTTTTCCTGGATTTCTTTAAGGGATTTACTCTTTAAGGACCTCTATCATCTTCATAAAGTTGGTTTTAAGGTTGTTTTCTTGTGCTTCAGCTATGTTGGAATTTTCACGGGTTTCTTCAGTAGGATAGCTGGGTCCTGGTGACATTTTTGTCCTGCTTGTTGTTGGTTGTGTTCTTATATTGGGATGTAGGCATCTGGGTTTGGGGCAATTATAGATTTAGGTGCCAATTTCTGAGTTTATCTTTGTTGGATGGATATTTTTTCTCTTTTGTTTCTGTTTCCTATCTGGTCTTCTGGCCTGAGTGGTCTGTGGTTTTGGTTACTGGAGAGTCATCATGTCCAATTGGTGCCCCCATTGAGTTTTTGGGTGCTGGTGTTATCTCTGGAATTCTGGGGTTCTAGGAGCTGGCATAGCCTCTAGGGTTCTGGATACCTTTGTGGCTCTCAGTAGAGCAGAGAGCTTCTGACAGAGTTGTGGGGGGGATATTGTGATGAGGGGAGTGGATGCTGTTGGGGAAGCTGGACAGTCTCTAAGGAGTATTGTCAGGCTATAGTCAGGGTCTTACCTAGGCTTCCCAGGTACAGGCATGGTCTTTGGTAGAGCAGTGAGCTTCTGCCAGAATTGTTGACAACTTTCCTCTAATATAAGTTTTTATTGGTGAATTTTCCTCTAAACACCCCCTTAGCTGAATATTACAAATTTTGGTATGTTGTGTTTTCATTTTCACACTGTTCAAGGTGTATTTTTCTTAAGACTCATCCTTTGACCTGTTGCTCATTCATATTGCATAGTGTTCAAATATTTTTCCTTTTTTTCAATTCAAAAACTGATATGGTTAGAGAATATACTTTTGATGATTTTAATCTTCTAAATATAGTGAACCTTAATTTATGGACTGGCATGTGGCCAGTTCTAGTGAACACTCCACATGTGTTTTTTAAAAGAATGTAGATTTTCTGTTGTCTGCAGATGTCAAATTGCCCCCCCCCCTTTCTTTTCTTGTGACTCTTGGTATGGACCATGATCTTCTCCCATGCTAGGCAAGCCTTGACCAGGGAGCTCCCCTTCCTCCCAGCTCTGAAAGCCTTGTTGAAGTCTTCTGCATCCTCACTGGTTTTCTGTTGAGTCAATCTGTGAATATGGAATAAAGAACTGTGAAATGTCTACCTCTAATTATTTGCCTACTTCTTTTATTTCACTGTCTGAGGTCACATACATGCATACCTGATTTATTTTTTATTTTTTAACATTTATTTATTACTTCAAGTTACATCTCTATTGCCACCCACTCCCTCCACCCCCTCTTGGTCCCACCCTGCCACCCTCTACCCCCTCTCCCACCCATCCTACCCTTCCAGTGTGGGGTGCTTCCATGTATCAGCCCCCTCAGTTTATTAGTCACATGAGGTCTAAGAGCTTCCTCTTGCACAGGGAACATACATGGCAGTTCCACTAGGGTGAAGTCTTCCACTAACAGGTAACCAAGTCCATGTTCCTTTTCTTTTGGGTCTAGTTATTGTTGCATGGTTATCCTGTACTGTATGACTAAAATCCAATTATAAGTGAATAGATGTCATGTGTATTTTTCTGAGTCTGAGTTAGCTCACTCAGGATGAGCTTTTCTAGTTCCATCCATTTGGCAGCAGATTGCATCATTTTCTTGTTTCTGATAGCTGAGTAGTATTCCATTGTGTACATTTACCACAGTTTTTTTTTTTTTAATCCATTTATCAGTTGAGGGACATCTGGGTTGTTTCCAGTTTCTAGATATTACAAATAAGGCTGCTATGAACATAGATGAGGAGATGTCCTTGTGGTTTGATGAGGAATCGTTTGGATGTGTACTCAGAAGTGGTATGGTTTGGTCTTGAGGTAGAGCTATTCCAAGTTTTCTAAGATATTGCCAGAGTGATTTCCGTAGTGGTTGTACAAGTTTGCACTCCCACCCCTAATTTATTTTTGTGCTCACAGTGCTATATCACTTTATTTGTCTTGCGTGTTCTTGACCACGATGTCATTATGCAACACACCTCTTTCTGTTGAGTAATACTGTTTATTTCAACACTCTCTGCTTGATTTTAATATAGCTCTTTTAAGCTCTCCTTGGTACTTAGTCTGTATACCCTTTCACTATGTTCTCTTTTTGGGGTCTTTGAATTTATGATGCAGTGTACATGTATACAGACAGCGCACAGTAAGATTTTTATTTTCCAGCCAGTCTAGCAACCTCTGATTGTGACTGGAGTGACTAGTAAGTCCATATTTAATATACTTAAATTTAGGTCTGCCTTTCTTCTCAGCTATTCTCCCCCCTTTTTGATGTTAAATATTTATGCAGAGCATTTTACCATTGATTTCTTTATGCTATTTATTTGTGTAATTTTTTGTTATTTTGTGATTGTTATAGTCCAAATAGTTCCTTTTTTTAGCTTATCACAATCTTTTACAAATTAATATCAAAGCTTTTCTGGTAGACATAAGCACTTTGAGCTGGGCAGTGGTGGCACACCCCTTTAATCCAAGCACTGGGGAGGCAGAAGCAGGCATTTGAGGCCAGTCTAGTCTACATAGTGAGTTCTAGGACAGCCAGCCTACACAGAGAAACTCAGTCTCAAACAACAACAACAAAAAAAAAACACTTAAAAAATGAGTATAGCTTCATTTTGTCTTCTTATGTACACACTCATCAAGTATCTTATCTGTGTCTAACCTCTACATGTATATAACACTGGACTTGAATGGATGTACACTTCATATAAATATAAAAACATATATCATTCATGATCACACTTTCTTTTTTTTCTTTATTTTTTATTTCTTCAAGTTACATCTCAATTGCAGTCCCCTCCCTATTCCCCCTCCAGTCCCACCCTCCCACCCTCAACCCCCCATCCTCTTCCCTTTTTTTTTTTCTTTTAAGTTTAGGTATATCTTATTTCCCCCTACAGTTTCTCCTTTCAGTCCAACAAATGGCTCTTTCTCTTATAATAATAAATACAATACAGTACCACAGAGGTAATTAAGCCACAGTTATGAGGGTTATATGGCTTAACGTATATTCCCAATGACCAGTCCATATGTATTTGGTACCTGACTTTAACATTCTACTATCTAACCATCTCCATGACTTTAAAGTTCTATATCTGACTCAACATTCATACTAACTTGCAACACAATTTTAAAAGTATCTTCTTAGATCTATAACACTCTCTTGACTCCTAAACAACTCAAAATTTAATTATGAGACTCTATCTATCTGTTCTTCAATCACCTCAGAGACCTGAGAGGGATAAATATATCTGATTTTATAGGAAGTACAGGGCCTGCAGCTTTCCAAACTAAGAAATGACATACCTGTGGCTGCCTGGACAGTTCCCATTTTCTCTCCATACATTACAGCATCGATCTTCAGTCATTTGGCCCCATTTCTCTGACAGACATTGATTGTAGAGCAGGGGTTATGAAGGACTTACCTACCCTGTCTTGGCAGAGCTAGGCTATCGACTTACCTGCTTCCAGGTTTTGTCCTTTTTGGACAGCATTCTGTCTACAGTTGGGGCAAGGGGCTTTTCCTACCAAGAGATAGGCTTGCAACTAATTCAGTCATCTCCCACTGGCGATTCTTTGATGCTCATCTTCTACTTGGAGGAGAATAGGGGGTGCTGTCAGGAGTTGATATGAAAGTTACGAAAACATCTTTGAATGCCATATTCTGCAGATCTCTTGAGGTCTTTGAAGAGGCCCTATCTATCTCTTATATTAGGGTAAGCAGATGTTGCTTGTCTCTTGCCGGTTTATTTCTGATTAGCTTAGAAAGTAATTATAATAGGCTGTCATAGTACCTAACTGAATGACCGGCTTGCATAACCATTAATTTGCATTTCTTAATTACCCTAAACAGTTTATTACAATTAGTAGTAAAAGGCCGAAACATCACATTTCATTTTTTTTCTTTACCTCCTAACTCTTCCATCCCATTTCTCTGGGGTGGGTGTCCTTATATAACAGTCCCTCATGTCAGTTGAGAGGTCGTATGAGGGCCAAGAGCCTCTTCATTCATTGGGGATCTACGAAGCAGTACCATCAGTGAAAAGTGTCTCGTTGCCCAGGAGAGAGAACTACTAAACAAACAAACCAATAAGCATACAATAGATAAAAAAGACTAAAAAATAGAAAAAATATAACTAATATATAAAAAATAGATAAAGAATAAAAATTAAAAATAAGAAATCTATGTCCAAGTTCCCTTTGGTGTGTTAGAGAAGAACAGCATCTTCAACAAATGGTGCTGGTCCAACTGGATGTCCATTTGTAAAAGAATGAAGTTACACCCATACTTATCACCCTGTACAAAACTTAAGTCCAAGTGGATCAAAGACCTTAACATAAGGCCGGTCACACTAAATCTACTAGAAGAAAAAGTGGGAGAAACCCTTGAACTAATTGGCACAGGCGACAACTTCCTGAACAGAACACCAACAGCTCAGGACTTGAGATCAACAATCAATAAGTGGGACCTCATGAAACTGAAAAGCTTCTGTAAGGCAAAGGACACTGTCATTCGAACAAAACGGCAGCCTACAGACTGGGAGAAAATCTTCACCAACCCCACATCTGACAGAGGGCTAATATCCAAAATCTACAAAGAACTCAAGAAATTAAATGCCCAATAAACAATGGTCAATACCACTTTAGCCAAATAAACTACTAATTTTGTATCAATATACAAAGGTATAAGGGCATATTCAATAATCTGCCCCTTCTTCTTGGACCTTCCTGTGCTATGTCTATATCTCATTTTTCTCAAGCCTATGCACTCCTACATAGGAGAGGAAGAAGGATACAGAAAAGGAAAAGTAGGAAGTCCCTGGGGCTAACCTCCAAAACCCATTAAACAGGACCATTTATCAGCTTGTAATCTCTTCCCCTAAATATCGGAGTTTTCAGTTATCCTTCAAATAACCAAAAAGAAGGGCGGAGAAACACCTTCCCCACCCTCTGGGCATGGGACATCGCTCTCTTAAAGTGACTTCCTGCTGATTTGGGTTGTAGTAGACCTGTTTGGGGCCCGAACCCAAATGGAAAAAATGGTTAAAAATGTTAGTACACTCCTTTTATGTTCAGTCCTTCTGTTCTCAGCTGTTTAGATGGCCTAAGGGGTTTGTAGGGAGAAGCTGATCTTGCAGGCTTCACTGAGGTTCCTGCCGGGGCATAAGATTGTATTGGATTACATCGGTATTGATCTTTGTATATTGATACAAAATTAAGATTATAGTTGGCCACAATGGTATTGACCCTTGTATATGGACGTAATATTAAGATTGTATTTGGCTACATAGGCATTGATCTTTGTATATTGATACATAATTAAGAGTATATTTAACCACAATTGAATAGATCTTTGTATATTGATACAAAATTAAAGGTAACGCTTCCTAATGGTATCATACCTAGAGATACTTAAAAATAAAATGTGAAGCTCTGGCCTCTTGATACCAACCGTCTAAAACGGTCTAGGATAGTTAAGTAAAACAAACTCCTAGTCATGCAAACATGTCACTTTGTTAGCTACTATGACAGTCTATCACAGATATTCTCTAAACTACCCAGTAATCAAATTGCTAAGAGACAAGCAACATTTGCTTATCTAAATACAAGAGATGGATAGGGCATCTTCAAAAACCCCAAGAGATCTGCAGAATATGGCATTTAAAGATGTTATCTTAAATTAAGATTTTCTTTTTTTTTATATCGAGACATATCAGCGCCTGACAGCACCCCCTATTCTACTCCAAGTAGAAGATAAGCATCGAAGAACCTCCACTGTAAGATGGTTGAATTAGTGGCAAGCCTATCTCTTGGCATGAAAAAAACCCCTTGCACCAACTGCAGACAGACTGCTGTCCAAAAAGGACAAAACTTGGTAGCAGGGAAGTCGACAGCCTAACTCTGCCAAGACAGGGTAGGTAAGTCCTTCATAACCCCGGCTCTACAACAAATGTCTGTCATAGAAACAGGACCCAAAGGCTGAAGACTGATGCAGGAATGTATGGAGAGAAAATGGGAACTGTCCAGGCAGTCATTAGTATGTCCTTTCTTAGTTTTGGAAGCTGCAGGCCCTGCACTTCCTATATAAGCAGATATATTTATCCCTCTCAGGTCTCTGAGGTGGTTGAAGAATAGACAGCTAGAGTCTCATAGTTAAATTTTGAGTTGTTTAGGAATCAAGAGGGTGTTATAGATCTAAGAAGATACTCTTAAAAGTGTGTTGCAAGTTAGTATGAATGTTGAGTCAGATATAGACCTTTAAACTCATGGAGATGGTTAGATAGTAGAATGTTAAAGTCAGAGGCCAAATATGTATAAACTGGACATTGGGAAGGTATACTGGGCCATTTAACTCTCATAAATGTGGCATATTTATATCTGTTGTTTTGTATAATACTTACTGTTATAAGAGAAGGAACCATCTGTTGGACTGAAAGGGGAAACTTCTGGGGGGAAGAGGGTGGAAGGGCGGGATTGGAAGGGGGAATAGGGAGGGGTTTGTGACTGAGATGTAACTTGAAGAAAAAAAAATAAAGTATTTAAAATAAAAAAAAGAAATGCAAACTAATAGTCATTCAAACTTGTCATTTTGTTAGGTACTAGTTTAGTGTATCACAGATGTTTTCTAAGTTAATCAGAAATCAAGTTGATAAGAGACAAGCAACATTTGCTTATTCAAATATATGGAGATAGATAGGTGGTCTTCAAAAACCTCAAGAGATCTGTAGAATATGGCATTTAAAGATGTTTTCTTAAGATTTTTTTTCATTTTGAGACATGTCAGCTCCCAACAGCATCCCCCTTCCCCCCATTCTACTCCAAGTAGGTGATGAACATCGAAGAATCTCCATTTGGAGATGGCTGCATTAGTGGCAAGCTAGCCCCGGGCAAGGAAAAGCCCTTGCTTCAACTGTATTCAGAATGCTTTCCGAAAAGGACAAAATTTGGAAGCAGGTTAGTTGAGAGCCTAGATCTGCCAAAACAGGGTAGGAAAGTCCTTCATAATTCCTGCTTTACAATACTGGGCCAAGAGGCTGAAGATAGATGCTGCAATGTTATAGGGAGAAATTGGGGACTGTCCAGTCAGCTAGTTGACTGTCATTTCTTTTTGGAAACTGCTTTGGGAGCTGCTTGCTCTGCACTTCCTGTTTATTCAGATATATTTATCCTTCTCAAGTCTCTGATGTGGTTGAAGTCTAGATAGTTACAGTCTCACAGTTAAGTTTTAAGTTGTTTTTGGATTAAAAGGATGTTCTGGGTCTAAGAAGATGTTTCTTTAAGTTGGTAATTGCAAGTTAGGATGGAAACTGAGTTAGGTATAGAACTTTAAACTCATTGAGATAGATAGATAATAGAATATTATTATTACTTGCCAAATACATGTGGACTGGACATTGGGAATGTATACTATACTTTATAATTTTCATTGTTGCCTAATTGTTCTTATTGTTTTGTATAGTATTTGTTGTTATAAGAAAAAGGGCCTTTTATCGGAGTAAAAGGAGGAGATATTGAGAGAAAAAAAGATACACCTTAAATTAAAAAAAAAAAAGAGGATAGGAGGGAGAGGGGAAAGAGGGTAGGAGGGTGGGGCTGAGAGAGGAGAAGAGAGGGGGTTATGATTGAGATGTAACTTGAAGAAATAAATAAATGTTGAAAAAAAATCATTGGTTAAAAAAAAATCACCTTGCTTTCCTAAACTACTGATGACCATAGCTTAGCCACACCAAAAAATGCACTATAAAGTAGATTGTTCAGACTTTTGATCATGAGGCCAATTGGGAACTGCAGTTTGCAGTTATGGTCAATGTCCAACGTCATCAGAGAGTATGTATTATGGTTAGGAAGGATGTTATATGTTCACTCACTGTTTATGTGATAATGGCTTGACCTCCAGTTGATGATGGTTCCTTTAGGAGGTGGAGCCTAGCAGAAGGAAGTTAGGTCACTGGGGTTGTGCACTTGAAGGGGATATTAGGGATGCACTCCCTTCTCTGTTTCTCAGCTACCTTGTGGTGAGCAGTCTCCTCCAATATGTCCTCTTGCCATCATATCCTGAGTTGTCACAGGCCCAAAGGAAAGGGGCCAAGCAACCAGGGATGGAAGCCCCTGAAACAGTGAGCCAAAGTTTAACTCTTCCTCCTGATCAATTGATTTCCTCAGGGGTTTGGTCACAGTAATCACATACATTTGAAACACTGTAAGTTGGAACCTTTGTTATTGGGGAAAGGAGATGGAGTGAAAAATACCAGTGCTTTACTTAATCTTCTGCTTCAGTTGCCAATGTAATGAAAACAAAGTTGCATTATAAAACAGTCCTGTCAACAACAACAACATCAACAACTTTCTTGAATAGCCCTCTATAGGTTCATATGTATGTGTACTTGGTACCCAGTTGGTAGAATTGTTTGGGAAGGATTAGGAGATGTGGCCTTGTTGCAGGAGGTGTGTCAATAGGGGTGGACTTTGAGGCTTCAAAAGTTTCTTGCCATTTCTAGTGTGTATCTCTTTGCCTCCTACTTGTGGTCAGAGGTGTGAATTCTTAGTTGTTCCTATGCCATGAGTTCAATCTCCTATCATCAACTCTAATCTTAAACAAAAACTTAATTAAATGTTTTCTTTTATAAGTTGCCTTAGTTGCAGTGTTTTGTCTTAACAATAGCAAAATAACTAATAATTGCTACTCTAGAAATTAAACTAAAAACTCCTCAACCAATCCCTCATGTCATAGCCCAATGTTATGTGTGCCTTTTGATAGCAAGCCACCATCTTTTTGGGAGAGGTAAACAAATTGCCAAACAGAGAGAGTATGAGTTTCATCATAGTCACAGAGCTAGTGGCAGAAGTCTGGGTTTGGCAACCCCACTCAAACATATTGCACATCAGTTCACCTTTATCCTGACTTAGATATTGATTCATGTGCAATCACAAATTCTCCAGCAGGAGCATGGAAGAAAGAGACATGTGTGCCCATGTCCTTCCTTTGCTAAGTTACTTACTTAAATGAAAGGTACTGTGGTAGCATTGTGGTGCAGTTTCCACACACATGGCTTAGGGTGAACACATAGTACTGAGGTGGGAGGATTTGAGTGGCAGATTTAGGCTCACCCACTCAGAACTGGTCTTCATTGCTAGGTACCTTGGTACTTGGGATTCTGCCCTTCAAAGCTGCTTCCACAGGGCTAGGATATTGCATTTTAGGATTCATTTTAATCTTAAATACATCCAGGAAATGATGAGGTATTACATCTCTTACCTAGGTATACTTCATCCACTTTGGTCCCATGGTTGATACTTTATCAATGGTGACTTCAGTGCACAGGGCAGGGAGGGGAATGGCCAGGGCAAGACATTTGTTTACTTATGGCACCTACAGTTGAAGCCTCTCAGCTGGCCACCTAAAGCTGCCTCCTGCCCTCTGCTCTGTCTTATGTGCATTCACAGTTAATCTTGTAGCAGAGTTCTTTCAGTTGCACAAACACTAAATTGCCTCAAACTAGCTTAATTTAAAATAAGGAGGAGGGGGCATTTTAAGGATCTGGGAAACTCATCAGTACCAAAGACAGGAAATTAGAGGTAGATGAGTCTCCTGTGAGCCGGAAGTTGGGTCAAATGGTCAGAAGTTGAGCGATGGATGGCTGTGCTGTTGTGTCTTTATCACATCCCTCCTTTGATAGGCTGGCTTCTCTGCTGAAGGTCTGTCCCGAGGCTCTGGTGCCAGCTCCAGTGCTATCATAGTGCCTGGTTTCTTCTGGAGCCTTTGGCTCAAATTTCTAAGTACTAATGTGGCTCAAGGCAAATCATGCACCAAGTAATTCTTTAGGTGTGCTGGAAGGTGGAGACCACAGAATCTGTTGTTTCCTGGCCCCATGTAGGCAAGAGTCACAGATTCAAGCAGGTGAGCTGGTGGCTATGGTCATGATGTTGTCAAAAGTTCCAAGGCCATTTAGGACTTGTCCCAGAAGGACTGGGGCTCACAAACCAGAGGGACAATGAAGAATCAATAACAAAAGAGCAGATGAGAATAAGGATATCCTTGGGGACACTAGGAAACCTGAATGGAGCCCAGAGTTTACCTAGAGTTCAGGTGCTCTGGGTTCTTGGTACCACAAACATGCCACTCTTATAAGATGTTGAGCACAGGGGATGTTGAGGGAAGTTTCTCTATGCCATCTTGTGGCTTTTCTATAAATACAAAACATTTTTTTTTTTAAAAAGAAAGAACAGAGTAAGAGGAACACTCTTCCATTGCTGGTGGGAGTGCAAGTTTGTACAACCACTATGGAAATCAGTCTGGCAATATCTTAGAAAACTTGGAATAGCTCAAGACCCAGCCATACCACTCCTGGGTATACATCCAAACTATTCCTCATCAAACCACAAGGACTTCTCATTATGTTCATAGCAGCCTTATTTGTAATAGCTAGAAACCGGAAACAACCCAGATGTCCCTCAATGGATGAATGGATAAAAAACAAAACAAACAAACAAAAATACATGGTATATTTACACAATGGAATACTACTCAGCTATCAGAAACAAGAAAATCATGCAATTTGCTGCCAAATGGATGGAACTAGAAAAGCTCATCCTGAGTGAGCTAACCCAGATCCAGAAAGATGCACATGGCATGTATTCACTTATAACTGGATTTTAGCCATATAGTACAGAATAACTATTCTACAACCAACAGACTGAAAGGAACAGGAACATGGACTTTGATACCTGTTAGTGGGATTCTTTGCCCTAGTGGAGTTGCCATGTAGGTCCCCAATGCAAGAAGAAGCTCTTAACCCTCATATGACTGATGAACTGAGGGGGGCTGAGATGTGGGGGCACCCCACACTAGAGGAATAGGGTGGAAGAGGGGGTAGAAGGGATGGAGGGTGGATGGGACCAAGAAAGGTAAAGGGAGGGGGCTATGATGGAGATGTAAGTTGAAGTAATAAATAAACATAAAAGAAAGATAAATCTTAAATTTAAAAAAAAGTGGATAAGAGGGAGAAGGGGAAGAGGGTAGGAGGGTAGGACCAGGAAGGGTTGGAGGAAGGGGACTGTGATTGAGATGTAACTTGAAGAAATAAATAAATTTCACACACACACACACACACACACACACACACACACACACACACACAC
>CAJQZJ010016246.1:2246543-2283705 GCA_907164525.1 Lophiomys imhausi | reverse complement strand
AGATTTTTTCTTTCTTTCTTTCTTTCTTTCTTTCTTTCTTTCTTTCTTTCTTTCTTTCTTTCTTTCTTTCTTTCTTTCTTTCTTTCTTTTTCTTTCTTTCTTTCTTTCTTTCTTTCTTTCTTCTTTCTTTCTTTTTGTTGTTTGCCTTCTTGTAGTAGAGTTGCTTCAATATTTAATGAAACTGATAAAAAAACTTTCATTCGTTGGCATTTAGCTAGAGGCTGCTGTGTCATGAAGACAGGTTTACTCAGGTAGACAGAGAATACAGTAGAAACTGTGTGCCATGAGCTTGGCACTGGCTGCTAAATTGCTCCAGATTCTTAGCATAGAATGTGGTCATTGCAGTTTCTTGCCCGGGACCAAGACAGAATTGTTGTTAGTCTGTGTTATCAGGCTAACTCCTCTAGGCAATAAAGGAGAGTCCTTGTATGCTTAATCCTGATGTAGGATTTAAACTCCAGACTTTAGAAAGTAGCCTATGTGTTAGACAGCAAGCCATACAAGGTGCAGACCAGAACCATTTCTTGGTACATTGAAGACAGTGAATCCAAAGGAATTCTGGGAAGGGATATGATGGGCTGGGGATCCCAGGCATTGGGGAATGACCAAGGGAGAAAACTGGTCCTCATCCATATGACTCCAAAGCCTCCAAAGACTTCTACTCTGGTTCTCTTGACCCTTCATAGCTTCACTCAGGATCTTCAGTGTTGAGCACAAGGACACATGCACACACACAAATAAACCAACAACCTAATACACAAACATGGAAAAACACAACAGGGAGAAGGCAGTTTCTGATCATAGAGCAGTTGACTATCATTAGGAAATTAGACTGCTGTCTGATTGTTTTGTTTATCTTTTTTTTAAAGCCGCACTGAACAGAATCTATCTTTAGAAAACATAGCTCAGGTACATATGAGATTTATTTGTACCAACTGTGTGAACGTGTAACATTAGTGCCTATCTAGGTATAGATGTTCAGAGTTAGAATGTGTCCACGCGTGGCTTTGTTCCCTGGTCACAGGTGTAATCTGCATGTGCTTATGTTTGCACAAATTCAGTGCTTCCTTGGAACAATTGTCCTAGCCATCAAGCTGCTGCAGTCGGGTAGCCAGACACACAAGGCCGAGCTGGTGTTGGAGGAGAGGACTTGTGTTTCCTGGGTCACTCGCTGTTTTGTAGGGGAGGTACAGTCTTTCCTGGAAAAGGTCTTAATTCACATGACATCAGACTATGAAGTAAGTGGCATTGTATGATTCATTCCTCAAGCATTAACTCAAGAAGTGCTCCTGGAATGCCTGCTGTGAGGTGGTGGCAGTTTTGCAGACAAGAGGGCTGAAGGGTGAGCACACAAATTCATTTTCTCAGAGTTTGCCTTCCACCATGGAGAGGGAAGATAGCAACTTCTAGTTACAGAGGGTCAGTGGTTAGCACTGGCAGGGCTGGGATGGAATGCCTAAAGGGAGAAGAGATATAGGGACAGGCAGATCAACAGCTTCTATTAGCATGGTCTGAGAAGACCACTGATGCAGAACATTCTAGCAGACATGAATGAATTGAGCAAGGGTATCCTTGAGGTACCTGAGGAAAAGAGCATTCCAGAATGACCAAGAAGTGAAGGAATAGAGTGCATGGTGTCTCCAGGGAACATGTAATTGTTTGCTTTCAGTGTGTGTGTGTGTGTGTGTGTGTGTGTGTGTGTGTGTGTGTGTGTGTATGTGTGTGCACTTTGTCTGTATCAACTGTACACCATATGTGTGCACTGACCTTAGAGGCCAGGGAGAGGGTGAGATCCCCTGGACTGGAATGAGGGAGCACTTATGAACCTCATTGTGCGTACTTGGAAGTAACCCTGGGTCCTCTGGAAGAGCAGCCAGCGTTCTTAACCACTGTGCCATGTCTCCAGCTCTCCCAAATAGTTTGATATAATCAGAATTTTCATGTGTAAGTAAATTCCTTTCCCAGTCAGATATATAGCAGTTTGGGAACTGGGATTTTACCTTTGGTGTATCTTTTGCCTTCATAATGTTGAACTTGTAACAGGTGCCTGACAGATACATGTGAAATTCAATAGGATTGATGATTTAAAATATTAAGCGAATATTAACTATAATTTAATGGCTGTGCAGCTGGCACAGGGCATTTTCCAAGGGCAGGGAAGACTTTGACTGCTTCCATTTTTCTTTTTCTGCTGCCTCTCCAGTAAGATTTTATATAGTCTCATCAGCTCAAATTAATAATCGAACACTAGCCAGGAAATGGTCTAATACTAGATATTTAATGGAACTTTTTCTAACTATAGAATATCCAAAAGATAAAAGTCCTTTCCTTTGAGATTCTTCAGTTAAGTAGAATCAAGGGGGTGATTACAGCTTCTAACAGTGCACAAAGGCACACTCAGCGTTTCAAGCTCATTGACATTTTTTATGATTGTCTCACAAAATACATGTAGCAAAACATCACATTATACACCTTAAATATATACAGTTTTTTAAAATTTCTAAATTAAACTTAAAAGCTAAGAGAAAAAAGAAAGGGGATGGTACATTTTGCTTTGGACTAAAGGGCTCTCTGATGAGGAGAGATGAGATTGGAATGAGGAATGAGTAGCCAGCACTTCCTGCATGTGAAGAGTCTGAGGACAGAGGAGATATCTGCAGGATAGATAATAGAAGTCAGAGCATATATGTCACTGTCTATGCAATATATTTCTCTAGCATTTTACAGTGGTGTAAAGATATCCAGAAGGGAGTAAGTGCAAAGGCTCTGCACTGGAAGTCCTCTTGCAAAAAGCCAGTTCATGTTAAAAAAAACATCTTAGATCCAGAATACCCTCTTAATTCCTAAACAACTCAAAATTTAACTGTGAGACTATAACTATCTAGTCTTCAACCACATCAGAGAACTGAGAAGAATAAATATATCTGATTATACAGGAAGTGCAGGGCCAGTATCTTCCAAAACTAAGAAATGACAGACAACTGGCTGCCTAGATTGTTCCCAATTTCTCTCCATACATTAGAACATCAATCTTCAGCCTTTTGGCAAATAATGATGCAAGTTAGGATGGAAGCTGAGTTGGATATAGAACTTTAAACTCATGGAGATGGATGCATAGTAGAATGTTAAAGTCAGTTGCCAAATATGTATGGACTGGACATTGGGAATGTATGCTAAGCGTTATAATTCTCATAATTGTGGCCTAATTATTTTTGTTGTTTTGTATTGTATTTGTTGTTATAAGAGAAAGAGCCATTTGTTGGACTGAAAGGGGGACCTGTTTGGGGGAAAATAACCTTAAACTTAAAAAAAAGGAAGCAGATGGAGGAAGTGTGAGGGGGGAAGAGTGTGGGAGGGTGGGATGGGGGAACAGAGAGGGGATTGTGATTGAGATGTAACTTGAAAAAATAAAAAAATTTTTTAAAAGGCCATTTCACTGAATTTTCATATAATGCGTTGTCTGTATAGCTCTGTCCATCCAAGCTAGACTTTGGTGATAAAGAGGACAAAGACCAAGTGAAAGAGCTTCACACTGTTATGACACCCTGTGAGCACATCCATGATTGATGACGCAAAGGAGGGGAGGTAACCCTTTTTTGATGTTTGAACTTGAGTTTCCTGAGTGTAAATCTCAGACAAAAGTTGGGATAGAAGCAGTTTACTAAAGAGCACCCAGATAAACTCACAAGAGAGGACACCCATAAACAGTCAGCTGTATAATCATCAAGACCTAGTGAAACTGACTTCATAGTCCTTGTTCACAAATGGTTGAAAAGATTCAAGCAGTGCCAACAGAGCCTGAAGGCAGGCAGGGATGCTATACAGTTGCTTTGGTGGTACAACCATGATGTAGCTCTATCAGGGAGAATACTCTTACATGGGCTTCTGTGAGGACACTTGGGCTTCCTCCCTAGGGATGCTGTGTGGAATAATTCAGAATGTAATTATCAGGCTCTTTATTTATACCTCCACCCTCCTGGGCTGAGGCTATCTTAGGACTCCACCTATCTTTTCTTTATTTTTTAAATGTTTATTTATTAATTCAAGTTACATCTCTATCATAGTGTCCTCTTTCTACCCCTCTCGGTCTTCCCACCCTATCCCCCCTCTCCCTCCTATCCTACTCCTCCAGAGTGGGGTGTCCCTACATATCAGTTCCCACCCCCAGATCAGCAGTCATATGAGGGCTAAGAGCTTCCTCTTGCACTGGGGGCCTACATGGCAGCTCCACTAGGGCAAAGTGTACCACTAACAGGTAACAGAGTCCATGTTCCTGTTCCTTTTATTGTGTTTGGTTGTAGGATAGTTATCCTGTACTATATGGCTAAAATCCAATTATAAGTGAATAGATGCCATCTGAGTTTGGGTTAGCTCACTCAGGATGAATATTTCTAGTTCCATCTATTTGGCTGCAAATTCCATGAATTCCTTCTTTCTGATAGCTGAGTGGTATTCCATTGTGTAAATGTACCACAGTTTTTCTATCCATTTGTCGGTTGAAGGACTTCTGGGTTGTTTCCAGTTTCTAGCTAATACAAATAAGGCTGCTGTGAACATAGATGAGGAAACTTCCTTGTGATTTGGTGAGGAGTCATTTGGATGTATACCCAGAAGTGGAATGGCTGGGTCCCGAGGCAGAGCTATTCCAAGTTTTCTAAGATATTGCCAGACCGAATTCCATAGTGGTTGTACAAGTTTGGACTCCCACCAGCAATGGAGGAGTGTTCCCCTTTCTCCACGACCTCGCCAGCCTATGCTGTCATTTGACTTTTTGATCTTAGCCATTCTGACAGGTGTGCGATAGAATCTCAGAGTTGTCTTGAGTTGCATTTCTCTGATGACTAAGGATGTTGAGCATTTTTTCAAGTGTTTCTAGGCCATAGAGATTCCTCCTTGTGAATTCTCAGTTTAGCTCTGTTCCCCATTTTTTGATTGGATTATTTGGTTTCTTGACATTTAATTTCTTGAGTTCTTTGTAAATTATGAATATTAGCCCTCTGTCAGATTTCATTTCCAGCCATCTTTGTATAATAAGGCTGAGCATGTTCCAGGACTACAGAATATTTCAGAAAGACACACTGACTCAGGAAGGCTTGATGTTGTGGACTGTTTGTGGTAACCTCCAGCTTGTCACTGGGCAGGAAAATTCCCTTGCTTCAACTGTAGACAGAATGCTGTCCAAAAAGGACAAAACTTGGAAGCAGGCAAGTTGACAGCCTAGCTCTGCCAAGACAGGGTGGGCAAGTCCTTCATAATTCCTACTTTACATTTAATGTCTGTCAGAGATCCTGGGCCAAAAGGCTGAATGAAGACTGATACTCCAACATTATGGAGCAAAACTGGGGACTGTCCAGGAAGCCAGTTGTCTATCAATTCTTAGTTTTGGAAGCTGCTTGCTCTGCACTTCCTGTATATTCAAATATATTTATCCTTCTCAGGTCTCTGATATGGTTGAATACTAGATAGTTATAGTCTCACAGTTAAGTTTTAAGTTGTTTAGGAATTAAAAGGATGTCCTAGGTCAAAGAAGATGTTTTTAAGTTGATAATACACATTAGAATAGAAACTAAGTTAGGTATAGAACTTTAAACTCATTGAGATAGACAGACAACAGAATATTAATATCAGTTGCCAAATATGTATGGGCTGGATATTGGGAATGTATGTTGTACCTTATAAGTTTCATAATTGTGGCCTAATTGTTCATGTATATGTATATATTCTTCAGGGAAGCACTATACACATAGCACTCAGTGTTGATAACTAGTTTTAAAGATGGGTAAGACTCTGTGATCTAAGCCATATGTATGTGTGTGTGTGTGTGTGTGTGTGTGTGTGTGTGTGTGTGTGTGTATGTGTGTGTGTGTGTGTGTGTGTGTGTGTGTGTGTGTGTATGCAGAGTCCCAAACTGTGGCAGCCACCTAGTTTTGTTACCCTTAAAACACACCCGAGCCACCTTCTTTCCTAGATCTCTGCTCCTTTTTAACTCTTAGTTTTTTACTGTAAAACCTAGATTTCTCTAACCAATAGAAAAAAAATCTATCAAGAATTTTTCAAGACACTTCAAGAATTTATGTATCTACCATCAACTTTTGACAGTGTTATTTGGACAATCTGAATAATCCTAATATTGATTTAACTTTTTAAATGTATTTGTAGATGTTTTACCATAATGCCATCATGAGTAGCAGGAGGTTCTAGTCATTTTTTTTCCTTTATCAAACTCCTACATGATGTTGTGTAAGTACTGGTCCTTAATGTGTGCCATGTGCCTTGTAAGTTCTACAGACCAAGTCTTCTTCTTTCCAGTGTGGCAGTCAGTCTGCGTTCACATTTCTAGAGAGCTACAGAGGAGTCCAGATTTTTTTCAAAGCATACCCAAGAGTATCTATAATGCAATCACTTTCCAATCCGAATTTCCATATGTGCTGGTTGTCATTGACACTTTGAGAGATGATACCAAATACCTCTATTTATTGACTTTTTTATGCGTAATCTATTGGTCCATACAATAAAAGAAGGACATAAAGGATCTACGGTGGAGTAGGTAGGGATTGGAATGCATCATCCCTGACCCAGAGAGGTAAATCATGCTCAATTAGGACAGAATGTCACAGCACCATGACATCATCATTCTTTCTACGCAGTGCGCTGTGGAAGCCTCCTCCATGCTGTGCACACAACTAAGTTCCTCATCGGAGGTTTCCCTATAACCATCTGAGGAAAGGTGGCTGAGCGGGTGATGTGTGATGCATTCTTCAGGGAAGCACAACACATGTAGCACTCAGTGTTGATAACTAGTTTTGAAGATGGGTGAGACTCTGTGACCTGAGCCACATAACTGTGACCTTAGAGTAGGCACTGTAGAGAGTCTTTTTTCCTCTTTTTTTTGTCAGTTACACCAGTGTGCTTCATTATGTACAGTTTATTCATTCCTGTTCCTGGATAATTCCTTTATGTATATATTTCTCTTTTACTTTTGAGATTATAATAAAGTTACATCATTTCCCCCTTCCCTTTTCTCCTTGGTCTCTTTCAAATTCATGGCCCCTTTTCAATTAATATATATATTTAATATATATATATATCTATATATATATATATATATATCTTTTTCCTGCTCCCCGCATTCCTTAGTTGTCTGTAGTTCTTTCTGTGGATTATGTGGGATTTCTCTCATCTTCTTTGGCATATCTGTTGGTGTCATTCTTGTTCAACTAATGATTAGGCAGTCATGATGGCAAGACTTTGAGGGTGTAGCTTCTGACATCACAGGATACACAAGCTCACAGCAAACTCCCTGGTCTTCTGAATCTTACAATCTTTTTGCTTTCTCTTCTGCAATGTTCTCTGGGCCTTAGGAGCAGGAGTGTTGGATAGATGTCTGCATTGGGACTAGGCCCCACAACTCCTGCCTGTGCAGAATCTTGGTGTTATGCTATGCTCACAGGGCCAAGAAAGAGCTTATGTAACTTAAATTTGTGATTTTAGTAGCATGTCCACTGACAGCATTTTTTTAAAATCACATTGTGCAGTAGCCCTTCCACTAACTCAGGACCTGGATAAATCTTTCCTTCATTTGTTCCTTCAAATGAAGACAGTGACTAATAGAAAATTAGTCTTCTCTGCAATGACTAATAGAAAGTTTAACCATGGCAAAGATTTTTTTTTTTGCTTAATCTTTGCAATTAATTGATATCCTTCCTCAATCTTTTCTCTTCCTGTCTTTCCTCCCACTTTCTTCCCTTCCTTCCTTCTGCCAATCCACCCATCCACTCATTTACCCGTTCCTGAAACCATGTATCCATTTGTCCATCTACCTATCTACCCACCCACCCATCCATGTGCATGCATGTATTACATAACTGTTAGTCCTACTTACAGTTTTCTTGATGTTTAGGTTTTCTTCTGTCGGTTGAATTTGTCTATATTGTTTTAAGCCATCTGGAATCACACTCAGATGTATCTTATACCTGAAGGAGAACCTATGAAGCCAAGTATAAAAGTGACATCAAGCATGGCCCAGGAGTAGTCACAACAATGAGACTCAGCAACAAAGTGTAATCAAGTATGTAACTGGAGAGAGTAAACATTCTTAGTCCAAAAGAGATGAGACAATAAGGAAAGATCAGAGCAAAGGGAGACCAATGCCCATTAGAATAAACATTAGACCCTGTTGCACCTTTTGTAGTGTAGGTTATGTGGGTACATGGCTCAAATAGGCCTGGGCAGTCCAGCCTGTATGGCACTGCCATTTGCAGTTCACAGAGCCACTCTCTTGGCCTCACTCCACTCCGTGCCCACAACTTCCCGGTGCAGATGTTCTACATTCCTGGCATCTCAAATATCCTGCTCAGCTTTACACGTTGCCTTTTTAGGGTCCCCCTGTAAGGGTTCTGGCCCTGGT
Organism: Lophiomys imhausi; assembly: GCA_907164525.1. Taxonomy (NCBI): domain Eukaryota; kingdom Metazoa; phylum Chordata; class Mammalia; order Rodentia; family Muridae; genus Lophiomys; species Lophiomys imhausi. Next base: position 2,275,298 of record CAJQZJ010016246.1, on the reverse strand, counting down.
ACACTGTCTCTTTGGCTTTTCTCTTGGATCTTTTTGTAAGCCATAATGGTCTTATAACTCTTGAATTCTACATATATGAAAGATCCGTACTATGTGAAGTTGGACAACTTCTGAGGCCTAGTTGCAGTGTAATTAATTGGTGTAGACTCTGAGTTCTTGTTTGACTGACCCTAGGATAATGTCTCCATTGGCTGGCCCTTTTCCAGCAGCACACCCTCAGGCTTTTGTCTTTTTAGACACCTTTTTTATGCTTATTCATTACTTCAGGTTACATCTCCATCACAGTGCCCTCTTTCCACCTCTCCCAGTCCCGCCTTACCACCCTCTACCCCCATCCCTTCCATCCCACTCCTCTGGAGTGGAGTGTCCCTATATAACAGTCCCCCGCCCCAGTTCAGCAGTCAGATGAGGCCAAGAGCCTCCTCACACACTGGGGGTCTACAAGGCAGCACCACTAGGGCAAAGTGTCTCATTGCAGGTGTAGGTATATAGGTGTGTTTCTGTCTTTGGAATGTGAGTGAGCTGAGACCTGTGTGAGGAAGAGATGATGGATATGCATTGTACCTAGCCTCAGGTAGATTATTGGCAAGCATTGTCCCCAGGAGGGATATGCCAGGGGCTTGCTCCTCATGGGTGTTCTTCTATTTGTCCACTTTGGACGACCCTTTGCACCTGAGGTCACAATAACCTCTACACCCACTAGTTTCCATATCCCACAGAGCTTTCTTGACCTCGAGAATTCTATACCATTGTACACTGTATTTATTTCCTTCTCAATAACTTACATTTCTTTTTCAAATAGGAATTTTCATGATATTTGGAACAAGACCCTAAAATGTTCTATATTTTAAAATCATTTCAAAATGAAAACACTAAGTAGTACATGTTCTTTTTTTAGATTTTTCTATATTTTAGAATCATTTCAAAATGAAAACACTTAATAGTACATACTCTTTTTTAAAAGATTTATTTATTTATTTATTATGTATAGTCTGCATGCATGTCTGCAGGCTAGAAAAGGACACCAGATCTCATTATAGATGATTGTGAGCCACCATGTGTTTGCTGGGAATTGAACTCAGGACCTCTGGAAGAGCAGCCAGTGCTCTTAACCTTTGAGCCATCTCTTCAGCCCAAGTAGTACACATTCTTATAGAAAATACAGTTAACCAAATGTAAGAAAGCAAATTTTACCACCACTTCTCTAAGGCTCTTTACTATGTTGATTCAGTAAGCAACTTCCAGATTTCTTTCACCTAGTTGTTACTATAATGTAAATGTTTATGTGTACAAATTCACATATGAACATATATTCACACACATATTTATAAAGTATATATACTGTTGTGTAAAATTTTTTGTTAGTATGTTATTAGAATTTTTTGTAGTAATAAGTATTTTTCTAAGACATTATAGAATTTGCTTTTTGGGATATGTATTTTGTTTTTGTTTGTTTGTTTTTGTGATAGGGTCTCACTATGAATCCCTGGTGGGTCTGAAACTCAACAGAGATCTACCTGCCTCTGTCTCCTGAATGCTGGAATTAAAGGGGTGCACCACCACACCCATCCTTTCCCTTCATGTTTTCCTTTGTTTTTTGTTTTTGGTTTTTTTGTTTGTTTGTTTGTTTTTACTATTTCTCAGTTCAGGTTCTAAAACAGAATCATTTGGGATTTTTTTTTTTTAATTCCAAATCCCAGACTGTGCCTTAGCTCAATTAAAGCAGACTGTCTTGGGGATTGGCTTCTGGCATCAGCATTTTAATAGCCCTGTGGGTGGTTCTAATCAGAAGCTGAGCCTGGAAAACATGGTCGATTTCTCTGTTTTATTAATCTGTGTTTTAGCAAAATTAATTGTGATCTGAATTTTGGTTAAAGAACTGGTAACATTTAGTTGTCATTAAACTAAAAATGTATAACTACAAAAGTGTCTAGTACATGAAGGGTTAAAGTTGGTGACAATCTAAATATTTTTGTTACACATTGAACTTGAATGTGTACTCCATATTTGGGAATCTTTTGTCCTCATCTGTTATATGACTTTTCCTGTGGTAACACAAGAGCTGTCCACTCCAGATAGGGCATCCACACAGACCAAGGAAATGATTCCACACAAATCTAATCTTGGAAAACCATTGACTTCATTGAGGTTACTTACAGAGTATGGGTGTAAGTAACCACTCACAGGAGTTAGGTGACTGAAAGCTGCTGTATTGTGGAAAAGCTCCCCTTAGCATGGGTGATAACTCTCAAAACTTGTGTCCAGAATACTTTCCAAAATGGACAAACTTGGAAGCAGGTAAGTCGGCAGCCTAGCTCTGTCAAGACAGGGTAGGAAAGTCCTTCATAATTCCTGCTTTACAAGTAATGTCTGTCAGAGATACTGAGCCAAAAGGCTGAAGATAGATGCTCCAATGTTATAGAGAGAAATTGGGGACTGTCCAGGCAGCCAGTTGTCCATCATTTCTTAGTTTTTGGAAACTGTTTACTCTGTACTTCTTATTTATTCAGATATATTTATACTTCTCAGGTATCTGATGCAGTTGAAGACTAGATAGTTATAGTCTCACAGTTAGGTTTCAAATTTAGGAATTCAAGGGATGTTCTGAGTCTAAAAAGATGTTTCTTTAAGTTTGTAATGCAAGTTAGGATGGAAACTGACTTAGGTATAGAACTTTAAATTCATCAAGATAGATAGATAATAGAATATTATTATTATTATTATTAGTTGTCAAGTACATGTGGACTGGACATTGGGAATGTCTGTCATACCTTATAGTTTTCATAATTGTTTCCTAATTTTTAAAAAAATGAGATATAACTATATTTGCAAAAAAATTGCATTTGATGGATTTTGAGGCTTGTTCCAGGTCTTATCCTCTGTGATGTGTGCACCACCCCTTTCTAATTGAAAATAAATTTACTTTTTATAAAGTAAAAAACAAAACAAAACAAAAAAAGAGCTGTGTCCCTGGAGCCCCACACACAACTTGAGTGAAGCTCCACAGAGAAGAGTTTTCTGGTTAGCAGCTGTCTACTTGTTTTATAATTTTGGAGAGAAGTATGAGTGAAGTAACCTTCTAAGCTTCCTGGGCCGTAGCCTCCTCAATGTCTGCGCTTTTCCACTGGAGGTAGTCTCACTAGGATGGAATACCTACTCAATGACATATCTCTTCTTTTCCTTAGTTGTGTAACAGTCCCCCAGTTGTCTTCTGACAATGCATTTAACACATCTTTGCTGTCAATCTAATGGATTTTTTGAGATCACCTGCTCAATAATGATACCTATTGGGGAAGTGGGCAGGCAAGTGAGATTGTGGATCTGCCTCTCTGAGAAGGACTCTGGAGTCACCTGAGTGGGCTATGGACTTAGTAACTGAAGAACTTTGACAAGAGGTTAAGGGACCTGTTCACCAAGCATCCAGTTGTGCTGCCTGAGAGTGAATATGAAGTACCAAAGGGACAGGATATGGAATTGAACTGAAATGAGTTCTGGATGCCCTGTTGATTTCAGGTCTCTTGTCTGTCTTCTTGCTGGAGGGTGGTTGTGCTGTGATTTTTATATCATGAAGCTTCTTTTTGAATTGCCTTACTTGGCCCAGGGAAAGATGGCAAAATGAGAAGCATAACAGTGAATTTTGGGTCTCTTGTGGATTAAAGTGTGATTTTGGACTGTATCACTATCCCAGCATGGTATCCTGTTGCTCTAGTTCAGTGGTTCTTAACCTCTGGGCCATGACCACTTTGGGGTCACATATAAGATATTTACATCATGATTCATAGCAGTAGCAAAGTTGCAGTTATGTAGCAAAGATAATTTTATGGTTGGGGGTCACCACAACATGAGGGACTGTATTAAAGGGTTACAACATTAGGAAGATTGAAACCCATTGCTGTAGTTTAAAACCTCATCTTGGAGAATTTTAGTGAATTGGAAATTATAGGCTTGCGGCTGAACACCAAACAAAGTGGGACAATGACTTATAGGTCACTTAATAATCCAGGGGTCTCTAGAATGGAGCGAATTAAGTGGTTATTCATACAAGAAAAGCAACTCTTGCTCTCAGGAAGTGGACTCAGGAAGATCAGGAGTTTATGGTCATCCTCAGCTATATAGTGAGTTTGATCTTCCCTCCCTCTGCTTTTCTGTGTCTAGACTGCATCACTGATTAGGGAGTCTCAGAGCACTTTGAGATGCCCCACAACAAACACTTCTCCATTTACTGCCAGCTATCCTTTGGATGCTGTGTCTATCATGACCATTCTTGCATCTACTCTGGAGTGCCACTCAGACCATGCCAATTTCCTCCTTGATGAGTTGCCTGCTTCTACCTCGAAACTCTTTGAGTAAAGTGGGGACTTAGTATTGCTGCAGACAGCTACTGTGCTCACACGCATTGCTGCACCACAAGCAAGCTGCTTTCTTAGATGTCCAGTCACTAATGGCACATGGCTACTGACTTTGCCAACTCAGGTCCTTGAGAGAAGCTGATTCTGCTTCTGCATTGGGTGTGGAAGATCTTAGTGAGGCCTCAGTTCACAAGGACCCACTCTCTGGTGAGGTCAAAAGTCTATATGTTTAGTGGTTTTTCTGTGTGTTCAATGATGTCTTCAGTACTCATTGAAGTTTGCTTCCTCCCTTCTAATCCATAGGATTTTAACATATCTTTGTGGCCTGACTATACTGCTTCAGATCCTGGGATAAGAAGTAAGGTCACAGAGGAGTATCCTGGGCTGCTCTGGGCCTAGGATGAAGCTGCCAGGCTTTTCTATGAAAGATGCCCACATACTTTTTGGCAGTTTGGAGAATTTCCTTCTCATTCAGATTTGACTGATGCTTGGCTTTGTCAAGTATATTTTCCCATAATTACTGAAATCAGTATACCAAAGTGTTTTTAATCTGTGGACTTGGTGAATGAAGTTCATAGACTTTCAAATATGAAAACAATCTTGCATCTCTGGAAGACCCCAAATCATGGGGGGAATCATATTTTCTTATCAGTTGCTATAGAATTTGCTGTTATTTTATTTATGAACTTTGGCATGCATATTCAGTAGATGAGGGTGGTCTTGTCTAAACTGGGTGCCAAGTTTTCACTGGACTCCTGGTTAGGATCAGGGCTTGTGTTTTCTCATTCTCTAGGACAGAAAGATGGTACAAGGTCAGAAGTGTCTGTTTCCTGAAACTGGGTGGTAAAGTTTTTTCTTTCTGGAAAAATATTACTAGTGCTTTGGTTTCTTTATTAGTAAAAAGGTTATTCTGGAATCCAAGACACACATTCAACACACCCAAACACTCAAATATACACTCACACACTCTCACATAGACACACACTTAACATACCCAAACACCCAAATCACTCATTCATCCTCACACAGACATACACTCAGTATATGCAAACACATCTAGACACCTTCACCCTCACCCAGACACACATTCAACACACCCAAACCTAACATCCCCACACTCATCCTCCACACACACCCACACTTATTTGTCCTCATTCAAACACACACTCCCAAGCACTCCCCATATATACACACAAACATTCCCATACACACCCACCCTTACCCAAATACATACTCACATTTGAGCACATACATACTTATACTTACCCAAACACAGGCTTACATATAAGTTATGTCCAAACACACACCTCACACATTCATCCAAACACATATGTTTACCCAAAAGCACACTCTCTCTCACACACACCCCATTCACAGACACTGAAACACACTGCTCATTTGTTGAATTATATGCATTGGATTTTCCTCTTTTATAACTATTTACTGAGGAATAGAAATATTAGGTTTGAGCCAGGTGTGGTGGTGCATGCCTTTAATCCCAGCACTCAGGAGGCAGAGACAGGTGGATCTATGTGAATTTCAAGGCAGCCTGGTCTACAAAGTGAGTCCAGAACAGCCAGGTCTTATTACCCAGAGAAACCTTGTCTATAAAACAAAACAAAAGTGGTAGGTTTGAATTACAACAGCAATGCCTTTGGTCATCTCTAACTTGGGAGTGAAGTATATTCTTTACACAGCTACCAGATCCTGTTCTGCTGGTGGGGTATTATTGTGGGTTGTTCAGGGCCTTTATGCATTTAAAGTTATTTATTGGCTCCCCATAAGTGTGGTGACACCCCAGATAAAGACATTGTCATGTATACCTGTCTTTGTTGTGTGAAACTTGCTCTACCTAATTTAAAGATGATTGGTTGAATAAAGTGCCTGCAGCCCAGATTGGGTACAAAAGAGATAGACAGGGAGAAGGTTCACAGGCTTTTGGAGAGGAGAGAAGCTACTCAGGAGGAGGAGGGGGAATAAGACAAGATACTATGGGTTAGGCAAAGAAAAAGTAGACAGTGGACATTAGGGGCTGGCTCTGAAGATCAGCATGGTATTGAGAGAAGTACCCCAATGGAAACTTGCAAGTATTAATGGAGTTTTATCTGGGTAGGTAGAAAGTTAGCTTAGAGGATTAAGATTTGCCTAGCTCCAGGGTTTGAGGTTTATTAAAATGTAACAGATCTCTATGTGTGTTTATTTCTGGCAGGTTAGCTAGGGATTAACTTCACCACCCAAATAATCATGAGTATCAATTATAAAAATTAATATAACCATCAAAAGGGTATCTTGCAGGGGTGGGGATAGTGTAAGCTTCAACAACTTTTGTTCTGAGAGAATCAACAGATAGACAAACCCTTACCTAAACTAACTAAAAGACAGAGAGAGACTATCCAAACCAATAAAATAAGAAATGAAAAGGGGAACATAACAACAGACACCTGGGGAAATCCAGAGAATCATAAGGACATACTTTAAAAACTTGTACTCCATCAAACTGGAAAATCTAAAAGAAGTGGATAGATTTCTCAATACTTATCAAAGTTAAGTCAAGATCACACAAACAATTTAGTAGCCCTGTAACCATTAGTGAAATAGAAGCATTTATTAAAAGTCTTCCAACCAAAAAAAATGATAATAATTAATACCAATACTCCTCAAATTATTTTGGGAAATGGAAACAGAATGAACACTGTGAAATTCATTTTATAAGGCCACAGTTACCCTGATACACAAATGTCATAAAGACTCAACAAAGAAAATTAAAGACCAATTTCCCTCATGAACATACATGCAAAAATACTCAATAAAATACTTACAAATAGAATCCAAGAACACATCAAAAAGTTCACTCATCACGACCAAATAGGCTTTTTTCCAGGGATACAGGGATGGTTCAACATATAAAAATCAGTAAATTTAATCCACTATATAAATAAATTGAAAGAAAAAACCCACATGGTTACCTCATTAGATGCTGAAAAAGCCTTTGACAAAATCTAACACCCCTTTATAATAAAAATCCTAGAGAGATTAGGGATGCAAGGCACATAACCAAACCTAATAAAGCCAACAGCCAATATCAAATTAAATGGGGAGAAACTCAAAGCAATTCCACTAAAATCAGGAACAAGACAGGGTTGTCCACTCTCTCCATATCTGTTTAATATAGTACTTGAATTTTTAGCTTGAGCAATAAGACAACTGAAGGAAATCAAGGGGATACAAATTGGAATGGAAGAAATCAAAGTGTCATTATTTGTAGATGATATGATAGTATATGTAAGTGACCCAAAAATTTCACCAGGGAACTCCTATAGCTGATAAACACTTTCTGCAAAGTGGCTGGCTACAAGATTAACTAAAAAGAAAACAAAACAAAGCAAAATCAGTCCCCTATTATACACAAATATCAAACAAATTGAGATATAGATCAAGGAAACAACACACTTTACAATAGCCTCGAATAATATAAAATATCTTATGATAAAACTTCAAGTCTTTAAAGAAAGAAATTGAAGAAGATATCAGAAGATGAAAAGATCACCTATTCTCATAGATGGGTAGCGTGAACATAGTAAAAATGGCCATCCTACCAAAAGCAATCTACAGACTCAACACTGAAGGTATCACCATCCCTGTTTTCAAGTTATACTCAGAATTATAGTAATAAAACTGCATGGTATTGGCAAAAACCAGACAGGTTTGTCAATGGGATGGAACTGAAGACCAACCCTTAAATTCACATACCTATGGATACTTGATTTTTGATGAGGAAACCAGAAATACACAATGGAAAAAAGGCATCTTCAATAAATAGTGCTGGTGAAACAGGGTGGCTACATGTAGAAGAATGTAAAGAGATCCATATTTATCATCCTGTATAAAACTCAAGTCTAAATAGATCAAAGACCTCAGCATGAAACCAGATACACTGAGCCTGATAAAAGAGAAAGTGTTAGCCTTGAACACATTGGCACAAGAGATAACTTTCTGAACAGAACACCAATAGTGTAAGAAGTAAGAACAACAATTAATAAATGCGACCTAATGAAATAAAAAAAAAAACTGTAAGGCAAAGGACACCATCAATAGGACAATCTGGTAGCCTACAGAATGGGAAGAGTTTTACCAACTCCACATCCAATAGAGATCTAATATCAAAAATATATTTATTTTTGATGTATTTCAAGAAACTAGATTTCAAAAAACCCCAATTAAAAATGGGGTACAGATCTAAACAGATAATTCTCAGTAGAGGAATCTCAGATGACTCAGAAGCACTTAAAGAAATGCTCAACATCTTTAGCCATTAGGGAAATACAAATCAAAACTACATTGAGATTCCATCTTACACCTGTCAGAATTGCTAAGATCAAAGCCCCAAGTGACAGCTCATACTGGTAAGGATATGGAGCAATGGGAACACTCCTCCATTGCTGATGGGAGTGCAACTGTACAGCCTCTGTAGAAATAAATATGGTGGTTCCTCAGAAAATTGGGAATGGATACACCTCAAGATCCAGCGATGTTACAAGGTGACTTTTATTATTTTTGTTTTATTATTCACTCTAATTATTTTAGTATATTTATTACCTCTTCCTCTTTTCCAAACCTTGTTCCTTCCAATCCTCCAACACTATGTGGGAAAGAAAGAAGGAAGGCTAAAGAAACAAAGGACTTCTTTTTGAGCTACTTCCTGCTGATTAGGGTTGTCCAGTTCTTTGGGGGTAATACCATTCTCAGTAGTCACAATATCCAGAAGTCCAGCAAACCAGCAAACAGCAGCAGGAAGAGCCAGCAGCAGTTTGGGGTAGTAGCCACAGCAGGAAGAGCAGCAACCTCTTTCTTCTACATAGCACCCCCTCTCTTCCCAGGGCTCTGGCTTTTTATCCCTAGGTCCTCAGAATTTATGTGCTGCAAATGGCTAAGCCACACCCCTACTGGCTCATACACCCGGGGACTAACTGAAGCAGCCCCATACCTGAGATTAAACAAAAACATTTTCATAACTTTTTTTTAAATAAACAAAACTCTTACCACACAACTATACCACTCTTGGGCATATACCCAAATGATTCTCCATCCTACCACAAGGACACTTGCTCAACTATGTTCATTGTGACTATTCATTATAGTCAGAAACTGGAAACAATTTACATATCCCTCAATGGAGAGTGGATAAAGAAAATGTGGTACATTTACAAAATAGAGCATTACTCAACTTTAAAAAAAATGACATCATGAAATTTGAAGGTAAATTGATGCAGCTTGAAAAAAAATCATTCAGAGTGAGGTAACCCAGACCTAGAAAGACAAATATTGTATGTATTATAAGCAGATATTAGCTGTTAAGTAAATGAGAATCAAACTACCTTCCACAGATCAAAAGAGGTTAGGTAAAGAGGAGGGATGGGGGAACTCATAGTTCTCCCTGGGAAGGGGAAATAGAATATATTTTGTTGTTGGGCTGGAGCAGGTAGGGAAGGGAGTAGGAGGGATCAGGTGTGTCTGTTTGTATAGGGGAAGGGATGGAGAGAGAGTGTGTGTGAAGAGAAATAGCTGGAATTGGGAGGCATTTAGGGGCAATTTGGAAACCTAGTGCAGTGGAACCTTCCTGGAATCTATGAGGGTGGCCCTAGTGAGGAATCCTAGTAATGGAGGATAGGGAGACTGAACTGGCTATTATTTCTAACCCAGGAAAGGACTGCATATCATTGAGCTGAGTTGTTGGCAGAGGGGGTTCTGTGGCAATCTCTAAACAACCCAGGCAGATGCTGGAGCAGAGGGTCACTCTCTGAAAACTGACATCAGAGCCCCATTGCCAAGGATAACATCCATACAACTGAGGTCAAGCTGATGCCTGCATGGAGCCTTCACAACTACATTCTAGTCTCTTTGCTGGAAGAAGGTACTCTGTAGGCTATGGGAAAAGAAACCTGGATACCAGAACAACCACAAAACTCTCGACCTGTCGCGTCCCCCTCGACCAGCAAGGACGACGCAACTCGCAAAAGCTCTTCTCAAGCAGTTTATTCAGGTCCCTTGAAAACAGTCTTCCGAATGCCCGGGCAGACCCAACCCACAGGCTAAATACTATATGAACAGCCAATCAAGTAAAGCCACGTGGTGCTATCTTAGAGGCCCACGTATGCGGAAGCAAGCCAGATCAGCGGTCTTAGCCAAATATGGACTTGTTTACCACCGAGAGCGCTCACTGTTGGGCTGGTGGAAGGCGGAAACCGGCGCCATCTTTAGGGCGCGGCACGTCGCAGCTCTCTACAGTTCCCCCTTTTTTATTTTTTCTAAAGATGGTAGAAGTCCCTGGAAAGGCTTCGTAATCCCCCTATCTGGGGATCTCACGGTGGGCCTGAGCCTGTAGGAGGGCGGTGCTCAAACTCTTACCCGTCTCTGGCTCAGCCTCCCCACTCAGCACTGCCCTGTCTTAGGTGGTCGAGACTTACCCGTCTACTCCGTCATTGACTTGCCAGACCTTAATACCCGTGGAACGAATACCTCAGTGGGCAGGGACTATGCTCAGTGAAGATTTAAGGCTTCATGGCAGCGAGCCATGCCTGAGGGGACTGGCCCGCCTCAATGGCGACAAGGGCCTGTATAATCATGGCTGCATTACGCTTTTGTGTGGCTCTCATTTTGTAGATGCACCATAGGCAAACCAGACAGGCTAGTATCATCAGTATTGCCAAAGAGCCTACGCCCGCCCACTCCTTAAGATGATCCATAGCCGTCTGAATCGAGGAAGTCAAACCAGTGGCCAGGCTCAGATCCACCCGAGTGGAATTGATGTGGACGATTGTCGCTCTCAGCTCTCTCATCAAATTTTCAAACTCAGCCGACCAATCCTGTAAGAGGAACTTTGACAATTGTCTAGACAGATTAGCCGCTTTTGTAAAATTTTGATACTGCACCGAAGTAACACACAAACCTTGCATTTTCCACTCACACCCCAATTGTACTAGTTGCCAAAGAGAATCAATCTGTTCTTGTATTAAATCTATGCGTTGATTAACTATCATAAGGCCTCCTTTGAGATGAGAATTCATAGAGGTCTGAGTATCCAATGCCTGTGCTACAGTGGCTGAGATGTTATTCAGGGCATTGGCAGTCTGTATAGAACTAGACAAGGCAATAGCTGAGGCAGTAGCCCCCACAGCAGCAATAGTGATGGCAGTAACAATAGCTGCAGTGATGCCAAAATCTCTTTTAAACCTGAATAGCATCATGGTATTAGGGGCCTCTACAGGAACTGGTACATATCGAGGCATTCTAGTCACCACAGCCACAGGAAAGGCTGTGGCGTTCCAGCATAGGGCATAAAAACATGTGCCCGGAGTGCATACTAACTTTTCTTCACCCAAGGATGCACTCCCATTACTTACAATCCACAGAAAAGGAGGCCAGAGACATACTGGCAAAGCTGAAAAGGTCTTGTTGTGGTAAGAATGAAACAAAGATTTCCAAGTACCAGAGCCACTACCGCTAGAAAGATCCAATTTGGTAGCGGACCTTAGGGAAAAATTACCTCTTTGATAAATTCCTCCCCCAAGCATAATGACAGGTCCCAAGTCCATGCAACTTCCATTTACTCCACACAAAAGCCACAAATCAAAAGGATTGGTGGCAGTCTGCTGAGGATCCCTAGTAGATATATCAAGCATTCCTGTACAAGACTTATTCGCTATATTACTAATCATGGGGCTAAAGGAAAAATAATCTTCTTGAACCCAAACTGCTCTGCGCTCCTGACATCCAGTCCAGGGAAAAGGTCCTTCCTCTCCTGTGGATCCTCTACAAAAAGGTGCCCAGCGTGGCTGTCTGGGGGGGTCCCGGTCAGAGACTCGTGTGGTCCACCATCCTTCAAGGCAAGAACCATTGCCTGAAAACAAACCACCACTCCTACCCCCAAACCTCAGTTGTGGTAAAAAAATCTGCTGACTGCTGAGACAATTTAATGCATTCTGTATCATCTGACCTATTGAAGCTCATTAAAAATCACAGACTACCCTTCAAGCTGACATTTCTATTACCCTCTATAGGGCTTCTCTGATCATCAAAGGGAAGGTAGGGTAAGCCTAGGCTTCTATTACTGCTAAATAAGCGTGGAAACACAGTTGCATCATGTCTGACCGGCTTCGGCTTTGGGAATATCGACAGGATCCCCCATCTCGGCTCGGTCATTCCTGACATACTCACTGCTACTATCATCAGGATCCTTAGGAAGGTCTTCATGACGAATCTTCCTCACAAGGCGTTCAGGCACCCACACTGGATCTTGTTGATCCTGAGGAAAAACACAAACAGACCCTCTCGCCCATGTTAGCACGGGGTCAGGCCCCCGCCAAGAGCCTGTCAAAATATCCTTCCACTTCACCATGCTTTTAGGTGGACCATGGGAATCCTGATGTCTGTCCGCTGCTGAGCGGCCTTGAGCATCCAAATTGAAAAAGTTTAAAGTAAATAAGGCTAAAGACATTCTCTCCTTGGGGGTACGGCCTTGGCCTATTCCCCCTTTCTGTTTTTGCAAGCATTCTTTCAAGGTGTGATGAGCACGCTCCACAATTCCTTGTCCTTGAGGATTGTATGGTAATCCGTGATTAAGCTGTACCTCCATCTGGTTACAGAAGGAGACAAAGGACTGTGCCGTATAGGCTGGTCCATTGTCCGTTTTCAGCTGCTGTGGTTTTCCCCATGCAGCCCAGGCTTCTAAGCAATGCCCTATGACATTGCGAGCCTTTTCTCCACTCATAGGTGTAGCATGTATGATACCTGAGCAGGTATCCACAGATACATGAATATATTTTAAGGTTCCAAACTCTGAAATGTGGGTAACGTCCATTTGCCAGATTTTGAGTGGCATCAATCCTCTAGGGTTCACTCCCACACTGGGAGGATGATGATGAATCACACACTGAGGACAGTCCAAAACCACTTGTCTAGCATCTGCTCTAGACAAATGGAATTTTTGCTGTAAAGTTTTTGCATTTACATGAAATAATTGGTGAAACTGTCTGGCTTGGTCCAGGAATGAGCTCCAAAAAATGCATGTCATCCTAGTCCATTGATCAACTTTATCATTACCCTCACTTAATGGTCCAGGTAATCCTGTATGTGCTCTGATATGTTGAATATAAAAACACCTTTTTCTCTGCCAGATTAAAACTTGTAACTCTTGTAATAAGGCACATACAGTACTACTATTCTTAATAGGACCTGCTAATTCTAATACTTTCACTGCGTTGACCACATAAACTGAATCTGAGATCAAATTGAATGCAAATTGACATCTTTTAAACACCTCAATTACTATTTTCAACTCTACTATTTGGGGGGAGCCCGGTTGAAATTGACATAACACGGGCTCTTGTCTTTCTATCAAATAGGCTCCGCAGCCTGTTTTTGAACCATCAGTAAACACATTTGGTGACCCTTGAAGTGGTACTGCTGAAGTAACCTTAGGGAATATCACTGGGTGCTCCTTAAAAAATGATAGCAATGGATGCTTAGGATAATGGTTATCAATCACTCCTTCAAAGCTACATTGCAATATTGCCCAGTCATCTACAGTGCCACACAAAATCTTAATTTGATGACTGGAATAGGGCACTATTATACTGGCAGGAGCAACTCCAAAAGACTGCAAGCATTGTTGGATACCATTCAAGGCTAAAGCAGCAACTGCAGTGGGATAATGTTCTATGGATTTTTTTTGGAGAAATCTTTGAATAGGTCCATAATAATGGTCCGTCCTGCCATAACAATCCTGTAGGTGGCAAATATGCACAATGCAATGGGCTGTCCTTCCTGCCATCTCTTTAGAAAGGCACTCTGTAACCTTTCTTCCACTTAACATAAAGCTTTTCTTGCTTCTACTGTTAATTGCCTAGGAGAATTAAGTGCTGAATCACCTTTCAAAATATCATATAGGGGTCTTATTTCATAATTTGGTAGCTTTAAATAGCCTCTTACCCAATTGATATCTCCTAAAAACCTTTGAAAATCATTTAAAGTCTTTAAATTATCTTTTCTTATCTCAATCTTTTGAGGTATTATCTTTTCAGGTCCAACCTTCGCTCCTAAATAATCAACCACATTTTCCTTTTGAACCTTATCAGGAGCAATAAACAACCTTTTCCTTTTTAATAATTGAACTAATTCTTCATAGGCCTGATCTAATATTTGTTCACTCTTAGCTGCCAGTAAGATATCATCCATATAATGAACACATCTCAAATCTGGAAAATTCTTTCTCAAGGGAGCAATGGCTTCCCCCACATACAGTTGGCACATAGTGGGGCTGTTTGCCATGCCCTGGGGTAATACTGCCCATTCAAACCACTGATCAGGTTCCTCATGGTTACAGGATGGAACAGTAAATGCAAATCTCTCACTATCTTTGGCACACAAAGGGATGGAGAAAAAACAATCTCTTATATCTATAACTATAATGGGCCATGAGGCTGGCAAAGATGATAAAAGCGGCAAGCCGCGTTGCACTGGGCCCATGATCTGCATTTGTTGATTTATGGCACGCAGGTCATGCAACAATCTCCATAGGTGTATTCTGGGGAGATACAGATGGTTTTATATGCTTTAAAGACATCTGTTCATCCACCAACTCTTTGGCTGCATTCAATTTTACAGAGGAAAGTGGCCACTGAGGAACCCATACTGGATCCTCCATCTTCCAAGTTATGGGAATGCCCTCCTCAGTGGCCCCTAGGAAAAACCCAGGCCCTGTCTCTTTTGTCTTTGCTGCATAGATATGGGACTTTTCCGCCCCTGCAAATATTTTCCTATTCCAAAGCCTGGAGCATATCCCATATCTTGCATCATACGTTGGGCTGAATCAGAATAGTCATTACTCAATTTAAATCCCATATCCTTTAAAAGGTCTCTTCCCCAAAGGGAGATAGGGAGCTCAAGTACATATGGCTGCATTTCTCCTGAGTGGTTTTCTTGGTCCTGCCACTTTAATAATCTTGCACTCATATCTGGAGTCTTAGCATAACCCAGGCCTTGAAGTGTTTGAGAAGAGGCTTGTACGGGCCAACCTGAAGGCCAGTCTTTCTTTGCTATGATACTCCTATCAGCCCCAGTATCCAAAAGGCCCAGGATCTTTTTACCATCAACTTTTAACTCCAAGACGGGGCGTTGGTCCAAATCCAAGGAGAGAAAAGTCAGATCCGTGCCCGTGGACCCAAAACCATCTTTTCCTCTCTCTCGATCCTTTGCCGCATAGCGATCATGTAAGCTCGGCAACATGATCAACTGAGCAATTCTATCTCCAGGAGAGATAGCTGTTATACCACGGGGGGAGGCTACCATGATCTTAACCACTCCTGTATAATCTGGATCTATAACCCCAGGATGGACAATAAGTCCTCTCAAGGCTGATGATGACCTCCCTAACAGCAAACCAACTGTACCAGGTTCAAGGGGTCCTTTAAAATCTGTTTCAATTAACTGGACCCCCATTTGGGGTGTCAATACGAGTCTGGTGGTGGAGCAGAGGTCCAATCCTGCTGAGCCTGTAGTGGCTCTCTGCAGTCTCTCGGATGGCAGAGGGTTGGCCATCTCTCTTGATTCTGTTCTTTGTCCTGATTCTCTACTGCCCCATATATTTGTGGGCCCTGAGGTCGTGGGCCCCGCTGTCCGTTTTTTGGACGAGCGCCACCATAACCTTGAGTTAAAGGCTGGCCATGGATGTCTATCACTGAACGGCATTCATTAGCCCAATGGTTCCCTTTTTTACATTTTGGGCATAACCCCGGCCGCCTGGGGCGTTGTACACTTCCTGTACTTTCTGTACTCCTTCCCCTGGGCACTGTCTTTTAAAGTGTCCCATCTTGCCGCACTTAAAACAAACTCCTGAACTTCCTCCACCTTTTCTGGTCAACTGTACTACTGCGGTAGCAAGACCAGCATTAGTTAACGGCCCTCCAAGTTCTCTACACACTTTCATCCAGGCTTCTAGGCCTTTGTTCTTGTAAGGGGTGTTAGCGGCTCTACACTCTTTGGTACATTGCTCATAGACCAACTGTTTTATTAGTGGCAAGGCAGCATCCGGGTCACCAAAAATCTTCCCTGCTGCTTCCACTATTCATGCCACAAAGTCTGAAAAGGGCTCCATGGGGCCCTGTAGAATCTTAGTTAAGTTCCCACTCACCTCTCCTTTATTAGGAAGAGATCTCCAAGCCTTGATAGCTATCTTGTTTATTTGCTCATAAACCTGAATAGGATATCCTATCTGCTGGTTGGCAAATCTCCCCTGCCCAAGCAGCATATCTCTATCCCAGGCTGGATTTCCATCTCTCTGATTAATGGCTGCTTGCTCAGTGGCATACTCAATCAAGAAAGCTTTCCAGTCTAAGTATTGCCCTGGACTTAAGCAGGCGCGGGCCAGGCCACTCCAATCACTCGGAGTCATACAATGTCTCCTTAATGCTTCTACTTGAGCCATTGTAAAAGAAGCAGTAATACCATAGGTACGAACCGACTCTGCAAGGGATTTAACTACTTTAAAATCGAGCGGTTCCTCGTACCTGTTCCCTTGTGGGTCTTGGTATACCGGATAAACAAACTGTAATTCTGTTCTTACTTGTGTCCACATCCCCAGGCAGAAAGATCTCCCTACTTTCAGGGACTGAACAGGCTGATCTATCTGAATGGCTTCTGGATATGGAGGGGGAGTTGAAGGCGCCGCGGCAACGGCTTTACTTACACCGACCGCCGCCAACATGGCTGAAGGCGCCGCGGCAACGGCTTCACTTACACCAACTGCCACCAACGTGTCTTTCTCTTTTACCCTTTTCTTTTCCCTTTTTCTAATAGCAGTCCTCTCCAACTGTTCTATTAGAGCGTGTAGCTCCCCTTCAGAATCCGTGCCCTCTGAGTCCTCAAAATCTCTAAAATCTCTAAAATCTCTAAGATCGGGATAGAGAAGAACCTTCTTTTTGCTTCCCTTTTCACTGTCTGCCTGCTCAAATCTTTCGCCTTTGTTACTTTCCTTTTCACTGTCTACCTGCTCAGATCTTTCCCCTTGCAGCAGTTCCAAGGCTGATTCTCCCTCCTTGATTGCGTTACAGCATCTCTGATCTTCTAAACAACTCCTCACCATCTTCCAAATCGGTCTTACTCCATGCTTCAGAGTCCCTTGCTCCCAAGCAAAATCCAAGTCCCTGCCTAATTTGTCCCAGCAGGATACTGTAAGATTCCCAGACACCGCAAACCACGGAGCCACGGAATCGCATTCATTCAAAAATCTCTCTAGGGTAGACTTCTTAATTTTCAAATTCCTAGCTAAAAGTAGCTCCTGAAGAGCCAGAAAAATTGGATGTGACTCAGACAATCCCATGATTAAAAATTTACTTTCGGTTCGCAGCTTCCCCGCGAAACTTTACCTTTTGTTCGCAATTTCCTGCGAAACTTTACCGTTTGTTCACTATCTCCGCAAAACTTTACCCTTTGTTCGCTATCTCTGCGAAACTTTACCTTTTGTTCGCTATTTCCGTGAAACTTTATTGTCCCAATTTATCCCAGGAACTTACCAGTGCACTGCCCCTGACTGCAGGAGTTCTGAGTCTTTTTTGGGTCCCCGTACGGGCCACCACTTGTCGCGTCCCCCTCGACCAGCAATGACGACGCAACTCGCAAAAGCTCTTCTCTAGCAGTTTATTCAGGTCCCTTGAAAACCATCTTCTGAATGCCCGGGCAGACCCAACCCACAGGCTAAATACTATATGAACAGCCAATCAAGTAAAGCCACGTGGTGCTATCTTAGAGGCCCACGTATGCGGAAGCAAGCCAGATCAGCGGTCTTAGCCAAATATGGACTTGTTTACCACCGAGAGCGCTCACTGTTGGGCTGGTGGAAGGCGGAAACCGGCGCCATCTTTAGGGCGCGGCACGTCGCAGCTCTCTACATCGACCTACAACCTGTCCTACCTTCAAGATGTGCTGGAATAATGATGTCCCAGAACTTGTGGGAATGGCCATCCAATGTCCGGTTTAACTTGAGGCCCACACTGCAAGAGGAAGCCTATGTCCTACATTGCCTGGATGGTCAGGAACTAGAGACTGATAGTCCAGAGACCTAGGTTAGAACAAAACATGACTAAAAAAATAATCAGTGAAATGATTCCTAATGATATTCTGCTATACTCATAGATCAGTGCCTTGTCCAGTAGTTATCAGGCAGGCTTCCTCCAACAACAGATAGGAGTAGGTCAGAAACCCACAGCCAGATATTTTGTGGAGAGTGAGTCTAAATTGCATGTCTCTGTGGGGGTCCCTCCTCTCAGAGTTCTGGGTGCTCAGAGGAATATGGGGAGGAACAACTGTAAAGTTAGAGAGGATGGAGGACACCAGGAGGACATGGCCTACTGAATCAACTAAACAAGACTCATATGGGTTCACAAAGAATGAAATGGCAAGTGTGTGACCTGCACGGGTCTGCACAAAGTCCTCTCTGTGTTATAGCTGTGGCTTGGTGTTCTTGTGAGTCTCCTAATAGTGAGAGCAAATATGTCTCCGACTCTTTTGCCTGGTCTTGGGACTCTTTTCCTTCTACTGCATTGCCTTGTACAGCCTTGATAGGAGGGTTTTTGCCTTGTCTTATTGTATCTTGTTTTGTCTCTTAGAGACCTGCTCTTTTTTTAATTGAAAATTTTTTATTATGTGAATTTCACATCATATACCCTATTCTCTCTCATCTTCCACCTCCCCTCACACCCACCCTCCATCCTTGCAATCTGCCCCAGCATAAAAAATAAAATCTCATTGTGGAAGCTGCAGTGTGTCCCACAATATTCCCCTTTGTCCACACATTTTGCTTACAAATGTTCATTAAAATGACTCCTTGGTCTGGGACAAGGCCTCTGGTTTCTGCTACTTTGTCAATACTGGAAGCTCACTGGGACTCCTCTCAGATATGCTGTGACTGTCCTGTGTCATGGAGATCCTGTAGTTTTGGGTTGTGGAATTGGCCTCTTCTTGCATTCCTGCAGTTCATCCATGAGGTAGATGTTGGGGTGGGACAACTCAAAGTCCTGGTTCTGGACCTGCAACCCCGACTTGAAGGACCAATTCTACTATGGAAAGGTACAGGGCCTTCTCTCCCAAGTGCTGCAGCATGTGAGGAGCAGGGACAGCTCTCCTGCTCTTGTGATGCCTCCTGGGCTAGATCTCATCTCAGGGCTGGATATCCAACAATCCCCACACCCAGGGCCAGGCTTCTGGCTTGTTTCCTGTCCTGGGAGCTCATCTGGTGCTCGTCTGGTAGTCATCACAGGCTACCCCATGGCACCAACATTGTGTTGGTATCCAGCTTGCTTTTTTATACAGGAATGTTAGGCCACTATTCATTTAGATGTTCATAGGTCAGAACACTGACCTCTCTCCTCTCTGACACCTATTGACACACATGTGACATAGCAGCCACATATGCAATGCCTCTGTGGCAGGCTCTTTTTTTTAATTACTTTTATTTATTACTTCAAGTTCTATCTCCATCACAGCCTCTTCCCTCCACCCCTCTCTGTCTTACCCTCCCGCCCTCTATCCCCTCTCCCACCTATCCTATTCCTCCAGTGTAAAGTGACCCCACATATCAGCACCCTCATTTCATCAGTCACATGTAGACTCAGAGTTTCCTCTTGCACTGGGGGCCTGCCTACATGGTAGCTCCACTAAGGCAAAGTCACCCACTAACAGGTAACAAAGTCCGTGTTCCTGTTCCTTTCAGTCTGTTGGTTGCAGAATAGTTAATCTGTACTGTATGGCTAAAATTCAGTTATAAGTGAATAGATACCATGTGCATCTTTCTGGATCTGGGTTAGAGTGCTCAGGATGAGCTTTTCTAGTTCTATCATTTGGCTGCAAACTGCATGATTTCCTTATTTCTGATAGCTGAGTAGTATTCCATTGTGTAAATGTACCACAGGTTTTTTTTTTTTTTTAATCCATTTGTCAGTTGAGGGACATCTGGGTTGCTTCCAGTTTCTAGCTATTACAAATAAAGCTGCTATGAACATAGTTGAGAAGATGTCCTTGTGGTTTGGTGAGAAATATTCTGGATGAGTGCCCAGGTATGGTATGGCTGGGTCTTGAGGTAGGGCTATTCCAAGTTTTCTAAGGTATTGTCAGACTGAGTTCCATAGTGGTTGTATAGTTTGCACTCCCACCACCAATGGAGGAGTGTTCCCCTTTCTCCACAACCTAGCCAGATGTGCTGCCTTTGAGTTTTTTATCTTTGCCATTCTGACAGGTGTGAGATGGAATCTCAGAGTCATCTTGAGTTGCATTTCTCTTATGATTAAGGATGTTGAGCATTTTTTCAAGTCTGCCATTAGAGATTTCTCTTTTGTGAATTCTCAGTTTAGCTCTGTACTCTGTTTTTGATTGGATTATTTGGTTTCTATGTGTTTAATTTCTTGAGTTCTTTATAAATTTTGGATAGTAGCCTTCTGTCAGATGTGGGGTTGGTAAAGATCTTTTCCCAATCTGTAAGTTGTCATTTTGTTCTAATGACAGTATCCTTTGCCTCATAGAAGTTTTTCAGCATCATAAGGTCCTCATTTATTGATTGTTGGTTTTAGAGCCTGAGTTATTGTTATTCTGTTCAGGAAGTTGTTACCCGTGCCAAGAGCCAGGCTTTTCCCCACTTTCTATTCCATTAAATTTAGTGTGTCCAGATTTATGTTGAGGTCTTTGATCCACTTGGACTTAAGTTTTGTGCAGGGTTATTAGTATGGGTCTATTTGCATTCTTTTACATGTTGACATCCAGTTAGACTATAACCATTTGTTGAAGATGCTTTCCTTTTTCCATTGTATGGTTTTGGCTTCTTTCTCAAAAATTAAGTGACCATAAGTGTGTGGGTTTATTTCTGGGTCTTTGATTCAATTCCATTGACTAACCAATCTGTTTCTATTCCAGTACCATGCTGTTTTTATTAGTATTGCTCTGTAGTACAGATTGAAATCAGGGATGGTGATACCTCCAGATCTTCTTTTATTGTACATGATTGATTTAGCTATTCTGGGTTGTTTTTTTTTTTGTTATTCCATATGAAGTTGAGTATTATTCTTTTAAGTCTGTAAAGAATTGTGTTAGTATTTTGATAGGAATTGCATTGAATCTGTATATTGCTTTTGGTAGGATGGCCATTTTGATTATGTTGATCCTACCTATCCATGAGCATGGGAGATCTTTCCATCTTCTGATTCAATTTCACTTGTGTATACTATCATATTGTCTGCAAATAGGGAAACTTTGGCTTCTTTCTTTCCAATTTGTATCCCCTTCATCTCCTTTAGTTGTCTTATTGCTCTAGCTAGAACTTTAAGTACTATGTTGAATCAGTCCTCTTCAATTTCTTTCATTAGAGACTTGTAGTTCTTGTTATACAGGTCTTTCCCTTGCTTGCTTAGAGTTACCCCCAGGTATTTTGTATTGTTTGTGGCTATTGTGAAGTGTTATGCTTTTCTAATTTCTTTCTCTTTTGTGTAAAGAAGAGCTACTGATTTTTTTGAATTTTGTATTCAGACACCTTGCTGAAGGAGTTTATCAGTTGTAGCAGTTCTATGGTGGAATTTTTGGGTTCACTTATGTATACTATCATATTGTCTGCAAATAGGGAAACTTTGGCTTCTTCCTTTCCAATTTGTATCCCCTTCATCTCCTTTAGTTGTCTTATTGCTATAGCTAGAACTTCAAGTACTATGTCAAAGAGATATGGGGAGAGTGGACATGTTTGCCTTGTCCCTGATTTTAGAGGAAATGCTTTAAGTTTCTCTCCATTTAGTTTAATGTTGGCTACTGGCTTGCTGTATATTGCCTTTATTATTTCTAGGTATGGTCCTGGTATGCTAACTCTCTCCAGGACTTTTAGCATGAAGGGGTGTTGGATTTTGTCAAATGCTATTTCAGAATCTAGTGAGAAGATGTGGTTTTTTTTCTTTCAGCTTGTTTATATATGATGGATTACATTGATGGATTTTTGTATGTTGAACCACCCCTGCATTCCTGGGATGAAGCCTGCTTGATCATGGTATATGATAGTTTTGATGTTTTCTTGGATTTGGCTTGCAAGTATTTTATTGAGTATCTTTGTGTCTATGTTCATGAGGGAAATTGGTCTTCAATTCTCTTTCTTTGTTGGGTCTTTGTGTAGTTTAGGTATCAGTGTGACTGTGGCCTCATGGAGTGAGTTTAGCAGTGTTCCTTCTGTTTCTATTTTGTGGAAGAGTTTGAAGAGTATTAGTATTAGCTCTTCTTTGAAGGTCTGGTATAGTTATGTGTTGAAACCATCTGGCCCTGGGCTTGGTTGGGAGACTTTTAATGACTGTTTCTATTTCCTTAGGGGTTATAGAACTGTTTAAATTTCTTAACCTGATCTTGATTTAACTTTGGTAGGTGGAATCTATCAAGTAAATTGTTCATTTCACATAGGTTTTCAAATTTTGCAGAGTACAGATTTTTGAAGTAAGACCTAAAGATTCTCTGGATTTCTTCAATGACTGTTGTTATTTCTCCCTTTTCATTTCTGATTTGTTTATTTGGGTATTTTCCCTCTGCCTTCTCATTAGTTTGGCTAAGGGTTTGTTTGTTTTGTTGATTTTCTCAAACAATCAATTCTTGGTTTTGTCGATTCTTTTGTATTGTTCTTTTTGTTTCTAAGTTATTGATTTCAGCCCTAAGTTTGATGATTTCCTGCCATCTGCTCCTCTTGGGAGTGTTTGCTTTTTTTTTTTTTTTTTTTCTAGCACTTCCATTTTTCTGTTAAGTTGTTAATATGAGCTGTCACCATTTTCTTTTTAAAGGCGCATAGTGTTATGCACATTCCTTGTAGCACTGCTTTCATTGTGTCCCATAGGTTTGGGGATGTTGTGCCTTCATTTTCAGTAGATTTTAGGAAGTCTTTGATTTCCTTCTTTATTTGTTCCCTGACCCATTGGTCATTGAGTAGAGAATTGTTCAGTTCCATGAATGTGTAGGCTTTTTGTTATTTCTGTTGTTCTTGAAGTCCAGCTTTAATCCATGATGGTCTGATAAGATACAAGGGGATATTTCAATTTTCTTGTATCTGTTGAGGCTTGCTTTGCATCCAAGTATATGGTCAATTTTGGAGTAGGTTCTGTGCAGTGCTGAGAAGAAGGTGTATTCTTTTTTGTTTGGGTGAAACGTTCTGTATATATCTGTTAGGTCCATTTGGTTCATGACCTCTGGTAGTCTCATTATTTCTCTGTTTGATTTCTGTCTTGATGACCTGTCCATTGGTGTGAGTGGGGTGTTGAAATCTCCCATTATTAATGTGTGGGGATCAATATGTGGTTTAAACTTTAGAAGAGTTACTTTTATAAATGTGGGTGCCCTTGTATTTGGGACATATATATTCAGTACTGAGATGTCTTCTTGATGAATTTTTTCTTTGACGAGTATACAGTGTCCTTCCCTATATTTTTTTTATTAATTTTGGTTGAAAGTCTATTTATTTGATATTAGGATGGCTACTCCAGCTTGCTTCCTGGGACTGTTTGCTTGGAAAACCTTTTCCCAGTCCTTTAGAGGTAGAGTCTATCTAAAGGTTAGTGAGGTGTGTTTCTTGTATGCAGCAAGTTGATGGGTTAATTTATAGATCTATTCTGTAAGCCTGTGTCTTTTTATTGGTGAGTTGAGTCCATTGATGTTGAGAGATATTAATGACCATAGGTTGCAATTTTCTGTTATTTTTATGTATTGTTGGTTGTGTTTGTGTTTCTTTTGGTTTAGCTACAGCAGAGTTTTTTATTTTCCATGTTTTCTTGAGTGTAGTTATCTTCTCTGGGTTGGAATTTTCCTTTTAGTATCTTCTGTAGAGCTGTATTTGTGGACAGATACTGTAAATTTGGTTTTGTTATGGACTATCTTGTTTTCCCTGACTATGTTGATAGAAGGTTTTGCTGAGTATAGTAGTCTCAGCTGGCACCTATGTTTTCTTAGGGTTTGTAGGACTTCTGCCCAGGCCCTTCTGGCTTTTAGAGTTTCTGAGGAGAACTCAGGTGTAATTCTTATGAATCTGCCATTATATGTTACTTGACCTTTTTATCTTACAGCTTTTAATGTTCTTTCTTTCTTCTGTACATTTGGAGTTTCAATTATTATGTTGCAAAAGGAATTTCTTTTCTGGTCTAATCTATTTGGTGTTCTGTATGCCTCTTGGAATTTTATTGACATCTCTTTTTTTTTTAGGTATGGGAAGTTTTCTTCTATGATTTTGTTGAAAACGCTTCCTGGACCTTGGCGTCAGGAGTCTTCTCTTTCATCTATGCCTATAATTCTTAGGTTTTGTCTTTTCATCGAATCTTTGATTTCTTGGATGTTGTGGGTGAGGGATTTTTTTAGATTTCTCACTTTCTTTGTTGCAATACTGATTTTTTCAATCAAGTCTTCCATACTTAGATTCTGTCTTCCATCTCTAATATTCTATTTGTGATACTCATGTGTGTAGTTCCTGCTCTTTTTCCTTGGTTTTCCACCTCCAGGATTGTCTCTGTTTGTGTTTTCTTTATTGCCTCCATTTCCAATTTCAGGTCTTGAACTGTTGTACACATTTCTTGTTCGAATCTGGTTGTCTTTGCCTGCAAATCTTTCATAGCGTTTTCTCTTTTCCACTCTTGTTTGACTGAGCTAGCTTGGAGGTCTTTACTAGAATTCTTCATTGCTTTTATTTGCAGAATTGTGGTTTCTTTAAATTCTTTCAGGAATTTATTTTCTTCTTTTAAGGTCTCTATCATTTTCATAAGTATAGACTTGTCCTCATTTTCATGTGTTTCAGCTGTGGTTGAATGTTCAGGCCTTGTAACAGCATACAAGAATTTTGTTGGAGTCATATTTCCCTGGCTTTTGTCAGTTTTGTTCTTTCACTGACTTTTAGCCATCTATCTAGTTGTCCTTAGCTGATTTTTCCTAGTGTCTTCTGGACCTGGTGCCAACAAATGAGCTTAGGTGTAGAGGCTGTATAATCTTGGTGGTCTGTAGTTCTCTACAAGCTGGTGGAGCCTTGTGTTGGGGGCTGGATCTCAGTAGACCTTCCAAAGTTCACCCCTCCTGTTATGTCCCAATTGGCTACTCATGTCGAGTACTGGGTTGGGATGTGTTACTTCAGCCTGCAGTTTCCTGAAATCCAATAGGTCTTCCTAGTGAGGTCAGTGGGGCTAGAAGATCATGGACTATAGGCTAGAGCTTCAGATCCCCTGCAGATGTCAGGTCCAAAGGTTAGATCTGTTGTCGTGGTCCCCCACCCCCAGGTGGCTCCTCCTAGGTAATCTCCAGAGCACCCTGTGCTTCTCAGTCAGAAGCACTGAGTCCTTGTATTCTGTGTCACTTGGGCAGTGAGAAGTGGCCAAGAACCCACTGCTCCAGGGCCAGAACTGTAGATGCTGAAGGCCAGGTACCTCATGGAGGAGGGGCAAGGTGCACTGGCAGGGAGATCCAATATGAACACAACTCATCCACAGGGATTGGACTCAGTAGAGCTCTGCCCCTTTTTAACTCAACCACCCGCCTTTCAGTCTGATCTGTGTTCCTGTGCCTCTGCTGGTTCTCTTTTGGGTTCTGGAGCTACCAAGTAGAAAGCTGGGGACTCAGGAAGCTGGGAGGATCTTTGTCTGGGTGTCAGAGACCCCTACCCCTGCTCAGAAATTCCCCACTGTCTTGTCTGGCTGCAATGTTCGTCTAGTGTTTGTATGTCCAGTGGAGGGACCTGAACTGTCCAAAGCATTTCTGGGTGACCTCAAATATGCTTGCATCTCTCAGACCATCCCTTCGCTGGAGATACATTGTAGTAGTGCAGCAGTTCTTCTGTAGTTAAGACTATGCTGTTGGTCACAGCCATAATGATTTCCCTGAGAATGTACCCATTTCTGTGGCTCCATTGGTCCTCCTTTTGATGCAGGAACACCTGCTTGGAAGCTGGTGGCTCAGGAAGCTGGTAAGTACCCCTGTCTGTGGTTTGGAGCTGCTAGCTGGGGTCCTGAATGGCTCAGACCCATGGGCTCCTCTCAGTATGAAGTGCTCCTGTGACTGGCTGGTTTGTTTTTCTGAGTGTCTGAGAGTCTAGCCCAGGGACTTTTATTTGTCCCCAGGTTTGCCGGGTGAGCCCCAGTTGGTTTTCACCTCTCAGATTGTTGCTCATCATGATTATATTTGTGTAGTGTTCTACCTGGTTTTCCCATGCTCAAAATGTGTCTGGGCTGGTCACTACCATCTTGGTTCCCTCTGACCTGTTCTTTTCTAAAAGCAAATGGAAGGGGTAGATTTGAGGGAGAGGGGAAGTGGCAGAGGGAGCTGGGAGGAGTGGAAGGAGGTGGAACTGGGGTCAGGATGTGTTGTATGAAAGAAGAATCTATTTTCAATAATAGCAATAAGAAACCCTATCCATTGGATAGCAGTTGCATCAGTGAAGTCAGAAACAAGATGGCATGTGTTGCATATTCACAGATTGTCTATGGAGGGAGAGCTCTGGGTCACACAGTAGGTGAGCTTAGCATCAAAGATTAATGTGGGAGAATCACATCAGGAAGGAAAGACAAAGCTCCCTGAGGGCATACTACCTGAACACTGAGCATTTCGAAGGCAGAGCTGGTTTGGTGATATCTTTCAGATTGGGGGAGGGTAGTGAACTTAGTGGGGTGTGTGGAACTGGTGTGTCAGGCACTGGGCTGGACAGCTTGTGCACTAAGTCTAGGAAGTTGCTCTGGATGGCAGAGGAGATGGTGTAGTCACTCCTGCAGTAAGGAGGCGTCTGGGTGGCTACTGGGGAAGGGAGCCAGGAACCTGAGGTAGAAATTCTCAAATAAGGATCTCAGGCATGGATGGTGGCATTGGCTGACACTTGGAGTCATCTGGATCCAGGAGCCAATAGGCCATTATTACTTTTTGGGTCCAGAGTCCAACCTGGGGAAACTACAGAGCTCTGTTGGCCTCATTTTCCATCCTATTGTGAAGAAGTTAGCTAAGGTTCTTTACAGTCCCACCCCACCCTCATATCCTGAGAGTCTCTGCATCTATTGTCTACAGAAAGACAGTCAGGTAGGGGAGTTTCTGTCCATTTCTTTTGCCCTCACTTCTATTCACAGTTGCTATAGCAGTTCTGACTGTGCATATGAAGGAGCTTTCTCTGAATGGTATGAGATGGGACACAAAGACCCAGATGTTTAGAAAAGAGCAGGGAGTACCTGCTCTGCTCTGTCTATGGGCTTCTGGAAGCCACAGCTTTAACAAGTACAGAGAAGCAAGACAACACCATCAGAACATTAGAATTTCTTCTCACAGCTAGCTGGAGACACAAAACCTTTCAGTGATAGTTTCTAAAAGAGTGCCCTGTCAAATGTTCCAGGCTTCCATGCCATCTCCTAATGTGGATATGCTGCAGGACAGGGAAAGTGAGATGGAAGTGGACTGAGAGAAAACTACATACCAAGCTTCACATGTTTATCTACACATACGTGACTCACCTCACTTTCAGGGACATCATCAGGTATGCTGAGAAGAGGCAGGTGCCTGTCCTTGTCTGTTTCCTGCTGCTATAACAAGATGTATGAGGCCAGAGGGTTTTGTTGTTGTTTTGGGTTTTTGGGGAGCTTGGAGGTTGAAAAACTGATAGTATGTGGAATGTCTATTCAGCACATCTGGTGAGGGCTTCAGGCCTCATCATATGGCAGAGATTGTCACAGCAAATATGAGAGAGAAAGAGAGAGAGAGAGAGCTTGTTTCTCTAACAGAGTCTCTCCCAGAATAGCTTACTATCCACTAATCTGTTAAATATCACATATGATCTGCTCTTGTGACTTTGGAGATTAAAGTTCCAGCATGTGGATATGGATTAAGAGCTTGCAGGACAAGGATGCATCAATACATTTCTAAGTGTGAGATGGGATTAGAATGAACATGGAACTGTGCAGGCATGGAAGGGGCAACCCTGCTGAGGGCACCAGGGACGCCTCTCATGGGAGATGGCTCTCAGCTGAGTTTCTCTGGGTGAGAAGATGTCAGTGGGATGGGAACAGGCAATCTTGAAGGACACACTTCATAAGCAATGCAGCAGAAGCAGGAAAGCCACATTGCATCCTGAGTGGGCCATGTCTTCCTGACTGGAATATCCAAGGACTATATATAACAGGATATGGGGAGAGGGCACTGAACTTCAACAAGCTCATAGGTATGAAAGAAAATGACACATAATTCAAATAAATATGCACATGTTGGTGCATGTTTGTAATCCTCACATCTGGAGCCTGAGACTGAGCATGACGTTAAGGCCATCTTGAGCTATATAGAAAGATACTGTCGAAGAAGAAGAAGAAGAAGAAGAAGAAGAAGAAGAAGAAGAAGAAGAAGAAGAAGA